>JARHVA010004546.1:0-80000 GCA_037957365.1 Torreya grandis | reverse complement strand
ACTTCTTAAACCCTTTATGCAATCACACAAAAATACTTATGTTTTAACATCCAAGAATTCAAATGCATTACGAACCTGATAGAACTTCCATTAACTCATTCTTTCCCACTAAAATTGATTCGATCTCCTTCTTTTTCTTCTTGCTATCCACTGTTCTCCAATGTTCTATCTCAAATCTCATCCCCCTCTTTCCTTTTTTATTTCTTTCCTTCTCAACCTGACTGCCACTAATTTCTCTCATTTTCCTCGAGCGAGAACAAGACCAAAACTGTGCATGGTTGGAATATCTCAATAGAATAAAAGTCTACCAAATCAGACAATGACTTATTTGATCAAAAATGATATGGTTAGTCTCAATTTAACATAGACCAAAAGTCCTAATTCACTTGAAAGTTCCATAGTTTTAATCATTATTTTAATCCAAAATCCACATGGTCATTTGACTTAACATGCCCATGGATAGACTTTACAAAGTCCACTTAAAATATCATTGCTATTGATGTCGATAACTCAAGTATATCAAAATAATAAAACCACAACTCACATACTAATGCCAACATATTCAACTTAATAGTTAGGGTTAGATCATAGGATAGCTTAGGTAGTCACTAAATCATCTTAAGCAAAGATCAATATTATCATGACTTCAAATAGACAATTGACTAATATAAGTTAATTGCAAGATTTTGATGTAATAACAAATTGAACAACTGTTATAATAATATCAAGCACAATGATATTATAACTACTTATTTATTTGTCAATACCATTATATATACTATCCAAATGCCTTTACTATCTTTTATACACAAAGGCATTAAGTCAAAACAATGATATTTTCATATTATCATATAATAACTAGCTAATGTATTAAGACATTATAAAGACACTCCAGTTAATCCATAAGCAACAGTAGATAAATACTAATTATACAGATTTACTTGTTAAGTATTAACATTAACAATCATGAATAAAATAACATGACATAATCATAAAGGAACATTATGCACTCAATCTATGTACTACATTCATAATGCAGTCATACAATTGGATCCATATGAGTATTAAATGAAAACTAGATCACAACTAATGCACCTAATCAATTGTTAAAATGTAGATAGCACAAAAGACATACTATAGCTAACAATTCAAATAATGCATATAAAGAATGTTAACTATTGTGGTGTGTGCATGGGTTACTAGTTGTTCCTCTTTCATCCCCCAACACCTCCATCTATGCCATCCTCTGTAATGATGCTCTCCCTCTATTATGCTCTGAGGGATGGATCTTTTCTACATCAAACTCATGACAAGAAGGTAGTTATCCCATAAAATCATTATATATATATATATATATATATATATATATATATATATATATATATATATATATATATATATATATATATATATATATATATATAATACTGCAACAACAACAACTAATAACATGATCATAATGTAAAGTATATATACATACAACTAACTCATAGCAATTTAATCATGTAATATAAGCAACATACAACTGTCCCATAACAACATATGACTTACAACTTAATCTAAATAGTAATTAATTAGTTTAATAACCAAATAATCCATAGATAATTAGGTAAATCAACTTAGAGAGAAATCATAATGTGATAGAAAAAATAGAAAGGTATCCCAATAGAATAAGATAAAACAACACAAAACCTAGTAGAAACAATAATAAAAAGGAATAAACATAGGTGATAACAATGAACTAACCGGGATGTATAGGCGGGATGCGCTGGGCGCGCACGAAGTGCACCCAAAATTTGAATTCTCTGGGCAGAAGACTGAAGACGCCCCATCAGATGTGGAGAGCACAGGTTTGAAGGTGAGATAAAAGCTACTTGTGGAGAACCAGGCAGTAGGTACAGACCCTGGAGGGATAGCAGGAAGTGCAGAAAAAATTTTGGGGGCAAAATGGGCCGCTATTGGAAATAATGGAAAACTGTCGAGTGCTTCTAATCCTTTCAGTGGGATCTATGTCTCCCATATAGATTCTACTCTTGCTGTGTTGGGGCAAGAGCGTGAAAAGGAGAAAGATAATGTGCATTTTAATAAGGAAAATTCTTCAGAAGTGCTGAAAGCAGAGAATGCAGAGTAAAAGAAGTGGTCATCTCTGTTTGGCAAGAAACCCAACGGAAAATCTATTTTCCCACCGGTGACTGCTAAATCTTGCTAGGAGAAAGGTGAGTTTCAAGTTTTCATTCCAGACCCTTTAATATATTTCTCTATGTCTTCCATGGATTTCACCCTAGTGGGTAAATTTTTAGGAGCAAGACCAGATCAGGAATCTCTTAAAAAAATGGTTAAAAGGAAATGGGTAATTAGAGGAGAGATAGAAATGGCACCAATGATGAATGGTTTCTTCTCGTTTATTTTCAATTGTAAGGAAGACATGAATATGGTTCTAGGTGGAGGACCGTGGTCTTTCGGTAAATGTTCTCTTACTATCAAAAAATGGGAGCCCAACATGGATCTATCAGATTCTTTTTTCTTAACCACTCCCATTTAGGTTAGACTTCCTAGACTCCCTTTAGAGTTTTGGCATGAGGAAATCTTTAAAGGTATTGCCAGTTCTTTTGGTGAACTTGTGGCAGTGGATAAAGCTACGGCTTCCAGATCCAAACTTCAAAATGCCAGACTTTATGTCAAAGTGGTAGATTTGAATCACATCCCAGAAAAAGTGGATATAATATCCAAGCTAGGCAAAAAAATTCAAGGGTTTTCTTTTGAATATTTGCCTAATTCTTGCTATGCTTGTAAGAAACAGGGGCACTTCGTTAAAAACTGTCCATCTAAAAGCAAAAATCTTCTGAGTGGTGTTTTGGATGGGAGAAAAATTCAGCATAAGAAAGAATGGAAACTAAAGGAAGATCATAGACAAGAACAAAAGAATAGTGAAGATCCTAAAGATTTAGATGAAGAGGCGGATAAAGAGCCTTCTTGTGAAGAACCCAAAGATCCACAAACTGAGGCATATAAAGAGTTTTCTGTTGAGAAAGAAAATTCAGAAAAAGAAGGAGATGGACTGCAAACAGATATCAAAAGTCCTGAACAAAGAATAGAAGAGCGATGGGGAGATGCTGATGACAAAAGTGTACTAGAAGAAGGAGAAATCTTGGCTGAAGATGTAAATAATTCAGAAGAGGGAGATATTCTCCTTTCTCAGTCTAGGGAGATTCAAGCTAATAATGATATCCCTTTGGAGGAGCTTCAGGAGAACCAAAGAAAAAGGGGTGGAAAAAACACGAATACTAAGGGAGTAGAAACAAGAAGCAGTAAAAAAGACCAAAAAACAAAGGTGAAATAGCTTGTTTCTGCTCGGGATAAACTCGGAAAAAGAGATGAACAGCATCGTAAGGTGAAACCAGATATTGGCTCTCCTGACAAACCCGGAAGAAGACCCATAAGGAAAACTAGAGAGCTAGAAAGTATGCAGAATATTACTGATGGCAGACAGGCAACTATTCTAGATTTTACCCCTAAAAATAGATATTAGAGCATCTTGTGGGATATTAGGGGGTTGATTGTTTAATGGTTTTTTGAGGTTATCTTTGTATAACCTGTTTTTGTTGCTACTTTTTAGTAGGTTTTAGGATGGCTTTTCCTGGAGCATGGTAATGCTTTATCTTTTTTGTTCCTGTTAAAGGGTTTCGGGGCCCCTTCAAAACCTATTTTTACCTTAATCTAAAACAACAATAAAAAGGATAACAAATAAAACAAGAGCTAATGGGATATGTACCCCTAAGCCTCATCAATCTTTCCCTTCTTATCTTTCTTTTTCTTAACTTTATTCCACCCCCTTGAGAAAGTTCATGAATGAATAAATGTAGCTCAGAAGGCTGAAAATCAGTATGCGTGTCAAATAACAGAAGTTTTAGATTTAGATGGTTCATCAACTCCTTATCTGAGTTTGAATTATCTAACTAGTGGACTCTCTTCACACCCCCTAATGAAATCCCTTTCGAAGGTGTCTTCAAAATGGAAAACATATCTTCTTCTCTAACCACCTCGATAGTCTCAAGGACTTCTCCTTGAATATTTGGTTCAGCATTTTTATTATTTTCTAATTTTGTAGTATGTTGATTTACCTCATGCTGGTATTTAATTTCATTCAATATCTCTTTCTCCAGAAAGATCCAATGTTTTGAGTTTGATTTCATCCCCCTTTTTTGGAAGAAGGTGCTCGACCCTGGGTACAAGTAACATGCAGATGTCCTAAAAGTTTACAAATACAACACCAAAACATTGTATTCTCAAAATATAAAACCTGAATGTGTTGAGATTGACCACATCTAAGGATCACTTTATCTAGAATCCCCTTGATAAGGTCTATCTCCACATAGATGTGGGCATATGTGCTCAATACTTCTACATATCTATCTTCAACACCTTTGATGTAAGTGCCCAAATAATTTCCAATCTCTTTGAATGAGAAGTATAAATGTAAAGGTAATTTTGGAAACCAAACCCATACTGGCATATTCGTGATAGAGAGAGTATTTGGGTCAAACTTCGGGAATCATGGTGTGATGAACAACCCCATAGTTCCCCAAAACCAAAGATCTTCTATAAGATCACTTTGATATACTTCTTGTTCGAAGAGGTGGAAAATGAAGAAGACTTTGAAGTAGATGGATATCTCACATTATTTATAACAATTCAAATGTATCCATTGAAATAGAGAGAAAATGGTAGGATAGAAAACATTAAATCTGCATATTATATCCTCTTTTCATAGATTGTCTTGACTTGAGAAACTTTCATTCAAATAGTCTATACAATCAGCTCCTCATCTGCCAATGCCACAATATAGGCTCATGGAGGAAGTTGCAACTTCAAATCACTAGATTTGGGGGATATGTTTTTAACCACTTCTTTAAATGAACAAGGCTTGGAGGATGAGGGCATCTCATAGCCCACGTCTCCCCATCAAGAAGAGGGTGGAATCCTTGCCTGAATTGCATCCAAACATGGATAATGAGCTTCAAGATGTTTGTCTTCAAAACGATGTTTTTGATACACTAGAATCCCCTCATAATGCTCTAATCTCTACTTTAGATCAACCACAAGCTCATCTAGATGGACCCAACAGCAAACGTCTTTCACAATTGTTAGATATGTGACAACAAAGTTAAATTTTGGATCTTTTTGCCCCATAGTTTGTAGTCCAATCCTTGATAAGGGGGGTGTGGGGGGGCAACACCCCCGCCTTCCCCCACTATTATTGCAAGGGGGTCCAGGGGCAAGGGGGTGGCAAGTGGACGACATTCTATGGAGCCCCCTTGATGGGGGGTTCAGGGGCAACACCCCTAAAACAAAAAATCAAGGATTCAAACCCCTATTTCTAAAAAGACAAATTCCATTAGATTCTATCTTTAGAAGGAAGGTCCTAATGGCATTTTTCAACTCTATTTTTAGGAGGAGGAATTATAACGGTGCTTTACCAATTAGACGTATTTATCTTCGTGAAGTTTGTATATAATCTACATAACTAATTCGCATATAATCTATTCATCTTGAAATTAATAAAATTTGATATCTTGCACCATAGATGTCTCTTTAATTTTATTAAAATTTTTACATATAAATCTTATATTTTATCTCATATATTTTAGATATTTTCTTTGTATAATTATTATTGTTATTATATTCTATTATTCTTCTATTATTATATAGTCCGTGGTTTCAAAACACCAATAAGAAAACAAATCAAAATCTGATGCCGTGACTTGATAACCAACTGTCCTTTGTTTGATTCCATTCGTGTTGTCCAAGAAAAATTTCGGTCAGAAAATTTGTCAACTAGTTTTCAGGCAAACTGTGACGATACATTATTAGGGAACGGAGTCCAAAAAGAGGTATTTCTTTGTGGCTTTTTGTCAAACAGTTTCTGAGCAACCACCAGACCTCTACTGTTCACAAGATTTTGGAAGCCGGATGTATTGGGGTGTTTGGCATGGTGGAACTCGGCAGTCCTTAATGGCGAATGTCGAAGGAGCCTGAAGTTGACACAACCATCGGACCAGATATATCTGAGAAACGCTTGCATCTGGTCCTCATCTTTTCGCAGCCAGAAAGATCCCTGCCTTATACACGTAGCGGTATCATCATCGAAAACAAAATCAAAAGCCAATCTTGCATGGAGGCTCCAGCATATCCCCTCCTTTTTTTCCAGTGGCAGCTCATTTAAATATTTTTTTATAAAAATAAGGGATAAAATTAATTTATCGTATCTGACTTACCAATAAGAATAATTCAAAATATAATTAATAGATATTTTAATCATAAATAAACCCTCAAAAAAAATAAAAAATAAAAAATGAAATCAATTCATTCAGTTATTGATCAACTATGACATAAATAATAAATAATTACTACAAAACATCACGATCCCTTAACGCACATTTATGACATAAATAATAAATAATTACTACAAAACATCACGATCCCTTAACGCACATTTATCTTATTTTCTTCCAATACCTTAAGGATTGTTCATCACACTTATTCTCTAAGTTATCTATAAATGTTTGGTAAGAATATAAATATAAAATTATATAACTTTTAAGTATAATTCAATTTTATAAGTTATATTAAAATCGTAATCAAAATTCTAATTGATTATATGAAAGAAATAATAATAATGACTTACAAATATAATGTTCTAAAGAAACCTCTATTCAACACTTTTATTTTTGAAAATTTTCTATTAAAAATGTAAAAATTATTAACATAAAATAAATAAAATTAAATAATGTATGGTTATTTTATTTGAATATTAAAAATTTATAGTGTTATTTTTTATAAAAATATTAATAAGAATAAAGAAAGGTTTATAATTTATTTTTTATTATTTAGTTTTAAAGCGAGCTTATAACTCGAAACAATGTGAAAAAAAATCAATCAAAGAAACAACAATTAAAAAAAACTAACAAAATATCCAATAGCTTAAATAGGCCATGGAATATCAAAAGGCTAACATCAGAATCATCAGGGAAAGGTTAGTCAACAATTAATAAAAAAGTGACCAATAGTTAACAAGATCAAACCAACTCTTAAACCACATAAACTAATCAAACATGATCAACCACAAAGCTACCAACATATCACTCTACCAATCGACGAGCAAATTGAATAAAGATATGATAAAATAATAATAGGATGAAATCAAGTATTAACCGAACAATCTCTAGTTATTTTTTTATATTTACTGAATTTTGCTCTTCAATTATTAGTATGGACTGGTTTCTCATTTTGTAGTGTTACTTTCCTACATTGTCATTAGTTAGAGTTTTGTTGTGTTCTTTTATTAAATTAGATGCTTCAGTAAAATCTTTTAATACTGAAATATATATGTCGGTCAATGATTTGTGGATGGAAATGAGTCATTTATTGACTTTAAAAACTTCAAATTGGCAACTAAGAAGAGATAGGTAAACCTTAGTAGAGGATATGCTTTAATAACAAGAGGATACGATTCAAAGGTAAATGAGAAAATGTATATATAAATTTTGTTCTTTTAAAATGAGATAACTAATTGGTAATAATGAAAGTATATCATATAATGTAGATTAACATTTGCATTCAATTTATGCCTTCCACAACAGTAAAACATGCAATGTTAGTTTTACAATTTTCATTTTATTCTTAAAAAAATTACAATATTCTTTTTTCAAAGGAAAAGATTTACATTAAAAACATCAACATAATCATAAATGAGTTTATTTGTATTCCACTAGGGTAGCATTTTACTATTAAAACTTAAAAATTATGATACATTCATAAAAAAAATTGAACTAATTTTAATATTTAATTTTAAAAATTAATTAATTCTTTCACATATTTAAATAATGTTTATGATGAAAGGAAAATATGAAATCAATAGATATTGCATATGTTTTAAATCAATCTTATATTTTAAAATTGTTGACTTCCCAACTACCTTATATTTTCCACAACCCCTTTAAATATGATTTAAGAAACTAATTTACTTTTAAAATAAAAATATTAAATTTAAAGGTTTACATTTTAAATTCCAATGCTATATTATCTTTCATTGAGGGTCTATTCCACATTGTGTCAATTGTAATATGTTATGTTTTCATTAATAAGGACACATTTTTTATTATTATTATAGGGTGTATATTGGATGTCTATTCCATATTGAGTCGATTGTAGTGTGTATATAACAAATTTAAGATTTTCAACTATGTCAAAATTTTAATTTAGTTTCTTAAATAAATTTTTAACAAGAGAATTGACATTTCATGGCATTTGTTATTTTGAGTTTTTGTACCGCTAGTAAATAGTTATGTTACTATTTAATTTTCGTTGAAATTGAATTTTGAGTAATTATTCTCGTTAGAATTATATTTGGATAACATCTCTATTTAAACTTATGTCCCAAATAATTAGATCATGCAGCGAATATATAATTATAAATAATGAGAGTTATTTGATATTTCAAATTTTATTTAAATCATTGAAAACGTATCTGAACATAAAATAATTTTGACGATTTTTATTAATAATATGAATTAGAGAAAAAAAATGAACTATAATTTATCCAACTATTTTATTTTATAACCTTTTATAATTATATATATATATTTAATAATAATAATAATAATAATAATAATAATAATAATAATAATAATAAAAAAAAAAATAGCCACTTCAACAAATAACTATTTTTTATAAAATAACATAAAAGTACGGAAATACAACATTTAATACTCTGTAGCTTTTGACTTTTAGAACTACCACACAGATCATCTTCGCTATCACTTAATTCTGTATAATCGGAGTAGGTAGTCGAATTGACTTAGCCATCTCAAACTTTAAATAGTGATGAAGTCAACTGTAGCTGTAGATTGCTCGTATCAAAATTTATATCGATCACTAAATAGTATGACAGTGCACAGCTCACACAATCAATATTTCTTTTGAATTCCTGAACAACGAGTTGGGGGGCTGCAAGTTAGTGAGCGGTACTTATCGCGGGCCCGTGGCTCATGTTGGGCCTAGTTTAAACACACCAAGGCGTAAGCTTAGCATAGGTACCCCATGGCCCACCCACACACATCATTATATTCCTCTAGTTTTACAGCGATAGCGAGCTACAATTTTGCTATTTATAACGACACTTCTGTCCGTTCTTCCCATCTTAATTTGTGTAAATCATTTTCATTTGCAAGGAGAGAATGAGGATGCTGCTTGCTTCATTTGTTGGTTTGGTCGTCGTCATATTATGCTGCTGCTGTCATGTGAAAGCAGCTCCAGCGTACTTTGTGTTTGGAGATTCATTGGTTGACAGTGGCAACAACAATTATCTTGCAACCGCTGCTAGAGCAGACAGCTATCCCTATGGAATAGATTATCCCACTCGTACAGCTACCGGACGATTTTCTAATGGACTCAATCTAGCAGATTTCATTAGTAAGTCATATAAATTTCCCTCGACCTGTATATTACAATTAACCTTAATAATTGCGGTGTGTTGTTTCGGTTTATGGGAACGGGTGTCCAGTTTTTTTGTGTAGTTTAGCGCGTTATTCTACCCAGTTCAAATATTCGACGTCGTTGCTAATGAAAAATTATTGTCTGAATTGCAGGCAGGAAGTTAGGGGCGGAATCCGTGCTACCATATTTGAGTCCTTCTCTAAACGGGGATGCATTGCTAAGGGGTGCCAATTTCGCTTCTGCAGGCGTTGGGATTCTGAACGACACGGGAGTCCAATTCGTACGAATGATTTTGATTGTTATTTTCATTTGGTTCTTATCTGTAATACTTTCATTCATGAGAATGACTGAGGATGTTTATGCATACAGGTAAATATTATCAGGATACCTCGGCAGTTCCAGTACTTTGTACAATATAAAAATAGGGTGGCGCAGATGGTGGGACGTGCTCAAACCGATAGACTTATTGCAGAGGCTCTCGTGTCGATTACCCTTGGAGGAAATGATTACGTCAACAATTACTATCTCACTCCTGTTTCACTTAGATCCCTGCAGTATCGATTACCAGATTACACACGCTTTATAGTCTCGGAATATGAGAAATATCTCAGGGTAAATTTCTTCTTTATTTAAGGCTAGGCTGTCACTGTGGTTACAATTTAAAAAAAGACAGAACAGCCAAATCTACTTTAAAAAAAGTAAATCATAATGCACTCTATAATTTTGTTTGCAGATTTATATCGTAATAGATTTGCTTACTATGATTGTTTTGTTGTGCAGCAACTGTACCAGTTGGGAGGTCGGAGGGTGATGGTCACATCGACAGGTCCGTTAGGGTGTGCTCCTGGAGTGAAGGCGAGCAGGTCTCGCAATGGCGAATGCGCTGCAGATCTACAACGAGCTGCTTCGCTTTTCAACTCACAACTGAGATCTGTTGTAAATCGACTAAACAGCTTGGCGTCTGCTCAGGTCTTCACCTTCGCCGACAGCTATTCAATGAATATGGGCATATTCCAAAACCCTGCAGCATACGGTAACATCAAAACAACATCTCTCTTTTCTTTAATATATATATTTTCAGCATTTCTAACTCTAGTTAATCTGATGGTGTTTGTAATAATAGGATTTGTAGATACGACAAATGCATGTTGTGGGCAAGGAAGATACAATGGCGTAGGTCTTTGCACTCGGGCCTCAAACCTGTGTGCGAATAGGGATGCCTATTTGTTCTGGGACAGTTACCATCCCACAGAAAAGGCCAATAGGATAATTGTTGACCAGTTTTTTGAGGGCTCTTCTTCTGTTATGAGCCCTATCAACCTCACAAAGATGATGAAACTAAACGA
The DNA here is from genome assembly GCA_037957365.1 of Torreya grandis. Classification (NCBI taxonomy): domain Eukaryota; kingdom Viridiplantae; phylum Streptophyta; class Pinopsida; order Cupressales; family Taxaceae; genus Torreya; species Torreya grandis. The sequence goes on along the minus strand of JARHVA010004546.1, from coordinate 69,159 downwards.
CTGATTCATTCATATTAACTTCGAAGATTTTGGCAGATTAATAATTCATGGACCACTTCCCATTTTTTATCAAAAAAAATGAATTGTGCTCAAAGCCTTTCTATCGTTGACCATTTTGTTTCATTTCCGTAATTGTTTTTGTAAAGCATTCTCTATAATTATGTGTTGTAGCTATTGGGGGAATGTGACCATAAGCACTCTATTAAATCTAAGAACAATATTTGATGATATGATAACGATGGTTTAATATATCTGTCAATTGTCTCAATCCAAAATTTAAGCTAATATTAACATCAGCGAATAAAGGATTCAATAACAGTCTTCCAACAATTTTGTTAAATTATATTTACGCCGTAGGCGTGAACTCATCATAGATTTGTCTGATAAATGAATATTTCCATCTAAAGCTTTTTATTAATTTGTCTAATACAGATAGTCCCTATTTTTTTCTCATTCAGTTGTTAAAAATTGAATTGTTGAGGTGGAATGAACTTAACCAATATACACAAACTTAATGTGTATGACATTAACTCATTTTGGCAACATTAATTTTGTTAACTCCCATTGATGGAACACCAACTAATGCCAACTCTCTTCATGGATCACAAACTAACACTATTCTTTGTTCAGCGTCCATTTTCCCTAGGCCACACTTCCACCTCAGAAATTAGTGCTGGAATAAGGGAAAACAATGGTGCACATTCTAGAGATAGACTTCAGAATGGGATAAAAATGAGTCCATATAGATGAGAGTACTCAGTAATGAAGTATGATGTTGAAATCAATAGGGCACATAACCCTTTGAATATATCACTTTATAACTTGAGTGAATTTTACAAAAAAAAGTATACTAATGGAAAGAGGATGCAAAAATATGCACTTTTGAAAAAAGTGGCACTCAATTCTGAGTTACCAGTCAAAAGTTATAGCAAAATAAATTTTCTATCATTAATGGCCTATTTAATTAAATTGCACTTAAAAGTTTAAATGTTGATAAGTTTAAATATAAAACATGTCATGTAACCACTTGTTGGAACCGATAAAAAAACTCAGACTTCCTCATGTCAACAAAAGTAAAAAATACTTGGCCTAGTCACCCCTACGTGATTTGTTTTGAAAAAGCCTCTTTAATAGGTGTTTTAATTAAAAAATATGCAAAACTAATTTAAATAAAAATAAAACATACATTAATTATTTAATTCTTTTTGGGAAATATTTAGTGTTTGAATTTTATGACTTATCAAATAGAAAGAAGAGAGCTGGCACCCCCATTATTCATGCAAGGAGTTAGTTAGCTGGAGGAATTATACGATGCCATTTGCATGCACAGTCAGATCTGCATGTATAGGTATGCTTTTCTAGTAGGTATTAGCTTCCAAGTTGTCAACAAATGTTGGAGAGCAAACAACATGCAAAGGATGGCAAGCAACATGCAACACTATGCAAAATACAAAATCCTAGTGGATGTGGGAAGACCCAAATGACCCAATTATCTCCTGATACAGCTACACAAGATCCTTCCTAGATAAAGATACATAAAGGGCCTCACTACTTCTAACTGCACATCCCTTATTAAATTTTTTTGAACAATTCTAGTGTTCTGATTTTGCTGCCAAGAAAGAGTAGGTCATGTTTACAGACCAGAATGGGGATGGCAGGGTTGCATGGATCTTAAGTGTTCATGCCCAACATGTAAGTATCTCAACTGCCAAGGAGGATGGTGTTGTAGGCTATTGGAGGGAGGCATATATTCCTAGCAAGGAATTGAGAGGGTCATTGAAGTTTGGGTGGTGTCCAGACCAAATCAAAACCAATGAAGAAGTTTGTAATGGATAGATTTGGCATCAAAGTAGGTCCTTCTCAATATTAATCCTTTCCCCTTCTGCTATGGCCTTCCATACAAGCTTCCCAATCTTGCCATCGGTACCAAAGGACCTCAAATTTTGCTAAAAATATACAGGCCTATGGAAAAATGCCAATGGAAGCCAAAAGAGACAAGATCAACGCTCTTATTTCTCCTTAGCCATGGCCTCTTCCTGGACCTCTCTTGAGCCTCTTGCGGACTTGTAAATGGAACAATATGCATCTAATACCCTGAATGGCTTCTTTTATTGGCACTAGAATAGATGATACCCACATTGAGTCAAAACACCTCTCCTTCACACCACTTTTTTTTACCATCACTTGCCTTTATCCCTCTTTAAATATTCATCTCAACATGCAATGACAGGTTGAGGACCCATGCTAAGTCAAAAAACCTCTCCTTCACACCATTTTTTTGACTACCACTTTCCTTTATCCCTCCTTAAACATTCATCTCGACATGCAATGACAGGTTCAGGACCATTGAGAGGCTGAGGGAACAACAAAATTAGGGAAAGGACTTAAGATCTGTTATGTATCTAAGAGGGAAAGCTTAAACTTAACACCGAAAACCTTTCAATGCTTTAGGAAACTAAGCTTATATTGCCAATAAAATACATGCAAAATCCAATACTAACAATTTGTAAATTATTCTTAATTTAATTTAAATAAGACATAATAGAAATTAGATCGATAACCTGATGCTTGTTACCAGAACCTTTAGCTCTGATACTATGTCAGAATAGGCCAATAGGTGATCTTCTAGTAGAGTTAGCACACAAGTATTCTACAACAATAACTTGATGTTCATTACCAAAACCTTTAGATTTGATACCATGTTAGAATAGGCCAATAGGTGACCTTATAGTAGAGTGAACACACAAGTATTCTGCAACAATAATGATCCTGCTTGTATTCAAAAACATGCAAGAAAATGTACAATAATTACCTTTCTATACTAGATTGCCTTACTTACCAATTATCTACTCTGCTCAATTACAATATCTTGTTGAAGAGGAATATAAAGGAGTAAGGAGAGTTTACTCACTAGAGAACTCATCGTGGTACTAAGTGTAACTCAATGTGGAACTCATAGGAGAACTCATAGTGGTACTTAGTTGATCTCCAGGTGGAACTCACCCTCTCACCCACTTAACCTCTTATCACACCTAAGTAAGCTGAAGCTACATGTGTAGGAATTATCAATTTAATAAGTAAATAGAATAATGAATATCCTAAACCAATAGAATTGCATGAGGAACCAAAATAAATAGGCCAAACAAGTATGGATAATTTTGACATGCCTTATTTAGAATATGCATTTATGTAGTGTTATGAAGAAGAATAATATTTTGATATTGTGTTTGATTTTGAAGTTCATAACAATGCCATTGTTGTGCAACACATCTCTTTTGTATGCAGTACAATGTTTAGGTTTTTTTGTTGTTGTCATACTCCATTATTTTAGGTGAGTTGAAAAATGTTGATTTAATGACATAAACACTATTGTCAGATATATGTAATATTATTTTTAAATAAATCAAACCTTTTTTTAATTATGAAACAATAAATATTTTCTAACTTGATAAATTAAGTGTATGATGCACTATATTAATTATGTTCTCAATGTTTGTGGATGACATTGTGTGGCCTACCTCTTCACCTCTTCTCTAAACATAAACTTGTTGTAATGATATTTTGATTCCATTTCCACTAAATCTTAATCACACTACTAAATATCAAATATTTTAAACTTATTTGTTGTTCATATATATGTCAAATGTCTTCATTTAAATAGAATTGGTGTTCATAAATGTTGTAAGTGTTATTACACCATTGTTGTTCATAGATTGCATTATTTCATAATTCAAAATGTTTAAAATGTATTGGTTAAATAAAACATTTTTCTTATACATTGGATCAGATGGATCAAATTTTACATCGTATAATTCAGAAGCCAAGAAAGGGTTTGTTTGAATGCAGTAATATCAAGTGGAAATTTTTTACTTATATCAATGTGGAAGAAATATAGGTTTCTTAGGTTAAGAGTGATTGAGTTGACAACTTCATTATAGAGGAATAAAATAATAAGTTGTACCCAATAACTTTTTCATGTGTCATATCAAACAAAAAAAGACATTGCTTATTCTTGGCAAGAAGATAAGAATCAACACTACTTCAGAATATGTCATGTAAGTGTCCTTCCCTTTTAGATAATAAGTGTACATGCATTCATATGTTCTTATGTTGTGTTCATATGTTATTTAAGTAGCTGACATTCAATTTGCATACACTTGATAAGTTTAATATACTTGCGCTAGTATTGGTGTTCATATGGGCCTGAGGACTTCCGAGAAACTGATGCCATGCCAAAAGACAAGTCCATAGTGCTGAATAATGGAAAACATAGTCATTTAGGCTGAAAAAACATAAGGTATGGTTTTCATGGTAATTTCAACACCCTTAAAAAGGTCATTATACCTAATCCTGTGTTGCTGACATACGATAAAAAATAACATGCTTATAATCAAGGAAATCATTCCCATGGATAAAAATATGAACATACAATGGGAACAATCTTTTTAAACCTCTTATATTATCCCATAGCTAAATGAATGAGTTCATAGGCTACTATTGTTAATTATCTCTACTAATCCTATCCATCTTAAAACCATGAGATGGTGCATGCGAAAGTTACAATGTTCAAAGATGAAACATAATGACATTATTTCTTAAGCAAGGATTACATATATAGTAGAGGACACCAAATAAATAAGGCAAAATATGTGTATAGTCCCAATAATGTAGAAAGTGTTCAAAAGTGGGGATTGACAAATACCGATAAGTGGTTTATGGATCAGGGATATAATAATAAAAGGCACTAATGAGGATGGATAAATGCCCTTCATATTTGGCATACAACTCCCCCAATAGTTGAATTGGTTGTTGAATTTTGGTAATGATAGCTTATTGGCAATGTATTCAACATTTGGAACAAATGGAATGAAGGTATGCTTTTAATTCTTGTAATACTAGTATATGATATAAATGTATTTGACCGTACAAGCCAACTTATGTTTTATATTTTAGTGCGATTTTAGTTATATTCATTACTGGTGTTTGATTTTAAACACTAAGGACTCCCTGTAGAATGGGTCATTTTATCTAGGTTGTGTACTAGTGACATCACCCAATGGATGTAAATACCTCTATAGAGAGTACATTTGGAAAATATTGAGTGAAAAACAAATGCCTTCATTGTAGCTAATTACATTGTGGAGATAAAAAAAATAGGTGTGTGTTTATTATTTATATAGACATGATGAAGTTTTTACATTGAAGTTAATATATACCATTGTCACCTTATCTTTCAAAGTCCTACTAACTTATTGTATTATGCAATGAAACTTTAAATAGTGAATTTTATTTATGTAGTTAGAATGTATGTCTTACATGGTTTAAGGATATAATATAAATTTTGAGACAAAATGGTGTTATATGTGATATGTCTAGTGAATTGATATATATTTTACATAACTACGATGATGAAGAAATGGAAAACATGGAGTCCAAATAGCTTGTAGAGAAATATCATTCCACACTAGGAAATTTTGTTGAATATTAGAATCAACATTAGATTCACAAGATATGAATGTGGTAAAGATGTTGTCACACCCTTAAACATTCTGAGCACAAAACAAATATGGCCATTGAATAGTAACATTCACACTTGAAAATGCATTTGTCAAATATGATACAAACTTTTGCATATCAAATGGTGGATTGGTTAGCTCACCATGTAACAAAAACTATTTATATATAATATTAGTGGCTACAAATATGCAAGGATAAAAACTTTTATAGGATCTTAAAATTTTAGACAATTCAAAATATTTCATGGGTTAAGGATTTATAAATTCTAAACATTCATGTTACCTTTCATAGTACTGACAGTTGTATAGTTTTAGTCTGAAGTCAGAAAAATGATATGTTGAATTATTAGGTCTATACTTCAATACCTTATATTTCAATGTGCAATTTCCCATTATCAATCTAAAACTACACTTGCAAACATGTCATCAAGGTGGAGCTAATGAGAGATAAGAATAGAGGGAGTTTTCTACGATGTGGGAGATGGTGTGAGTAAACCCATCAACAACAATGATATAAAGTCTAGCTTGAAGTTTATTTCCATATATATTCTATTTATTTACTGATGTAGACACTAAATTTAAATTTTATAGCACCTTAGTATTGTAAATTTGGCAAATACCTATCATGCTTGAACCATTCAGTTTCAAGACCTTTTTGCTACCAAAAGGCTTGTGCTCACTATATAATTGTGTCATATTACTTATCTATTAATCTATCCATATGCTATTATAATGACAAAGCCTTCTATACTATGAAAAACAATCTAAACCTAATCATTATCCTTATCTTCCACTTTAGACCTATACCTATTTTCTAGCTTCCTAGACACTTGCATTTATCTAGATGCCTACATCAATGCAAGTGTCACTTTTACAATTAAGAGTCCAGTGCCCAAAAGTCATCTAATTTGAAAATTAAATGTATCCTAAAGGTCATCCTAAGTGATTTATTATGAGATATTTTAAAAATAGATTGGTATATATAAAATATCAACCCTCATTAATTCCTCACCTAGCAAATACTAGGAACTCATAAGGAAACTTACCAAAAAGCACTCAATCAAGTATTAAATTGAGAAAACCTACCCTATTCATCCCTATTTACATATTATTCATAAGAGTAGTATCCCTGTAGGTCTGAAGTAATGAAGGAGTATCCCATGAGAAATATTTTCCAGGTTACAAGCTAGGTCACTATATGTACTTGATTATCACACATTGTATCTTTATGCACATATAAGCCAACATGTAACAAATAACTATATAATTTTGAGGTACTCTTTAGAGTATTGGATATGTAGGTAACCCCCATTGATATAAGGTTCCTTAGGGCAACTTGATACCATGTGCCCGCTAACCCACTTTTCCCATAATCACTCAAAGGGTGAGGAAGCTAAGGTTTTATCATTTGACAAAGAGTAATAGCTTGTGCACATGATTTGTATACACCAAAATAAAGGTGACATAAAAATTATAAAACTTATAGTTTGTCACATTTAGATCTAGTCAGTATTTCATACAAGACACCTGCATCTAGATCAAATGCCTATGTTGATGTAACTATCTAGATTTGATGCAAGCATCAGAGGCCACAAAGTGAAAAATTCTTGAATCTAACAAATATTATAGGATCCTGATCTAGTTCATTTACAACTTGTTTCAATATAGATTTACATGCACACAATAAACCAACTAAGTACTCTTATTTTCAATTCATTTCTGTATCAATCAATCATTATACTTTTTATTTTTGGCATATCTCAGTATTATAAATCCATAATATTAATAATCTGATTTTGAAAAGTAGTTGGCTTGCTATAGATCTATTTATCACCATTTTGATTATTCATTTCTATAAGCTTAACCTTAGATACCCCCTCTTATTAAATTTAGGGTTAAGCATGTGGTGAACCTGACATTTGGTCTCAAAACCCTAGATTGACTTATGGTTTCCTAATTTGTTCTTCCTAATTTATGAGTTCTAATTTCTAGATATTCAAAATCTAAATGTCGGATTTCAATTTCTATAAATATGCTCAATATGGATGCATATATAGGCCACTTTGAGCTCCAATTTATAATTTTAGTTTCTATTTGCTATTATGATTGCTTAATCAAACCTATTATTCAATGTAATAAATAAATTCATTAGTATAATGATATTTTTTTAAAAATGAAAGAAACATTTATTCTCTCTTTCTAACTCTTTTTATAATATAATAGAGATGATATCTAGACACCAATGTGCATGCTCTCAATCATTTGTCCCACCTACCTCATTTTCAAGTGACATATACCATCCTACACCTATTATTCACCCATAAATTATCTTGGATTTTGTGGTCCATGCTATCACTACACAAAAATTTAAGGGTGCACAATCTAATTCTCCACCTATTAATATACAACAAGTGCCTCCTAAACCTAAACTTGTTATAATATACAATATGACCTTATAAACATCTGTTTGGATTTTTGATCTTTTTGGTATTTTTAGAATATTTTAAAATGTTTTTCAAATAAGACATGTACAAATAAAAGTACTACTATAATATAATGTAATCATAAATGAAATGTCTTTTTGAAGGATTTTTATCATGTATATCATAGTAATATGTTATGTAATCAATATCATTAGGATCTAGGGAAAATTTTAGTGGCTATTTATAGCCAAATGGACATAATTAGGTTTTTTCAATTTTGAAAATGGCTAATTCTATGAAAATATACAAAGGTCAAATATCCTCAATTTTATACAATTTCATAGTTCGAGACACAAATTTGCCTTATAGATTACACTCGATCATATTTTGGAACATATTTACCATAATTATTATACATGTATGGGTCTAATTTGCCAAAAAATTATACAATAAATGTATAAGTTAGTCTGGAATTACAAGGTGTGTGTGTGTGTGTGTGTGTGTGTGTGTGTGTGTGTGTGTGTGTGTGTGTGTGTGTGTGTGTGTGTAATAAGGACCACCTAGGACATAATAAGCTTAAGGTAATAATTATATTTTACTATGAAAATATTATGAATATTCTTTTCTACCACAAACTCTTCCATCTATATGGTTTTTAATAACTAAAAAAGTTAATAATAAATAATTTTCAAACCTAATGTTTATTTTATTTCTAGCATTGAATGCAGTGTAGGTGGAATTAAAGTTGCAGGGATTAAGGTTTAGATTTTTCCCCATTTTTTAGTGAATTGACCCAAATAAAAATTTAATATTGGTCCTGAACATCACCTGCGGGATTAATGGATGTTAATCAAATACATATGTGATAGCTTCTCGATTTTTATTATCATTTATGGAAGCTCTTGGTAAAAGCGAAGCTATGGTAGTCATAATATTGGGATGAAAGGTTGCAAATAAAGGTGTAGAAAAATTCTAAGCTGATTTCCTTGTGAATGAAAATTATGGACTTGTGTTTTTTAGTTTTAAAGACTGAGAGCAATTGTTTTCATGCACAGTTATTTGTCTTAAAATGAATAAATATAATAATAGGTTCCCTATTAAACATTTGTCTAAATATATTTGATAAAAACACTATGCATGTTGTTTTTCTTATAAATTTCATATATATCTAAAATATTTTTCTTAAACTTAAAATCCATGAAATGGGTAATTTTGGGTTAGTCAGAAATATGGTTGAAATGATCATGAGGCTCTTTTCCATTTATTAATTTTTTTAAAAATAAGTATCTTGCATGCCATTATTTCTCATAGGAAATGAGTTTCTTGTTTGTTTAAAAGAAGTATGTGGTAAATACCTACCACATAATATAATTCATTTTATTCTTTGTGCAATATTTAAAATAAGTATCTTGTATGCCATTATTTCTTAGAGGAAATTAGTTTCTTGTTTGTTTAAAAGAAGTATTTGGTAAAGGCCAACCACATAATATAATTCATTTTTTTCTTTGCTCTTTGTTTAAAAGAAGTGTCTTGCATGCCATTATTTATCAGAGGAAATCATTTTCTTATTTTTTTAGGGTTTAGGTTGGTAAAAATAAAGACCAACCATATAATAAATTAAACTGAGTAAATAATTTTGACAAAAAATTAGGGTATATATATATATATATATATATATATATATATATATATATATATATATATATATATATATATATATATATATATATATATATATATATATATATATATATATTTCAAAATAAAAAAGTGTTGTTACCTTATATTCCAACAAAAGTGAAAAGTTACATCCAAAATGCCAAAAGTATATGGTAGCAAGAAAGTTGTGTCATAAGCCACAACATAATAAACAAGGAGACATAGCCTCGACCTGATGTAAATAAAACATCCCTAGATGGATAGGGGAGAAAAAACAAGGTATAAATAAACAAATACATGATATAAAGGAGATGTAGATGTACTGACCTTCAAAGACCAATATGCATATTTGAGGGAGATCCCAAGCTATCTTCGATATTGCCCCTTTTGCCTTTATTTTTTAACCTCTTACCACACCTCATGTGTTAGCTCTACATTGACTATCTATAATTTTGTATTATGGTAATCTATATGAGAAGGATTTCATTTGATTTAGGTTTGTGTAGGGTACTAATTCTTTATTTGAATCAAATTTATCTGATTCATGAGCTCTCTTCATTCCATTTGGTATTGACTCATCCTATTTATATTCTGTTGATGACAAAAATTGTGCTTGATCTTAATCAAACAAGAATGGGAAGTTTCAAGCTATGGGGTATTGCGGCTTGAAACAACCTCCAAATTTTAGAGAAGTTGGTCTCTTCTTTTGTATCAAGTGTTGGGGGAAAAGGGATAGGAAATTAAATAGAAATGCAAATGCAAGAAATGAAACCTAACTATGGCGATGCGCCTAAGTGTAATCCTAGTCCTAACCTTGGGCACAACGAGACTATATGTGGGATTCAATTACATTTAAGAGCAAACAAGTGCATGATCAATGTAAAAGATCAAAATAATAGAAAAAGAGGCTCACAATAGAGACTTATTTTGTTGAGATACAAGAAATGTCAACAAAGGCATAGTGTTCAATCTTCTTAATAGAATCTTTCAATCACATAAGAGATGTAGAAATCACGTATAGTTATGTAGAACTTCTGACTCAAGAAAACGAGACAAAAGCAAATGAAATTCCTAATCACTACACTAGAATATCTATAGTATAGACTACTTTGCAAATGACACAGATAACATCAACCAAGGCATAGAGTTCAATCTTCTTAATTCATTCAGCCACATAAAAGGCACAGAAACATGCATAGTTACATCAACTTTACAACTCAAGAAAATGAGACAAAAGCAAATGATATTATTGGTCAAAACTCTAGAAAGTCTCCACCTTTAGATTTTACAATACTTCTTCTTTTATAGCCTCAGGTTCTTCCTTCCATCGACTCCTTTCTTGTGCAATTCTATTATGTCCTTCACTCACAAGGGACAAATAGATGACACTTTCAATGCCTTGGATGCATCTTGGTCTTATCAAGAACTACCCTAACTATGGCATGGTGATTCATGACTAGTACCTCCTTTTGTGCCTAAATTTATCATTCCATCACTTATTTATTCGCTCAACTGTCTATTCTACCCCTTACAGGGGACAAACAGACGGCCCTTTTAATGTTTGTAGGCCCCAAAAATCTACTCGGTGCACTGTCCTATCTACTAGGAATAACTCCCACCAAGTTTCCCTCCATCTCACTTTGTTGTAAAAGATACACAAAACACACTGTTCTGTTGAAATGGGAGAGGACACTTAGTCAATTTCCTAAAATCCTCCTTATTGCTTAGAAAGCACCAGAGAATGACACTTGGCACTTTCCACCTGATTTACCGAAGACACATGGAATTTTTTGATTTCTCTATATTCTACTCAAGAATGCTCCACCTTCGACACCTGTCGCAATCTGATTCTTCGATACTTAGCAGTTTTAACAAAATAAAACTCACCGCATTCCTTGCCCAAGCAACTTTTAAAAGGGGATGGATGCACATGGCATTCTTTGCATGTTGACACTTGGTGCTTCCACAGACCTTTGAAGTAACACCTGGGGCCCACCAAAATCTTTATTCGGTGATGAAGCTTGAAGATGGTCTCTCAAAAGTGACACATGGTGACCTTCACTGCTCCTGGGAAGATACGTGGCATCTTCCGCTTCTCCTACTATGGGTATGTGGTGACTTTTGTTACTTTCAGGAATGGAGTAGAAAGGGGCTCAAAGAGTGACACTTGGTAGCATCCACTACTCTTTGGTACTTAAACAAAATGAAATGACGCTTTTCTGTGTTGAATCAAAGCATTAAACCCAGGCATTGAACTAAAGTATCTCAGATGCTGACACATGGTGACTTCTACTTTCCTTTGAAAAAGGTAGTCCAAGGCCTTTCATGACTACCACCTAGCACTTTTCGCTGCTCCTTGCTACTTAGCTTGTTCAAAACCTTTGTCAAAAAATAGATGAAACATGGGTGCTAATGTGAAACGTGGATGCTGACACGTGGTGCGTTCCGCTTAGCTACTATTAGATACATGGCATGATTCACGGCTTTCCTGAAAGTTATAAAAAGTGTCTTGGACAACGCCAGCTAGCTGGCTCTATGTTTCGAAAAATGACACTTGGTAGCTTCTGTTGTTTTCAATACTTAGGTAAAATGAAATGAAGGAAATGAAAAAGGGGGAAAAATAACCTATGCTCAGACTATGCCACTTGGCAGCTTTCACTACACTTCAACACTTAGGCAAAAATAAACCCCCTCTCTGCTCCAAAACTCTACCGCTACAACCAAAGTACGTGAGAACCAAAACTGTAGTGCTCGGCTAAAAATTTAAATATGACGTAGAGTAAAAAATTATTGTATAGTTACTGGTGACCCCTAGGACTTTTGAGCCTATTCAAAAAGAAACCTGACTCCCACTCTGTCAAAATTTCAAAATTTTATAGCTTTAAAAGTGATGTCTGGTAGATAGATCATTCATGGTCAGATAACCCTTGCTTTTTCTATAATTCAACGAAAGCTAGCTCAAGGTTAATGATATCCTTATGCGAAAAGGTTTACAGAATCTGGACTGTAGCTTTCAATTTGAATTTTAGCTGGGTAACAAGAACCAAAATAGCTTTGACTTCTGAGATTGAGGAATCATCCCATAGGTCCTGGAAAATTGTTTGATCCCTCTGTTTGGCCAGCAGCAATGGTTCAATTTGATCAACCATCAACACCGTGTTGGCAACTGAAAATGGAGAAGGAAGGCCTAGTTGCACCAGATCTTCAATATGCTATCTCATCTCACTGATGCCTTCTTTCATGACTTCGAGAAGGTCTTTGCAACTGTTGGTTGTGGCATTGCAATTGAGCACCTCATTGACTTGTTTTGTGGTGACCATTCTATCAATGATTCCCGTGACTACCAATGTTGCATCTGTTTCATCATAGAGCTTCTGCAATAAGGTTTGGGAGTCCATGACTCTATTGGAGACTGTGGCTAGAGTATTCTGCACTGAATCTTCAACCTTCTCACATAATTGATGTGTGTTGATCATGAAGGTGAGAGATGGCCTGAGTTGAATAATCTCTAAGGAAATTCTTTCCCACATTGACTCATAGAGCTCCTTCACCAATTTTACCACTCCTACACCTTGTGGCCTATTAGCCAGTTCTAGCATTAGTTGTGTTGCTCTCTGTTGCTCCACTTGGAACTGGGCTTGAAAATCCACAGCCTTATTTTGTTCATCCCGTAGCTTTTGTTGCGATTGGATAACCTGTAGCTAAAGTCCTTTGACTCTTCCCTACAATGCTGCATTCTCCTGCCTAAGGGTTGTTGCTGCATCTTTTGAAAGTGCGAGCTCTGCTTATAGTGAATCATTCTAGGCCTGAACTGCCTGATGAGTTTGAAGGGAAATAGTATCTTGCAACTATTTATTCAGGCTTGCAATTTCATTATCTCTCTTATTTATTTCTTCAGCCAAACTGCTATAGTTTGCCTTTTCTTTAGCCAAATTGGCCTCCATATTCTATAGTCTTCTTGATTTTTTCAAATAATCTTCTGTGACTGTAGAAGTGGATTCTATCAGTAGCTCAACTCTGTCTTGGGGTCTAAATAGGGACATATCAATGGCCACTAGGTTCATCATATAATCCTCTAGCTATGTTTGATCGCTCAACTTGACAACATTGGGTGATAAATGGGTCACCGTCAACTGCTACTAAATAGGGTCAAATTGTGACCACAGGTGTGGGATAACCAATGCTTTATTCTCTTTAATTCCCTTTTTCTCCAACTAGGCTTCTCTTACCTTCTTAGCAGCATCGGTCTGCATTTGGAAGGTGGAAGGGGATGCAATATGTCCTCCTATGAAAGGATATCCTTGTGGCAGGCCATATTAGATAGTCATTGGTTGGCTAGGGGTGAGCTGAAGGGGCATATTTTTGGGAACAGAGGGGGAGAAATGGGGTAATGTTAGGGCTTGAGGTGCCAAGGATGGGGTGAATTGTGAAATGGGGATGACAAAGGTGATAGGAGGTGTCATTTGGCTAGGTGGAGGCACCACATCGACAAGGGAAGGAACGGTCTGAGAGGGAGGAGAAGGAGTAGTATGTACTTGTGGGGAAATTATAGTGATCTGCACTTGGAACCATGAAGGTTCTTCTTCTTCCTCTAAATCTATTTGGAAATGTACCCTCTTTCTCTTCCTGGGTGTCTTTCCCTTTGGCTGCATCCCTTCCACCCTTGTTGTTGCTAGTGGTGCTTGTGGAAAACTAGGGATTTCAATAGCTTCTGATGATGGGGAAGCTTTTGGTGGTGAAGACACCACACTCCTTTGTTTTTCCATAGTGATGAGAGGCTAGGGCCAGGCTGATGTAGTGACTACAGTTGTAACTTTCTCTGAGACCTGCAATAGCTGGCTTGGTCCCACTTCAGCTTCCTGCTCTATCCTGAGTGTCGGTAATTGGCTTATTTTTGGGCTTGATGCAGGGGAGGGATGACACTCATCCCAAAGTTCCTCCCATATTTTATCTAAATCCATGCTTCTGAAAGTATGGGTGGTTTGGGAAATTTCTTGCCTATATTTCCAATAGGCCTCAATCTTCTCCGCATCCCAACCTTTATTATTCAACATCCTTCTCAAACCAGAAGTCATCTTGACTTTGGGATCATAATCCCTCTGTTTATCATATAAGGTTCCCCATGGCATATTCTCTAGCAGGGGTAAATCTATCAATTCAACATAGAGACCAGGAGCATCTTCTATAGGGTTTTTTTTGGTCTCCCAAAAAGGGCAGCCTTCATGTGCAATCCTGGCCCCAATCCTATTGGTCCTTAACATGAAATCTATGTAATCACTTGGGTCATAAACCCATTTGTCTTTGACTAGCAAGAACCCTAGTAAGGCTAGTTTTCTCAACAACATAGTCTCAACATCTCTGGCTTCCAAACTCATGTTGCCTACCATCCATGGGAGATTGTACATTTTTCTCTTCTTCTTCCCAGAACCATAATCATTGTCAACTACTGACACCTACCTGGTGATTTCCAGGAATGCCAACCTAAGAGTTAAAGTCTTCGATAGCAACACTGGTTCCCCATAGAAACCATGAACCCTTATGATCGTGTGGTGGGCCCCAAAATAGAAGTCACACGAGATTGGACAACTGACCAGGAGGTTTAAAACACTTAGAAATAACTTGTTTATAATAGGTTCAGGGCTAAGGCAATAGAGAACAAGGGTAATGAACAGTTCCCAAAAATCATACAGGTCACTAGTTCTTGACAAAATGTGTGTCCATGCAGACACAAGAATGGTCTGTTGGGGGTCAAAAACTGGGTCATACAGATTCATATTCATATGTCTGGTGAAAAGGTCAGGGTTATGATGCAATATGAGATGGAACAAATAAGAGGAATACCTAAATACCCCTTTTGATCTGAAATGGGTCAGCTATTCCATTATTGAAAAGGTGATGTGCTCTGAGAAGTCAAGTCGATACTCCTGTGTCTTGTCGACTGTCTTCAGCCTAAAAAAGATGGCCATTTGCTCTGCATATGCCACCATGTCATCCTTCATGCCAAAGATGAGAGCCATCATTAGCAGTTCATCTTGGCTAGCTGGTGTGAACTAAGTTCTTGGTGTAGGGAGCATGGGTACCATTGAATCACCATTAATCATTTGTAACTCAGACCTCAAAAACCTTGTCTGAGTGTTAACGTTCACCCATGTTCTTTGCATCCTATCAATAGTGGGTAATGTAGCGGTATTGTCATAATGCAGGGCTAGCATGTCCCTGATAGCTTGTGGTGTGATCTGTAGCATGAAGGCACCCTGTTGAATGGTGTAAGATGGTGCATGGAGCAAGTCTGTGCATAATTCAATCAAATCAGGGCATGGATGCACAATTGGGACAATGAATTGAGCCAATTATGAGGTCCATATCCTCATTTCAAACATCTCGTATTGCCCTACTCTGGCCCTTAGAAGACACCTTTGGTGTGCCCCTTCTCTAAGACTCTTGTTATTGGTTCTTTGCAAGATCAGGTCCATGATTTCATCTACGTAATCCTTTACCTTTGAGGGGTCACTGGCTTGACCAAATCCCAAGATTCTGGTTCTCAGATAGCTTCTCGATGGTTGTGCAAGAGCTACAACATATGATTTACTAGCCATCAACCTATCAAGAGATCTAGGTGTCCTACCTCCTTGTTTGAAGATGATGTTCTCACCATCTCTATATCTTTTATGTAATACCTGGTATGAACCTTGTGTAAGATAGAAAACACACTTACTGAAGCAAATTTTACTAGGTGCTAACAAATCACAAAGAACATGATATTTTTGCAGGTGTAGGAATGCTTGAGAATTTGTAAACTTTAAATCTTGCTAAGGGGTATTTATGGGCCTATCAAGTCTCAAATAGCATTAAATTCAGATGACCATTAGCAGATCCTACTCAATCTTTGAGAAATAGTGAGGTGGACATGTTATGCAAGTTTCGGTGCAAGGTACCTTAGATATTTCAAAAGATTTGGGAAGAATTTAATGCAAAAAAATTTAAAGAATTAAAAACTTTCTAAGTTGCCAACTCTGTGTTTAAAACACTTATTCAAAAGGAAAGTGGGAAAACAACAACAATGCAAGAATGGGAAACTACCTAACTACATTAATTAAGCATCCTTATTTTCCTCTGGGGTCAAAAACAAAATTTCTAATGTCTTCTTCATGACAAGCCAGCCTATGTTGCCATGCAAGTGATTGAAACGGGTATATCTGGGGTGAAATGTCCTTTGTGTAGGCCACATGGATTTGCCTGTATTTGAGTGAGTCTGAGTCAAACCTGCTGTTGACATCCATAAACTCTTCTTGTTCTTAAAAGCCCTTCGAATACTGGTTCTTCATGTTGTCGTGTCTCATCAAGAAATCGATGGCTACTAGTTCTCCACTCTGTGTCTTTTGATATCCATCATCTTTTGGTTATCTCCTTCTGCCTCATTTTCAGATTCCATTGCATCATCATGCTCCTCGATGACTTCAACCTCTTGAAGGGATAAATCTGAAAGCTGGCATCCCCTCTGCATATTTAGCTGAGTCTCAATGTTGTCTTCTCCACATTTGGCTAGTTCATAGCCTTCTTAAAGAATAGTGTCACCTGTCTCAATGACTTGATCAAGGGAGTGTCCATGCTCCTCCATATCTTCTTGTAAGGTGAGAAAAAAGTTAGAAATGATCTCTTCCTCATGAGAGGTTAAGGAAAAAGCTTATGACTTGTCCTCTTGTTCATCAAAGGGGGTACCTATGGTGATTTCCTCCTCATCTACACTCATATAATCTTCTTGACTAACCATGAACTAAGCATATTCCTCTACATACTTGTTTGCTTCTTCCAAAATATATTCTTCTTTGAAAAGGGATAAAGAAGAAGGTTATGATGAAAAACAAGAAGCTTCTTGAGGAAGGTTGGAAGGGACTTGAGGGGGAAGTGAGGGTGCAGAGTCCACTTCCTTTGCTACCAATATAGACTCGACATTATTGGGGAAATAACCTTGACAGGTTTGATTTGGCTCATGAACATGGGTTGCATATATCTGATATGAAACTTGTGGCAGTGAATGTGCAGGTTGATAGACTTGGTAAGGCTATCTCTCATGAATACTTAGTTTCTCTTCTATAAATGCAATCAACCCACACACATCTAACATCTCATATGTAAGCCTTTGCCAATTTGCTCTTTCAATGGGATCCCATTCACTTTTAATCAGCTCTATTGCATCCCTTACTTTATGGATGATATGATTAGAAATTTATTGGCCACATCCCCTTCTATTGTCAAGCTCTAATACATGTTTTTTATATCCCAGTAATGCTTTTTTGAAGGTGGAAATGAGATTAGGCTGAGCATGGGATGTGACATATTGGGGAGACTGGACATAAGACTGGTATAGTTCATGACAAGGTTGAGGCAGGTCATATCGGACCTATGAAGGGAAAAACTCATGACCATATGCATCCTTATTGCTTGACATGATTCCATGAGAAACTTGATCTTGATTAAAAATATATGAAGGAGCATAAGACTCATAACTCTGAGTAACAAAATTATACATACCAAATGGTGATTTCTTGATGATACCAAGACTACTTAATCAACTAATTTGACTCAGAGTCACCGTTGGTGTTGATAAAACAAAAACCTCCAAAGGCTAATTGGCTGAAGAACGCACCAAAAATTCTTCAACTCCTTGAAATATCGGTCCCATCAGGTGTGCCAAAAATTATTGATGACGAAAATTGCGCTTGATCTTAATCAATCAACAATGGGAAGTTTCAAGCTGTGGGGTATTGCGGCTTGAAACAACCTCTAGATTTTAGAGAAGCTGGTCTCTTCTTTTGTATCAAGTGTTGGGGGAAAAGGGATAAGAAATTAAATAGAAATGCAAATGTAGGAAATGATATCTAACTATGGCGATGCACTTGAGTGTAATCCTAGTCCTAACCTTTGGCACAGTGAGACTATATGTGGGATTCAATTAAATTTAAGAGCAGACAAGTGCATGATCAATGTAAAAGATCAAAAGAATAGAAACAAAGGCTCAAAATAGACTTCTTTTGCTAAGATACAGGAAATGTCAACAAAGGCATAGTGTTCAATCTTCTTAATAGAATCTTTCAATCACATAAGAGGCACAAAAATCACGTACAGTTATGTAAAACTTCTGATTCAAGAAAATGAGACAAAAGTAAATGACATTCCTAATCACAACACTAGAAAATCTACAGTATAGACTACTTTGCAAATGACATAGATAACATCAATCAAGGCATAGAGTTCAATCTTCTTAATTCATTCAGCCACATAAAAGGCACAGAAACATGCATAGTTACATCAACTTTACAACTCAAGAAAATGAGACACAAGCAAATGATATTACTAGTCAAAACTCTAGAAAGTATAAAACTATTGAAAGTCTCCACCTTTAGATTTTATAATACTTCTTTTATAGCCTCGGGTTTTTCCTTCCATCAACTCCTTTCCCACACAATTCTACTCCATCCTTCACTCACAGGGGATAAATAGATGGCACTTTCAATGCCTTGGATGCATCTTGGTCTTATCAAGAACTACCCTAACTGCGGCATGGTGATTCATGACTAGTACCTCCTTCCATGCCTGAATTTCTCATTCCATCACCTGCTTAGCCTCTCAACTATCTATTCTACCACTTATAGGGGACAAATAGATGGCCCTTTTAATGTTTTCAAGCCCCAAAAATCTACCCAGTGCACTATTCTATCTACCAGGAATAACTCCCACTGAGTTTCCCTCCATCTCGCTTTGTTGTAACAGATACACAGAACACACTATTCTATTGAAATGGGAGAGGACACTTAGTCAATTTCCTAAAATCCTCTTTATTGCTTAGAAAGTATTGGAGAACAACACTTGGTGCTTTTTGCCTGATTTATCGAAGACACGTGGCATTTTTCACCTTCTCTATATTCTACTCAAGAATGTTCCACCTTCGACACCTGTTGCAATCCACTTCTTCGATACTTAGTAGTTTTAACAAAATAAAACTCACTGCGTTCCTTTCTCGAGCAACTTTTAAAAGGGGGATGGATGCACGTGGCAGTCTTCGCATGTTGACACTTGGCACTTCCACATAGCTTTGAAGTAACACCTGGGGCCCACCATAATCTTTATTTGGCAATGAAGCTTGAAGATGGTCTCTCAGAAGTTGACACATGGTGACCTCTGCTGCTCTTGGGAAGATACGTGGCATCTTTCACTTCTCTTACTAGGGGTATGTGGCATCTTCCACTGCTTTTAGGAATGGAGTAGAAAGGGGCTCAAAGAGTGACACTTGGTAGCATCTGCTACTCTTCAACACTTAAACAAAATGAAACAACACCTTTCTATGTTGAATCAAAGCATTGAACCTAGGCATTGAACCAAAGTCTCTCAGACGCTGACACGTGGTGACTTTTGCTTTCCTTTGAAAAAGGTAGTCTAGGGCCTTCCACGACTGCCACCTGGTGCTTTTCACTGCTCCCTGCTACTTAGCTTGTTGAAGACCTTTGTCAAAAAATAGATGAAGTGTGGGTGTCAATGTGAGACATGAATGCTGACACATGGTGTGTTCCACTTATCTGCTATTAGATACATGGCATGATTTGTGGCTTTCCTAAAAGTTATAAAAAGTGTCTCGAACAATGCCAGTTGGCCGGCTCTGTGTTTCAGAAAATGACACTTGGTGGCTTCTGCTATTTTCAATACTTAGGCAAAATGAAATTAAGGAAATGAAAAAGGGGGAAAAAGAATGTATGCTCAGACTATGCCACTTGGCAGCTTTTGCTACACTTCGACACTTAGGCAAAAATAAACCCGCTCTCTACTCCAAAACTCTGCCGCTATGACCAAAGTATGCGGGAACCAAAACTGCAGTGCTCGGCTAAAAATTTAAATACAACGTAGAGTAAAAAATTACTCTACAGATTCCATGGTTCAATTCTCATGCTCTCTATTTTTCTCATCCATGAGATCAATTTCCTGAGTGTGTATGTTATGTTCACTAATTTTTTGCTCCTCTATCTCTGATCTATTCTGACCTTCCACTTTATGGTTCAACTTTGCTTCTTCCTCTTGTGTAGAAAAAGACCACCACTTATAAGTAGGTTTCAACCCTTTCTTATGTGTTGTTAAGTTTCTTTTTCATGGACAAGTAACCTAGAGATGCCTAATAAGCTTTAAAATATGACATTGGAAGGCTATGTTATCAAAATCTAGGGACTAGGTATGCTAGATTTTTCCACACTTGATGATCATTTTATCAGGTAGAACTTTTATTGGATCTATATTCACACATATACGTGCATATGTGCATATAAATTATTGGATTCTCTCAATATACACTTTAAAAAACCTACCCAAACTATCCCTTGTATGTTTAAAATCACTCATAAGATATATGGGGAGGTTAGGAAGTCATACCCGGATTGGCATAACAGTTTCTTCGTGAGTATTTGGGTCAAAGTATGGGATCCATGGAGTGAGGTATAGACCAATTGTCCCCCAAAACCAAGGTCCATCTAAAAAAACTCTTAGGTAAGCATCCTCATCAAAAAAGTGTATTATAAAGAAATCCTTGGAGCAGAGGGATATTTCACATTTTTTTTACCAGGTCGAATTAACCCACTATAATAATGCCTTTGTGGTTGAAAAAATACCATTGAATCCACATATTAATACCTCTTTCTCTAGATTTTCTATGTATGTTATCAAATCTTCCTCTGTTATCTCCATCATTAGAACCACCCCTACCTATTCCACTATGTAGGCACTGGCTTATGGATTGGGTTTTTGATGTGATTTAACTACTCTCTTGCTTGTTGTTTTCTTGAAAGGCCCCTCTATTCTAGAAGAATTTAAAACATCCTTATAAGATAACATTGGTGCCTTCTCATTTCCAATCACTCCACCTCTCAGCCTTATGCTTAAAGATAAAAGGGAATCCTTGGTTATTCCATAATTAAACATCTTATTTGTATTTTCCATAATTTTTCTATTATAGATAAGGCATTGGAGAGGTTTATGGATCATAATGACTTTATCAATCTACTTTTTTATATTATATACACATTCTAATGAGTTAACCACACAACAAAGTGTATTGCCTTGTATGGCTATAATTTGAATCTAGAAAATAACTTGTGTCCACTGGTTGTAACTAGATCCCTGCATCTTCATTTTGTCAAATAATTCATTGAAATCCATATTAAAGTGGATATGGGCATATTTTCCATCCAATCCATGTGATGTGGCCATATCCCTCCATGAGTACCCTAGTTTATGAGGTTACGATGGTTTGACATTGCTATCTATAAATCATGGTTGATGCCCTAAGATCTATGTTGTCCCCTATAGTAGGTCGATGGGCATCCACATGAAAGGGTTTTAATAGGGTGGAAATGCTTCCACCTTCCCTAAATTCACCCAAGGTGATATTTCCACTTTCCTATTGCCCTTTTCATCTTTCCCCCCATGATCTTCCTATTTACCATGCTAGGTATTGATCAATGCATCCAAGATGAAAGTACTTTCATGTTATTTCAGCACCCAAAAAGAATCTCCACTTGATGAGTCCATATATATATATATATATATATATATATATATATATATATATATATAGTCTTTCCCTATGTCCCCATAGTCAATTTATTATTTATACTCTATACCTTGATTTCTCTCACAGTTTTTACTTTACATAGTTTTATATATATATCAGGTATGTGGCTTTACTTATAGTAGAAGTAGACCTCTAGGTTTAAGGGCTAGATCCCCAAATTTACCTTGAAATTATTATCACCTACTTAACTAATTACTTGTGGAAAAAGAGATAAAAGTTTGCATGAAATGAAAATAATCTAAGGGGGTGATACACTAGAAGGATTCCACAAGACCATCATACTTCTTTCACTAAGAAACAATATCTACAAACTAGCTTTAGAGTCCTAAGAGGTTCTAACATAAGTGTTTCAATATAGAGATGATATACATGAGGAAACACAAGGTAAATAAACTAGAGGGTAGATTGAACACTCTAAGGATAATTGTACACTTGAAATGAGTGTAACACACTAGATACACTCTATATGACTTGTTAGAATAGGAACTCTTTCATAAACATGAGAGGATAAGGAGAAGGATATACGATTAACACTTAACATCACCATACATCACTTTACACACTTAGACAAAATGTTCATAAAATCAAAACTAGATTTCATTTATTATTAAAATGTAAATTAAAAAATCAATCTAATAGGTATTTGATATAAATGGATTAGAATTAGTCTACAAGAGCCAAAATGGCTACTACATATAGAATTTGAGAGTGGAGAGAAGATAATGAAGTCCAAGAGTCACTAGAACATGTGTCAAGCTGAAAGGAGTTACATATAAAATGGAAAGGAATATGGGATAGACCATGCAATTTATACTTGGACAAATGTCCCTCAAAGCATGAAACTCCTAAAATGTGGCATATGACTCTTCATTTGCTTACCTAGAATCTGCCTTCATCATTTGACCTTTTTAGAATGATCTATAGCAGACTAGGGATAAGTGAGATGATTTAAATATGAGGGAGGGGTTATAAACATGATCCAATATTCATTTTAGGTGTCTCTAATCATCAAGATTATTTTGGAGATGATTTATCACTGCTTATAGTCATAATCACCCTTCTTTCACTCACCTCTCACACTTGACATCAAAGAAGTCTTCAATTTTACAAACTAGTCTATAAAAAGGAATGTATGACACTTTTAAATATCCCTCATGGAATTAGATTCATTAGGTATACATTAAAAGGTCTCCCACTAAGATTTTTCACCTTCTCACTTGTTGGTCATTCCTTGTTCACTATGCCAATTTAGACTGGCTGAGATGAAAGTATTAGTAGAGGCAAATGTGAGCTTAGATAAAGCATGAAATGGAAATGGGAGGTTAAATTAAGTCCCAATATCTCTCCAAAAAATATTTTAATCTTTTAAACCCTTTCATATCTTCACAACACACAAAACTACAAAGAAAAACTATTTTCCACCCTATCCATACAAATAGGGTACAACTCAACTTGGTGTGAAAGAGCTCTAGGGAGTTGAAGAGTCATCTCAAAGGACTTCCACATGTTTCACACTCTTATAGAGGCTTTAAAACTTTAAAAACTACCCAAAATTCCACTTTTCTTCTTATTTCCATGTAGTAACTGTAAGTTTTAGTTAAAGACTAATAATTGTTGGAAGTATTGTCATTGATGTCAAAGGTCTAACATTATTGGTGATAAAGGCTACATAGAATTTAAAGATGTTTTTAATATTCATATCTTAGCTAATATGTGTTAATATTTATTTAATATTAATTAATATTTTTTTTTTGCATATAAGTCAAAAAATAGCCCATGGAGAAGTCAAAGAGTCACAGGGTAAAGACAAAAGAGGAATGGGATGCATTTTCTCATGAAGAGTCATCTTGAGGAATTCCAAGAGTCACCATGTGAAGATAAAAGAGGGTATGGTGAATTTTTCTATGAAGGTACACTTTTAGGAATATGAAAAGTCACCAAGATAAAGACAAAAGAGGAAATGATGCATTTGCTTATAAAGGGTCACCATGTGACTTTTCAAATGCAAGGATATGAAGGGTCATGCAAGTTTGGCACCATTTTCCATGAGGATTGAAGGGTCAAAAAGGATGAATGCCAAAGGTCATTTTGAAATCTATAAATAAAGGCTTGAGAAGCCATTTTGCAAGAGTGTGCATGGTTTTGTAATTATTGTATATAAGAAAAGAGGAGAGAAAAGCAGGAAATATTGTAGAGTTCTATCATTTGTTGAGTAAGAAACATTGAGAGATAATTATGTTTTATACACAATATGGGTTGGTGCTCATGTGGGTTGGTGCTCAAAAAT
The DNA here is from genome assembly GCA_037957365.1 of Torreya grandis. Taxonomy (NCBI): domain Eukaryota; kingdom Viridiplantae; phylum Streptophyta; class Pinopsida; order Cupressales; family Taxaceae; genus Torreya; species Torreya grandis. Next base: position 44,661 of record JARHVA010004546.1, on the reverse strand, counting down.
ATTTGCAAGGGGTTGGTGATCCTATGGGTTAGTGCTCACAAATAGTTTTTATGTTGGTGCTCGAAAAAGGGGTTGGTGCTCTTGCAAGTTGGTGCTTGTGAACTTTGTAATTTAAGTTGGTTCTCATTCATATACTTGATATTATTCTCTATGGTTTTTCCCACTTTGGGTTTCCATGTAAAATTTGGTCTCTCTCTCTCTCTCTCATATGGTGCATGTTATTGTTTTAATTTTATTACATATATTAAATGTATAATTAAGTGGTTAAAGAAAAGAAATTAGATTACGTAAAATATTTACAATATATTGATTCACCCCCCCCCTCAGTATATTTCATGCTTAACAATTAGTATCATAGTAGGTTCCTTTTGAAAAAGTTTTACAGCTTGAAGGAAGATTGGGGAAAGCACAATGGATGAATCACATGAAGGTTTTTCTACAAATATGGCACATTTGTTTGACAGGACAAATTATGATTTTTGGAGCATAAGGATGAGGAATTATTTAATGGCTCTTGGATTTGACATTTGGCAAGCAGTAGTGGAGAAATATGAAGAGCCAAAAACACTTGTAACTACTTCGGTGGAAAAGAAAGCAAGTGAAATTAATGCTAAATTTAAATGTTATTTTATGTGGTTTATGTGAATTAGAATTTGTTAAAGTTGTGTAATGTAAATTTTCTCATGAAACTTGGGTAAAGCTTGAGAATATTTGTAATGGTGATGGAAAGGTTCAACAAGCTAAGCTTTAGACTTTTAGAAGATAGTTTGAGAGTTTAAAGATGCAAGAGAGAAAATATAACAAGTTATCTTTTACGGGTTGATCAAATAGTTAATCTGATTCAAGATCTTGGAGAAAATCTAGAAGAATCAATCATGGTAAAACATTTTTGAGATCTCTACCATTGAGATATGATGCAAAAGTTTCAACAATTGCAGAGATGAAGAATTTAGCCAAGATAAAGATGGATGAGCTACATGGTATTCTTATGGCATATGAGATTTGGACCAAACAAGTGAAACCTCCAAAGAGAGAAGTTTCTTTCAAGACATCAAAGAAAGAGAAGGCTAAGATTCAAGAATCAAGTGACAGTTCTAGCGATGATGAAGACGACAATGGATTTTTATTCATTTACAAGCTGAAAAAGGCACAGGGAAATATCAAGGAAAATTACCTTTTAAATGTTTTAATTATGGAAAGATTAGAAATTTTGTAGTTAACTGCCTAGATAAGGGTAATAGTGACAATGAAGAAGGAAATTTTACATAGAAGAAGAATTTAAAAGGAAAATTCAAGAAGGGATTTGAGAAGAAGAGTTTTTATTTTAAAGATTTTAGCTCATTTGAAGATAGTGGAGTCAGTGATTCAGAAGAAGAGATTCTATTCATGGCCATACATGAAGATGCCTCTGTAAGTAAAAGTAAAAATGATCAATAAGAAGAATAGGATGAAGCCAAAGTGAATCTGGAAGGAGAACTTGTTTGTGCCTCAAAAGAGTTAAAATATTTTGAGAAAAAGAATCGAGGATTGAAGCTCCAAATTGAGAAAAATGAAAAGGAGTCAAAGGAAACAATTGAAGATCTACAAACACACTTTGAAGAATCCAAGAAGAATGAAAAAGATCTAATAACATAGTTTCAATAAGTAAGTGAATAATGTTAAAGGTATGTTATTGAAATTTATTCTTTAAAAGCATATCTTCAAAAAACAAATAAAGTAATCAATGATAGAGCAACCAATGATTCAAAATTTGAGAACAACACTAATACATTGAATAACATATTAGAAAGTCAAAGACCAATGTTAGATAAGAGAGGTATCAGATTTGAAAAAGAGAAAGGGGAGACCACTACTTTCACAGATAAGGTTAACATAAAAAAATGAAAGAGCTATGTTGAAGCTCTTACAAAAGAGGAAATCAAAAGGGAAGAAGCTAAGAATAAAAATGACATCTCAAACAAAGAAGGCTGGAAGGAATAGAGATATAAAAGGCAATCAGGTTAGAGATACATAAACAGGTCCTATTTTTATGGTTACTATTTTTATTATAATGGATATGGTCATTGTAGACATCTAATTCCTAACACCATTTATGTTAAAATTGTAAATCTTACTCAAATTGTACTCAAATGCATATTTTATGTCAAAATCTATAAAACACTGTAAATGGTTCGAACTTGTCACTTACAAGTTCTAGTTTATGTCAAATTATCCATAAATAGGGTAATCGATTTTATGGGCTAACTAACTTTGATCAGATCATTTTGAGTCAAAATGACAAATTCACCATTTAATGCTCTAGATCATTCTTTTCTTCTAATTCATTGGTACACATCATGTACCTTTATTATTTAGTGTTGGCAACATCCTAAATGGGAATACAACTCCAACACATCTAACATCTCCTTCCAGTTCCTCTCCAGTCAAATTATGACCTAGTAATATGACTTTATGATCATTTTGATTAATTTTACACTAATTTCCAGAGAATTACACTGAACTTGATTAAACTTACTTAAGCTAATTAATCCAATTTAAGAGCTTAAGTAAGAATTCCATAGATATTTTTGAATATCTCATTATTAAAAATTGATTTTGAATATCTGCATCATTAGGTGACCTCATTTCTTGGGAAAACATCCCTAGGCCATAAATTCCACAAATATCAAGATTATGGGTCACCAATGCCTAGTTAATGCCTCCCATGCCTCTTCAATGCCCCTTCTTCCAAGGTCATGATGAAGATAATTATGAATTTAACTCCAAATATTAGGATTATCCATGGCCACACATCTCAATCTTGAGATGAATGGTCATGGTTAATCCTGACCAATCTCAAAAATATATAAATAGAGAGGCCACAGATATGAATTTCAAGCTATTTTGGTGCAAATTTATTATGCTTAAATATCTTCAAAAAGACTTAATATTGTAAATTTATAATGTTAAATTGTTTCCATAAGGTTCTACATTTAATCATAGATTTTGCTTGTAAGCTTCATTAAGAGGATACTTTAGTAATTTAGAATCCTGAGCCTAGGTTTTATGGAGTGTTCTTGAGGCATTGGAGGAGCTTACCACTATTTTTGACAAATACAAGGATGCTTGATCAAGGGAGAACATATTTTTGAGCCACATAGGTCTGGTGAATCCATTTGGGAAGGTAATATGGTGTTAATTTCTTTCATTTATTTCTTTCTATCCTTTTTAATTCCCATAGGAATAGATAGGCTTGGTTAGTTAGTTATTTATACATGTGTTGACGTAGAATATTGCACCCTTGGTAGGAGGCCGAGCTCCTGCCTTCTCCTCGCAATTATGGAAACTCCCCTCTCGCCTGTGAGACTGGTGAAGCTAGAGGGGAGAGTCTCTAGATAAGGGCTAGCTCCCTTTGATGCATCATGTTCATTCCAGCAAGTGCTAACACATACATATATATAGATATACAATGGGGGGGGGGGTGAAAAGGAAGAAAGGTGTAGGAAAACAAACTACTCTATGGAGGTGATGCACTAAAATAAGTTGACCTTCTCACATCCACACTTTAAATCAAATATACACATACATACACTTCACACTTGGCAGAAGGACCAGGCTGTAAGAAAATTGGCAGGGAGGATTTAATGGAAAATACAGAGAACATAGATTCACCAAGGTGCTGTGAAATGCACACTGTAAGTAATTTCTTCTATTTCTGCACTTCCAAATGTAGCTCTTCTCCTGTCAGCTACAAAAATGATGCCTTGTAGACAATAGGTATGTTGGTGTTGGACCTATGAAAGCATCAAGAGACAATGACTGAACACAACTAACACTCAAGACATACTGAGAAATATCTATCCAAGATAGAGGTAAAAAATGCGTTTATTGATTCAGGTGGAAATTTTGCCAGGGCTACGCCTTACAAATGTACGAGTTCTTTCAAAGAGCCTTTCAAGGTGAGTAATCCTTATATAAATGTTGTGGATCATATTAAAATTTACATATGAATATTTACTTATGGAATTAATTAACAATACTAAGACTAAAGGACATGCTTCAAAAAGAATTTTAAGGACTAAGCAAGTAAGTTGGATCATCTAGGAATGAGAATGTTATTTTGGTGAATGGAACTCATCCCATTGATGAAAAAGTGAATAAAAATGATAATAATCCTATTTTTTATCTATGCTTGATCATTTTTGATTTATTAGTTCATAATTTCATCATAGATAGTGGGGCTAGTACTTCAATTATACCTAAGTCAATAGTGGATAAACTAGGCCTCAAGTATGAAACAATGGCCAAAGGAGTCTTACAATTGGATGGATCACCAACAAAGACCTTGGGAGTAGTCAAGGATTTTAATCTGATTTTAAATGGTTTTCATATGTTTTCCATCCCTCATGATGTGGTTGCGGTATATTTACCTCCATATTTTGCTCTTTGCTTGTCAAGAGAGTTTACACCTAAGATAGGTGGATAGTTTGTAACCAATTGGTCCTATATGGTTTTTATGACAAAGAATGGTACTAAGGTGAAGATTGAATCTAAGCCTATCTATAAAAATAACTTGGATCCTTACATGCATAAAGTGGCAAATGTCAATTATGCCATTATTGATGAGGAATAACTTCACATAGATTAATCTCCAACATCTTCTCTTGCAAGAGTTTTTTATTTGTATTTAGATGAATGGGGAGATGAAAATTATGATCATGATTGTTAAAAATTCATAGAGGTATCTGGTATTGGAGTGTATTCAATTAATGATGAGGACTCTTTCATGAAAAAATGATGAATCCAAGTGAAGACATGGATGGTTTATGGCAGTTATTCTTTGATGGATCTAGAAGCAAAGTTGGGGCAAGTGGTGGAGTAATGTTGGTTTCCCCATCCAATGAAAGGTACTATTCCTCTTTTATATTTCACATATATTGTACTTGTAATGTGGAATAATATGAGGCCTTAATTTATGGCCTTGAGTGGGCTACGAAAAGAGGTGTGAAAGAGCTACAAGTGTATGGTGATAGTGAGTTGATTGTGAATCAAGTAAGATGCCAAAATGTGACTAAGAAATATTTGATTAAGTACTATAAGCATAGAGTGTGGGATATTGTGGAAAATTTAAAAGCTTTCAACATCTAATCTATCCCAAGATAAAACAACAAACATGCTAATAGGCTGGCAGCAACTGGAGCTTAGTTTGATGTTTCAAAGGGGATAAGAGAAGATAAGAACCAACCACATCTCAAGGTGATTGTAAGGACCTATATACATGATAATTTCACTAATTTTAAAGTTTTTGATAGTGACCAACAAATAACACTTTTTATACATGAGGAGGATAAGTTTTCTTCTAAGAATCAGTCCAAACTACAATAGCAATATAGAGGGTAGATTATTCAGTTGAAGACAAATAAGCTTCCTAAAGGCTTAGTCACACTTGATATTATCTTAAATGATTATGATAATTTGAATAAAGAAAATGTAAGAATGTGTACTAAGAAATAAAACTATGAGAGAGTACAAATATTCAAAGAAAAGTTGATTGCACTTGGGAAGGTATGTACTAGTGAAGAGAAACATGCTTTCATTAAGTTATGAAAGGAGTTTTTTGATGTATTTACATGGGAATATAGTGATTTAAAAGGATTTGACCCAAGATTATCTCAACATACAATATATCTAGATGATAATTCTAATCCTATCAATAAAATACAAAGGCCATCAATCCCAAGATTGAGCTTCTCATGAGGAAGGAGCTTTCTAAGTTGATTGAGTTTAAGATCATTTTCCTATTAAGCATTCATCTTGGTTGGAAAACTTAGTCTCTATTATGAATAAAATTGGGTAAATCAGGTTATATATTGATTTTAGGGACTTTAATAGAGTTTCCTTGAAGGACCATTATCCTCTTCCTTCCATGGAGTAAATTTTGCAAGTTGTGGTAGGTAGGGAAAGGTTTTCTCTCCTTGATGGATATTTTGGGTATAATCAGATTTTGGTGAAAGAAAGTGATCACTATAAGATATATTTTAATACTAAATGGTGTACACATGATTATAAGAAAATTAATTTTGGCTTGTCTAATGCTGGAGCTACATTTCAACCTATAATGGATATGGATTTTCAAGGACTAATAAATGACATTATGTTGGTATAGCCTGATGATATCATAGTTTTTATAAGGATGAAAAGGATCACTTGAATCACCTTAGGTAGATTTTTTATAGATGTAGAGAGTTTATAATCTTTCTTAACTCAAAAAAGTGTGTGTTTGCTATTGATGAAGGTAATCTTTTAGGACACATTATCTCAAAAAAAGGACTATCTATATAAATTGAAAGGGTGAGTGTAATTTTGGCATCAACTTTGCAAACACAAGAAATATTTGAAAAGTTTTATTGGGAAAATCAGTTTCATAAGGAGGTTCATTCTTGATTTTTCTAATTTAGTCAAGCCTCTAACCTATATGCTAAGGAAATATGAAGTGTTCAATTGGATAAGAAGAAAGAAGGAGAGTTTTGAAGAGATTAAACAAGCCATTGCTCAAGCTCCAACTCTTGCAAGTCCTAATTTCTCAAAGGATTTCAAATTGTATAACTTTGGAAATGAGGATGTAATTTTTTCCATGCTTACTCAATCAAATGAAGAAAACTTGGAGCAACCTATTGCCTTCTTTAGTCAAGGTTTGGAAGGCTATGAGGTAGGTTATACCTATGTTGAGAAGCAAGTACTTTAATTTGTTGTAAGTCTAAAGAAGTTTAGGAATATTTTATATAACAAAAATATTCATGTATTGGTACCTCATATTAGTGTCAAAGAATTTTTTTGACCAAATATTTGAATGAAGAAAGGGCTGGTTGGATCACAAAAGTGATGGAGTATGATGTAGAAATCAAGCTAACCAAGATAGTGAAAGGGAAGGGGTTATGTGAGCATCTTGATTTAGAATTTAAGGAAAAAAAATAGGTTGTTTTATAACTTCATGATGACCCTATGACATTTGTATATTCATCCATAAGAATTTGGACACAAGATATGATCCATTTTCTTCAAACTGGTGAGTGTCCACAAGGCCTAGATAGAGATAAAAGAAGGTACTTTAGATTACAATATATTCCTTATGTACTTGTTGATGGAGTGTTGTTTAGGAATAAATTCTAAGGTGTGATATTGAGATGTGTTGAATTAGATTAGGTTGAGAAAATATTTCTTGAGTTTCATGATGATCAACTGGTGGCCACTTTTCTCCAAGAACTATAATTGCTAAGTTAATAAGAGCTGGATATTTTTGGCCTAGTTTGTTCAAAGACATGAATTCTTGGGTAAGGAAATGTCAAAAATGTGCTCTCTTTAATGGTAAACAAAAGCTTACAACCTTTCGTCTTCATCTAATACAAGTAGACCAATCTTTTATGCAATGGGGTTTAGATTTCATAGGCCTAATCCACCCACCTCTAGTGCTAGTCACAAGTGGTTGTTGATTACTATAGATTAATTTACAATATGGGTGGATGATATAGCTCTCAAGGAAGTAAATTAAATTTCAGTTCTAGACTTCTATGAAGGCATAGTGACAAGGTGTAGGGTTACTTCAATAATAATTTTAGACAATGCATTATCTTTTTTTGGAATGAGGACAAGTGAGCGGGATTTAAAACATGGAATCTATCTTATTACTTCATCTAAATATTATCCACAATGGAATGGAATAGTTGATTACAAAAATAATCTAATTAGGATCATAAATATTAAAATGGAGTAAAACCAAAGGACTTGGCAATCCAAGTTGAAGACAACTCTTTAGGCTGATAGGATCACCCCTAAGAGAGCAATTAGAAACTCACCATATACACTTATTTATGGGAGAGAGGATAGAATACCTATTTAAATTGAGCTACCAACCCTGAATCTCACTTATCAGAATGGATTTGATGGAGAATGAAAGAATGAAAGTTAGTTTGTGTGAGTTGATGGAGCTTGAATAGACAAGAAATCAAGTTATGTAAACTATGAGATCTCACCAAGATCAAACAAAGAGATAATTTGACAAGAAAAACATGATAATAGGTTTTTAAGAAGGAGATATTATTTTAAAGTGGGATGAAGATAGGGATAAACTTGGAAAACACACATAGTTTGATGCTTTGTGGAGTGAGCCTTATGTTATCACCCAATACAAGCAACATAATGCTTTCCAACTCTCAAAGTTGGATGGAGAGGATCTTCATATCCTAGTAAATGGGATATATCTAAAACATTGATACTAAGGTTCTCATCTCTCCTTGTACATAGTTTAATATTTTCCTTGTTTTCCCTAACTGCTTATGCACATGTATGAGTCTTATTGTTATCTTAATTTGTATTGTGTTTACTTGGTGTGTTGTGGTTATTTTTTGTATGTTTTATGAAATTACTTGATATTTGTCTTCAATAAATCATTGACTCCCTTATCCCATGATAGGATAAGGCTACTGGTCCTTAGTATAAAAGGTATAATACCCTTATGAGTCACTAATTTGTTGACCAACTTTTATTTTTAAGTCAAATTTGGACCCCTATAGGTAAAAAAAATTGGTTTTTAAATGTTATAGGCATATAAATATTTTTCATAAGCTATATAATGGTTAAATTTATGTAATATAATGTATTTATATTCTTAGTCATATTTTTATTAGCTTATTTATCATTTTGTGTCATTTAATGTACTTTTAAGGGTTATAAACATGAGTGGAATGATTCCCAAGGTGTCTACATGTCCATTTTTTCCTTCTAATAATCCAATAAGTCATTTTAACTATCAAGGATGTTAGTTACATTATAATATTGTAGGTTCTTTAACTAAAATCTAAGAAATAATTAAAAGAGAGAGAAAATGGCACTTGTATAAGCCATGGGAAAGTGTGCCACATGGAGAAGATATTAGAGATACTATTCACCTTTTTAAAACTCATTTATATGTTTGTTTTTCTCTATAAGTGTAATTTTAAGGTTAAAACCATTTTGCTTCTTTTTTACATTTTTAGACATGTAGAAGTAACCTTTAAGTTTTTGCTCAGTATGAATAGCTGAAGAAGTTTTAGGATAAATGATTTTGGGAGGTTATATTAAACTTATATAACTTCATTTAAATATAAATATTTTGATAAATGGTGCCTTTTTATTCATGAAACATCCTCATGAAGTTGACTATACTTTTCTACTAGTTATTTCATGTACCCTATAGGTTTTGCTCAACTATGGTCAAATATGTATGAACCAGTTGGCGATCTTGGTTATATAATATGTTGTATACATCCTTAGATGGTTTCCATTATTATTTTCATGCTTCATAATGGTTTTATGAGAAAATTAGTCCATGCTACAAGAAGATGTCACATTCTTAGTTAAAATTATTCTTGTTTACAGAGTGTTGTTCTACTTTAGGGGAATCTTGTAGTTGTAAAATTATGTTATACAAGTATAAAGTTCATATTAACACCTCATTCCATGTTTTAGTTTCACCATGTCATCTTTTGGGTAGCTTATAGCCTTACCGTCTCTCATAGTCAAATCCATGCCTAACCTCATTTACAATCACTTGTAAAAAGTTGTTCAACTTGGTCATGGAATTATAATCAGGGTATTTTAGTTTTATAATCAATAAAGAGTTTTAAATAATTCATTTATATGTTTTAAAAATGTGTAAGTGTGTTCAAAAGCTCAATCACCATGCCAAAATAGTCATGAGATATCCTACCTACCTTGTTTTAGGTGTTTACAGGTGATTTTCATGTTAGAAGGAATGTTTGAAGCTTGTCTCAAGATGTCCTTATTGTTAGTAATGAATTTGGAAAGTTAAAAATAGGTTATAACTACCCATGAGGCATTTTATCCATGTCATTATTTCATTTCATGTTAACTGACCACTCTCAACTCAATGCACATCTACAATATCCACTGATGATGTCATGCTAATAGGTGTAAAGCCTGATATGGTTATAAACTCTTAAAATTTATACAAGTATATTGGTATGATTATGTCGAACATACAAGGTTCATATTCATGGATAGTTTTCATATTACTCATATTACAACTCACTACCTATGCACCAAAATATCCACCTATAGGTGGTTGAATAGGGGACTAAGGTGTTTATATGGAGAGATTGAAATAGTCTGACACGTCCTTAAAGTCTTGGTAAGGTATATAAGCCATGAAAAACTCATATAAGGTGTCAAAAGTGAAATAATAGGTGTGAAACCATGTTGAGAAGATGAAGACTATATTTTGGAAAGTTACCCTTGAAATGTCAAAATAGAGGTTAGGGAACTTCTTGAGATTATCCTAAAACATGGAGGTAAAGGTCTTAAAGCATATAGATTAGTCAATTTTTTAGTCCCTTGTAGGGATATGTTTTATGCCAAATATTAAGATCAAATTATGAGGAGAGGATGGAATTTAAGGGGCTCAAACATGACCTTAAAAACATTGAAATACTTCATTAGTGTCTATATGTCTGAGGTTGTAAATGAATTTTGATGTCTTAAGAAGAAAATAGGCCAAAAATTCATGACTAGGATGATAAATTGGTTGAATTTAAATTAAAATTGACAAGGATACCATAACTGTAAGGTTTATTCATACCTTTTCAAGTTTTTGAGTGCCTACAGGTGTCTACATATAAGGAAAAATAACCTACAATAGGGCCTAACGGTAAGGTTTCTCAGTCATGGAAAGAAAACATAATTGGTGAATCTAAGGAGAATAAAATTGATTTAAATGTGTGATAGGGTATAATATGGTACTCATTATTCATAAAGAGTCTCTCCATACTAGGTAAAAAACTCATTTGAGTAAATCCACACCTATAGGGCTCAATCTAGTAGGGTATAGGATAGTGAGCTAACATGAGTGTTTAGGTTTTATTTTAAGATAATAAAATTGTTTTCATGGTATAATAATGTTTTTTTTCCTCAAGGGGTTTAAATATGAGTCTTTTAACATCATGAAAAATCCTAATAGAAGTAAATGACACCTACAGGTAGGGTCTATAGAAGGGAAAGTATCTCAGTCAAAATAATGACCCTAAATTGATGTTAAAGTAATGTAATAGGACCTTAAAATAAGATTAATAGTTCAAAAATTCAATTTGTGAGATATATGTATTAAATTAGAGACCTATAGACATCATGAATGAGACCAATTGAGGCCCATAACACACCTACAATAGGGTGTCTGATTCAATAGGTAGTAGAGACTTAGTTTTGAGGATCAAAAGTGCATATGAAGGCCAAATGGGAGATTATATTGATAATAAAGCATGAGAAAACATATATTAAGGTATTTATGGAAATAATAAGCTATAAACATGATTAAAAAAACTTGAAAAGGTCTCCTAATCCCCTATGTGCACCTATAGTCACCATGTTGCAGTCTTGGTCATGAAGATGAGATAAAGAGATGAATGTGTTTAGGGGAAGAGATAAGGTTTTACATAAAATTGAGATGATAAAATATTTAATAATTAATTTTTTACAAAATTTAAAATACCCCTTCAACATGATCATCCACTTTTCATATTGGCCAAGGCTATCAATCCGTATAATGAGCTAGGAAACCTCTTTGCTCCATGGATGAATATGAAGAATATAAATAAGAGTGGTGTTTTAGATGATTTAAAAGATTATTAAGCATTAATTAAGGATAATTATAATTTTTATGAAGCCTAAAATCACTTTTTATCTTTGAGAGGTCACTCTTAGGAGGATTTAAGAAAAAAGCAAGAAAACAAGCTTTTTAGAGGCCTTTTTTAGGTGTTTTGAGTTGGTTAGAAGCCTAAATAAAATAATATAGATAAATAATTTGGTAAAAATAATAATTATTAATTTTAAAAATTCAAAAAATAATAATTTTTTTTTGGGTATGAGGGATATACCTCACTATTTTATCTCAGAGGTCAACTAGTCTAGGAAAATCAGGGTTTAGTAAAACAAGCTAGTGAGTACAAAATGGGAAAATAGATTGATATGGAGCTTTGGGAACCTAAGTAAACATATAATTATGGGTATAGAAGGAAAATATATGATATATAATCACTATATAAATATCATACCTATAAGGTGGCCAAAATACCCATGTACATAGTTTAACTGGGCAAGCTTTCAGTAAGCCTAGTTGGTGAATGAGAGAAAAGGAAGAAGATGAGTGATTGAGAAGTTGTGTAGTTATATTATAATATTTAATGAAGTGTTAAAATGTATAATAAAGAATAAAAACCATTTAAAATCAGTACAAGTATCAAAATCTTTCATAGTACATGCTAAACCTAATAAGTCTTCAAAGGACCTAGAGCCAATTTGGGGTCAATCTTCATTTTTAGCTCTTGATGAGATATAAAGATGATTGAGACATACTTAGGAGGTGAAAATAGAAAATTTTGAACTTTTATTATGTATAGGAACCTAAAAGAAAGCTAATTTTAGCTTAGAGAGAGTCCAAACATGCAAGAAAGGTAGAAACAAGTTCAATGAGGTGTCTTCAAGTGCTCATATATTTTTTAAGGATTTGCATGGGAACCAAAGGAATTTGGAAAGGTTATCAGGTTCCCTTAGCATAAATTTTGTGGAATTTATTGGTAATTTTAACATCGAATATTTATGAACACATATTAAGACCAAAAACTACCTAAAACCCTACTAAACCCTTAGCTAGGGCTTGAAGGAGAAAACAAGCTTGGAGACATAGCTAGATGACATAGTTTGACCATGAAAGCTATTTTAAAATGAATAATAATGAATCAATATTCATCTCATACCTTTGAGATATATGAAATTGTATGGACAAGGTGAAAAATATGGTAGTTTTGACCATTTTTTGTGTTTTGTAGGCCATAGGAGTTTGAAGATGAAATCAAGTTTAGATGAAATCTTAGGACTTATAATAACTATATACGGTCATTTATTTCTAGTAATAAACTCCTAAATATCCAAACAAAGCTCTCATCTCAACCAATCAAAACTGGCATAGTGGACACAAGGGTGAGAAGAGTGAAAATTCTAAGTGTGAACCTTTTTAAGGTATACCTGAGTAGTATATGACCATGGATAGCCTTTCCAAGTGTCATTAACTCACTCCAATATATTTACATGGAAAAATGAAGCTAATTTTCAATACAAGTTTGAGGGTGACTGAAAAAGGAGTTTTTTAGACTACAGGTAGTGAGGGCTTCCTTCTAAGAGTTTCTAGATGAGTAGGACTGTAACCAATGTATGGATAATCATTATTAAAGGAATTAAATATCATTATAATCATAATACCTATTAATATTTATTTTTTTTATGTTCAAATAGGTTCAAATTATGAAAGTACTTTTTTGAGCAAAGACTGGGAGTTTTACGCCACTTTTCACAAGTTTCATGACTTGTATGGACACTTGGTCCTCTTAAAATTGCATGGTTCAATAAATATATATTTACTATGTAATTTTAACAAATTTAATTATATTTACAAGTGTCCAAGTGACCTTTGAACTTCCATTATCTTGATCTTCTCTTAAAGGCTTTAAATATTAATTCTTTTGGCTCTTTTTAGCCATCTCCATTGGTTAATGGTGAAACCATAATCATATTTTTACTTGAATGGATATTTATGAAATAATCAGGTGATTTATCCTACTTACATGATGTATAATTTAGTTTAATTTTAATATTGTTGGTCTTGTCTAGTAGAAGATGATCTTTTCTAGCTATCATCCCTGATTATTCACCAAGTGTGCAGAAGAGTAATTGTTACAAGTTTTTGTTAGTGTTATTTTATAAGTGTATGAGTGTATTATAAGTGTTTCATTACTATATTCCACAATTTAATCATTCATTACCCTCTTAAAAATCAAAATACCTTTTGAAGTTAGCTTATGAAACATTGATGTAATGATTTGTCTTATGTTGTGAGTTTTATGTAAGGAAAGCTTTGTTTTGCTCTAAGTAGTATAAGTTTAGTCAATATTATGAAATATAATATTGGTGCATCACCTTTAGTTTTATTATTTTGTATTATTAACCCTTCTCATGCAAATTTTATTGTTAAGAGAGTGTTTCAAAGAGTACATTAAGGGAACTAACCCTTCTAGAGATCTCAACAAATTGTTACCCACAACAAAAGAGAGTTTCCATTGTGACACTTGGATGAAGAGATATTGACATATCCTAAAGGGGTGAAAATCTAAGTGAAAATAGTAATAAAATTTTAATTTTTTAATTTTTTATAATAACTCTCAAAACTTGGTTTCACATTGACAATCCAAGCCTTTGGCTCAGGAATCGAAGCCATTCCTGAGCCAAAAGGTGTATTAATTGAATAAAAATTCAAATATAATGATCAAGATAATGTATAACATGATTGAATTAATGTATAACATAATAACATTAATATATAACATGATCACATTATTGTAAAAATAATAACACAATAACTTTACTATTATTTTTCACATTAAAGTAATAAACATGTAGATGGAGTGAATGTTGGTTAATAGGTAACATGATCGTGTTCCTATTATTTTGAAAAAAAATGTAGAAGTTGTGCATGAAGGAAAATTCATATAGAATTATTATTTACTACTCTAAGAAGTTAGGGTCACACTTCATATGATAGGGTTAGTCTCACAGTTACCACCTTAAGATGTGGAAAATAGTTTCTCAAAATCCAATAAGGTCAGTACTCAAGAATTTTTAGGGTCTAAGTATTAAACCTAGGGATTTTAGCACATAAATTTTGAAATTTATATCCATTTTTTTTAAACATATAATCATTTAAAAGGTTTTTGTGCCTTCCAAATTGATTCTTTGCATTTATAGGAGTCTTAGGTTTGTCAAAATTTAAGTTTGAAAACTACTCACTTTGAACTTGATCCAAAGTGGTGTGATTAAGGTAGTGTAGGTCATTTTGATGACCTACACACATAAAATGACTACTATTTTTTAATTTCACTTTTTCATCATCCCTCCCTCATCCTTGATCACTTACTAGTCATCCCTCATTACCCTTAATCAATATCTCATCATTCCTCATTATCCCTTATCACTCCCTCATTGAACTTCAATATCTCTATTCATCTTTAATCACTCCCTTATCATCCATAATCACTCCTCCATTAAAACTCACTACCCCTCATCATCCATAATCACTCCCTTCTCATCTTTATTCATCCCTAATCACTCTTTCCTCATCCTTCATCATCCTTAATCTCTACCTCATCCATATTCACTCCCTCCTCATCCCTATTCACTCCCTAATTGACCTTCATTATATCTCATCATCTCTAATCACTCAAGATCATAATCCCTAATCATTACTTCATTGATTATCACCATCCCTCATCATCCCTAATCATACCCTCCTTATTCCTCATAATCCCTCATCAATATTTCATCATCCCTCATCATCGCTAATCAATCCCTCATTACCCTCACCATTCTTCACCATCCCTAATCACTCCCTCATCATCTGATGTAATTATATACTCTAAATATATATTTTATTCCAATAATATGTTTTTTAATCAATTATAATATAAATTAACTCTTTTCTAGGACTTGTGTTTTCAATACCCATTTATGATAGTCAATTTTATTATTGAATTAATTAGATGATCTTCTAAATTTATATTCAAGTAACATAAGTAATAACACAAAATATATTCTAAATTTTCATTCTTCAAATTATCTTTATTATGGAGCTAATTAGATGAAAATTTATCCAATTCCACATTTGGTAGTTTGGTTCAAAAGATAAAAATTAAACAGAAATATCTTGTATAATTTTCTAATTCTAAGAAGATTTGAATCAGATGCAAAGTTATTTAGTGTTTACCATTATTTTATGACTTAAATCTTGGTCAAGTTCACATATGTACTCCTTGTGTGTGTAATGTGTCCAAAATATTTTATCTCTTACATGAAAAATGAACATTTATTCATGTTATCATACAAAAATGTTTCTAGAAAATGTGAAACGCTAGTTTATTATGGTGTAGATGTTCATCCCATGTTTTCTAAAGATTAAGATGTTATTAAGTCATATTAAAAAAATTACATAGGTAAGGTGCCTGAGGATGTCATTAAACATCTTGAAATGAATGAATTTATTACATGAGTTAACCTAAAAGGCATAAACAACTAGTCAATCAATCCTTCCTTTATTTTTAAGACTATATTACAAATGTCTAGAGGTTTACCATGAATATGATGATACCCAAACTTAAGATAAATTTTTGAAAAGATTTATATACCATGGATATGGTAGAAAAATGCCTTAATATTTAAATGAGGATAATATCTCTACACTTTAATCTTGTTAAGATTTTTTTAATTGATTCAAAACTTTGGCACAAACACAATTGAGCTTATACAAGGTAATGATTTGGGCATGATGTGTCCATTATCCATGACTTCTTGGATCTACCATTTGGTATATTAATTCTCTAGAAATTATATTTTGTATAAAGAGTTTTGATTTAGAGATAGTTAAGGGATCAAATCAATAGCATTATTTAGTGTACAATATGTAGGAACTTATTTAGGTGACTGAAACATATCCTTGTATTCATCTAGTTTATGGTTCAATTATTTTGGATAAACCACATATGATATGGTGACATAAGGATGTTATTAAAATAAATTATTAAGATCAAGGGTATAATTCTTACTAGAATTGACAAGACTCTTGCACTACTTAGCACTAATGATTGAAAACTTATGAACTAACTAAAATATATGGTTTTTCATATCATGAAAATTTATCACAACATTTCAAGGATTTAATTCATAGACTACATGTAAATGATAAATATATGTTTGAACAAATGTAATACATCACACACCTCTAATGGTGATATGTCACAAAGGATTGCATCTTTAAAAAGTTTGATTTTGTACACCAGGTGACACTACTAGGTGATCCATTTCTCAAGGCCTACACTAGATCATACACTAGTGTATGGATATAGATGATGGATAAATTTCAAGTTCAATTTTTGAAAATATGATTTAGGATAAATTAAATTATTTTGACTTATATTGGAAATGATGAAGTTTATTGGCTCACCATTGATCTACATTTGGTAATGAAAAAATATATTTAATTCATAAAATTTATTTTTGGGGAAAATAGAGATATTTTTAATACCGACCATATTATTGGGTTTATAATATATTATCTACTTACCTTTTTATAGTGCTATATATTTTTTCCCACTTCTCAAGATGTGCAAGTAGAGAGCTCATAGTGTGACACTCTTCATTGGATTGAATATTGAGTTATGAATTAAGAACCACTTTCCAATCTTAGACTACTTGTTCTAATCATTTGAAATTTATTTTCCACTCTCTAATATGATGACTCATTCATTACACATATAAATAAAAGGCCTTCAAAGTAATTATTTAGATCATAAAATGTCCTCATATGAAAATAAACTGATTGGTTTTAGGAAATCACATAGCTTGGTGATCCTAATGTATTTAATACCCATTTTTGGTGGTATGGTGGTTTTATTTGTTTCTCTTTTCCTAGTAGATTTTCAATTGTGAATTACATCATTTCTAGTAGGACAATATTTTTTCATAGTTTTAAATATTTATGTTTCAAATTTGCCTACACGTCATTTTAATCACTATGTCTTATATTTTATGATAGAACTCAAATATCCACTTTTAGCTCCTAACATTATTAAACCCCCAATAAAAAACACCATCAAGGTATTAGATGGAGTGATTAAGGATAAGGAGGGATGAAGAATAATTGAGTAGAAATGATGAGGGAGTCAATAAGAGATAATGAGGGATGATAAGTGTTAATGAAGGAGTGATTAGGGACAATGAGAGAGTGATTAAGGATGATGAGGATTAATGAGGGAGTGATTTTGGGTGATGAGGGATAAGGAATGAGTGGTTAGAGATGATGAGGTATGATGAATCAATGATTAGGTATGATGAGGGATGGTGAGGATCAATGAGGGAGTCAATAGGGATGATTATAAATGATGAAAAATGGTGAGGGTAAATAATAGAGTGATTAAGGATGAGGAGGGAATTATTAAGGATGATAAAGTAATGATTAGGGATGGTGAGAGATAATGAGGGAGTGATTAGGGATGGTGAGAGATAATGAGGGAGTGATATGGGCTGATAAGGGATGTTAATAGAAAATTAAGGAGTGATTAGGGATGATGAGGGTGTGATTAAAGATGATAAGGTATGGTGAGAGTTGATGAGGGAGTGATGAGGGATGAGGAGTGAGTGATTAAGGATGATGAGGGATAGTGAGTATCAATGAGGGAGTAATTAGGGATAATGAGGGGGTGATTATATATTATTAGAGATAGTGAGGGTCAATGAGGGAGTGATTAGGGATAATAAATAATGATGAGAGAGTGATTATGGGTGATGAGGCATGATTATGAAGTGATCAAAGATGAGGGAGGGATGATGAATAAGTGAAATTAATAAAAAGTGGTCATTTGATGTGTATAAGTCATCAATGTGACCTATGATACCCAAATCACACCACTTTACATCAATTTTAAAGTGAGTGGTTTGTAAACTTCAATTTTAACAAATCTAAAACTCCTAGAAATGTTAGGAATTAATATGTAAGGTAAAATAACCTAAAAAATGACTATATGTTTACTAAAAATGGAAATAAATTTCAAAAATTATGTCCTAAAATCCCTTGGTTTAATACTTAGACCTTGAAAATACTTAAATACTGACTAGATTGGATTTTTAAAAACTATTTTCCACATCATAAGACATGCAATGATGAGACCAACTCTATTAGATGCAAAGTGACCCTAATTTATTATATTTAATAAAATAAATTTAAAGTATAAGAAAATAAATGTTTATTTATTTTCTTATACTTAACATTTAGAGTAGAAAATATAATCTTATGGCCAAAATTGCCTTCATATGTAACTCCCACATGCTTTTATATGTAAAATAACAAGAATGTGATCATGTTACCTATTAACCAACATTAGCTCCATTTACATGTTCATTGATTTAATGTGCAAAAAAATAGTAACATGATCACATTATTGTTTTTACAATAACATGATCACATTATCTATTAACGCAACCATGTTATACATTTACGTGATTGCATTATGGCTCAATAATTATCATACATAATTTAAATAATATGATCATGGTATTTATTAACATGATTGTGTTACCTAAAATGTCCATATAATTGTCCCCCAACTCTATGAACTTACTTATAAGTCAGAAGCAACTACATTTATCTTGTAGATAAATTCTTTTACTAATACTATATTGTAGTTGAGGTAATTATCCATGATTTAAAACATTATGTCTATTGTCTAAGGGCCCATTGTGATATGTAGTGTTGTTT
Source organism: Torreya grandis (assembly GCA_037957365.1). Lineage (NCBI taxonomy): Eukaryota > Viridiplantae > Streptophyta > Pinopsida > Cupressales > Taxaceae > Torreya > Torreya grandis. The sequence continues at coordinate 25,280 of JARHVA010004546.1, read as the reverse complement.
ATCTCAAGAATTTTCTTTTAATATTGTTAAATACTTAAATATTCATATTCAAATAATTAAGATCATATTTTTTAAATTCAAAAAGGATAAATTATGAATGTTTAGTATAGATCCATTATCCATAAAAAAATCTCTTGAAAATAGTATTTTGTACTTGAACTTTGAAATATAATGGTAGATGTTGATTTATAATGTGTTTAGGAGGTAAATCATCTATTTAAAATGAGATTATTTTTTCATCCATCATATTATATTGATAATAGAATCCATGTAAAGTGGTTTTACATTTTTTTTTAAATTTTTATCATCCAATTGAATATACTATATATTTCTAAACAAGCATTGTCTGAAGTAATTCTAATAGAATGTTTTTGGCATGGTTATTTTTTATTTCATTGATGATTGCAAACCACTTTGGTTAATTATCTAGGTTTTAGATGGGTAGTGGGGGTATGAGAAGGATATGGTAAGATCATTTGTTTTTTACTACTGGATTGGTAACATTACCCCTTCATGTTATGATAACATAGACCATAGGATCAAATATAAGCCATGGACCAACATTATAAACAAGATAGTAGTTATTATCAATTTTAAAATTAATGGGAGGAACAAGATGAGTGATGCATGAATTTATATATATAGTGGTAACATCAGGTATCTCAAATTAGATATTACAACAATAAATTGAAGAAAGCCTTGGGATTACTCACTGGTAAATTTAACCTTAATAGTGAGTTTAGAATTGATGTTAATTACCCAGTTATCTATGTAATTGATCCAAAGAAGATAAAATATCAATTTCAAACAAAATGAAAATATAAATTTCATTAAATGTGTTAACCAAATAATGTCCATTAAACATGATCATGATTAGTGTGTATTATTAGGGAAAAATAAAAAAAGATAAAGTTAAAATCTAAAACCCTAAAAAGATAGAAATCTAAAGGAAAACTTAGGGTTTTGCATTGTTTAATATGTGTATATATTCACTAGTATTTTTACCCTAATTTTAATTTATGAGTTAGATAATTATAATTAAGATAATTTTTTGAGATAAAATTTAAAATCAATAGGTATTGCATCCAAGCATACATTTGAACGTAAATGATTGAAAATTACTATTTTGATTTAATAAGTGCACTTGAAAAAAATTAAAATTACTAAATGTATCTCAACATTTAGCTTTTCTAGTCAATTTTATGACTGTGGTTATATTTTGGAAGTATAAATTGGGGACAAGAATGCATTTGGTTTACTTGGCTTAGGAACTGATATGATAATTTCACTGAGTCAGCTATGTAGGAATGAGTCAATGTTGTTGGTCAATTTTAACATATTTGTTAGAACTGATATGTGCATAAATGTAGTAAAGTGACTATACAATTACTTCCAACTATCTTTGATTGCTTTATGGTTGTGATCTTGAACCCTAATAATGTGTAGATCCAAAAAAAAAAAATCTTTTCTTTGAAACCATAGATATGATTTTGAGGGATGTAAACCTATAAAAAAGGGTGAAGTGTAATGGGTTGATATAAACCCAATAAACCTCATGTGATGGTTTTAATATGCCTACATAAATAATAATCCAAGGAGAGAAATCAAGCCATGCATACTTATCAAACCTAGTGTGATTATGCAATTATTATCCTTTTATATGCAAATTCAACTAATGATTGGATATGGTACTTGTAAATTCTTGATATGATATGTAGTTAAAGTGATTTATAATTTTATTATTATTAATCTTAGTGATAGGTATGCATATTGTGAATAATAGGGAAGGTTTTATCAGTGTACAAAAGTCTATAGATAAGTGCCATATAGATAGCAGATGATTTTTCAATGACACGAAGATTTTTTTATATCTAGATTAGTATGAAAAATTATTCCCACCATAAAAATGCTTGGATGATAATCCATGTTAACAATGGGTTTGATTTTATTAAATGTCTATTATTAGTAGTGGGATGCCTGTAACTAGTGTAGGTCATTATCGGCTGGTGATAATGATTGTAACCATAATAATCGACCTATATACAAGTGGAATAATCTAAGAGTATGTATATACATATTTAGGATACTTAATAGTATTGAAAAATATGTTGATGTTAATTTGGGTGTATAGAAATAAAATGAAAATTTGACTCATAATATAACATGCAAGTTTGAGAGTATGGTGAGTTAGGACCTTGTTTGGGTGCTCAACTCATGTGTGGTAAATGTGAGTCAAGATTGTCATTATCAAGTAAAAAAGACCATGTTTTATTATCTAAAACATAATATTTATATAAACTAGAGGTGTTTTTATTGTAAGGGGAACTTTGGGCTGTGTAGAAAGTATTTGTAGAAAAGAAAGATAGGAATAATATCTTTTTTCAAAGAATTAATTTAAGAGAGCTTAGTTTGAATTTGAATGTCTTGATGAATGGTAAATATTCATATGTTTATTTATTCATTAAATTATGTTTCTTTCTTGATATAAAAATAATTATGTTGTAATGGTCATTGTTTTGATTTTTCTTAGTGTGTTGTAGTAATTGAAATATGAGTCTATTCAATTACACACATTTCTTCATATTTATTTATTTTTATCTTTATTTCTCATTATATTTATTATTCATCATTTTATTACTAAAATTATTTTATTCTCACATTAAAAAAAAACCCCAAGGACCATTTTGTGTGTAAATGTTGTAAATAATCTATTTTCAATGTTTCCAAGTTTTCAAGAAAGGGAGATTCCCTTAGTAATAGAGGAATAATTTTTTGCCTTGATCCACACAGTGGGGCCTAAGACCAAGCATGCAGGGGAAAACCAAGTTTTGGTTAGATATAATTAATGGGGAAAGATAATTCACAAAGAAATAAATAAACACATTTAATGGAGTGGGAGTTTTATTGTAGGAAATGCAACTTCTATTCATTAACATAGAATAGAGAAAACTAATAAAATGTGCTACATTGAATTTTTTATAGAGTAGATATGTAGAGTATACTATTTGTGTTATGATTATGTGGAGCATAAACCTCATGATAGATGTGTATGTTAAATACATAAATAATTAGAATACAAGAGTGGTTACAACCATTGTCAATTACTAAGAAGATGGTCGTGTCAGTTCATCTTCTAGGATGGATGATAGTTAGAGAACCATTTGAAAATTGTGGTTGAGGCAAAGCAAAACATGGATGTTTTATGGATTCCAAGAGTCATTTAGGTGTGTTGGGATATGAGTAGTAGTATGGGACTATGAGGCACATAGAGATAGGAACTATGAAGTGTGTAGAAGTCAATGCATTGGCACAAAACATGTGTAGTGTATGGGTGTGATAGTTGAAATGAACTATAGATTTGAATGGTGTATAGGTTTTTGAGATGATCACATTAATTATAAAGTTCTCAAGACTATGAGTGGTAAAGTTTGTAGTTATGTTTATGTAGTGTGAAGTGCAAGGGGTCAATGCATAAAATTATATGATATGGTGTGGAACTTGTGTGTATGACTTTGAGAAAACTTTAGGCAAGGAGTGTGCAAGCTTAGGTGAGAGGTGCTTCACTTGTGCATTATAAATAATGAGGATTAAGCTCAAATATATAATAACTATGCATAGATAATTCACCCTTTCTTATAGGATAATGGTCTCCATTACATTGATGTGCAGTTTGAGGATCTACACCTCAAGTTTCTATGAAGTGAACCACTTGGCTTGATCAACATATTTCCCAACCTTGACCACTCAAAAAAGTGGACATATTCTATGGTAGGTGAGTGTGTCTATTAATTTTATGGTTTGTTCCTTTACTATGGGACACACATGTTCAAGATCCAAACATAAGGATGTTGTGTCATTATTGGATCAATAAGTGACAAGGTGTAAGTATTTAGAAGTTACATGTTGAATATTGGGTGCAAGCCCAAGTATTGAGGCAAATTAATAATGAATAAACTATCACTAGCTATATATAAAATGGTGTAAGGACTATATTTCATAGGCTTGATCTTATGGTGTGGACCTTTCATGCACTCATTATCAATTTACAACTAGAATTTATCATAAGCCTAAAATGCATGAGGTGTGTGATATGCATCATGGTGCTCCTTGTAATTATCTTGAGAATGAGAGAGAATCTACTAAACCTATTGGTGAATATAATGGATGTGGCATAGAAACATATTAACTTTGTCTAATTCTTATTCATGTGTGTATGACTCATTTATTAATGGTGCATGGTAGGAGATGTCTAAAGGTGTTGAAGGTTGAAACCCAAGACATTGCTAGAATGGACTGTGGTGAGTAGAGTTATAAAGATCCCTATTTTAGGTGTATTAAATGTCTAAGATATTATAATCCTAGGTGTGAGAATTGGCATGGTTGTAGATTAGAATAAGATGAACAAGTGTATAATTGACCACTTTAGTTTGACCATTTCTATGAGGATGAAAATTTATTGATCAGTCTAGTTGCATACCCATCAATTCCAACAATGCTTGCCAAAAATGACTTATAAGGCATGGATCATAGTAAAAGATGATGGAGGTGGGAAACCCAAAATAAAACCAAATGATGTAGAGCTTCTACCTAGCTTGTAAGTTTTCAAGATATTTATCAAAGGTATTATTATCTAAGATTATAAAATAACTTATATTCTACCTCAAGAATCTTTTACTTGCTCATTCAATGCTTTTAAAACCCATAAAACAACTTCTAACTTGTCTATTCACTAACTTCTCATTTTAGTCCTTCACTTGACTTATAACCTTATTTTGGGGGAAATCACCTATATTTTTCATACACAAACACTTCAAGGAAAAATAATTAGGTTTTAGACAACCATTTTTCATGCCATTTCTTTACTTCAAATCTTTAATTAGGTTCTTTAACAAAATCTTATACCTCTAGGATTACTTGACACTCTAACTAGCCCTCTAAATGCACAAAGCTCTAAGCTTTGACCATTTTGGAGATACTTTGACCAAATAAAAAGTATATTTGACCACTATTTTTGAAAATCATACTTTTAAATCACTTTTGGACTTGAAATCTTGGCCTAAGTTCAACATTCTTCTTTAGCCCCTTTCTCACTAGGTTTTTTAGGCTAGTTGAATACCTACAGGGTAGTATAGTATGAAATATAGAGGGTATAGGTATGAAACAACTTTATTAACTTAATATACCCTATTACACACTATATTAAAAAAATTTATAAAATTTTAATGGTTGAATCTCTTCTTATATGTCAAAACCCTAAAACTCAAGGTTTGAGGTAATTGTGTAGGTTGAGATTGTAAACAATTGATTATAATGTCCAAAAAAAGGATTAAAGTCAATATAATTATTGAATTGGGTTTTTATAATCCTTATACATTTTTTATTTCAATGATAAATTTCTAATAACAATGTGTTTTTCTAGTTAGAAATAGGGTTATGTAGGGTTTCTCTATCCTTCCACAAATAAAGACTCTATAACCTAAAATAGGTTTATCTCCATCTCCTATAACTAATATTTATAGGAGGTACAATATTTTTTAAAATAATCTAAATCAATATTTTGTATGAAGCAGTGACATATACAAGGGTTGTCTAAAACCTAATCATTTTTCTTTGAAGTGTGTGTATGGAACGAAATAGGTGATTTCCCCCAAAATAGGGCTACAAGCCAAGTGAAGGACTAAAATGAGAACCCAATGAATATAAAATTTAGAATATATTTTAAGGGTTTAAAAATCATTACATGAGTAAGGACAAGAGTCTTGAGGTAGAAGATAATTTATTAAACAATATTATATACATAGATCACAATGTACAAAATTTTGTGTTTGAGGACTGTTTACTCTCAATGATTAAATACTATGACCAAGTTGAAACATAACAAATTTTGACCAATTTTTTTTTTAATAAATACTAACTCTAACTATGCATATTTTTTTCATTGCTAAATCCTCCACAAAAACTCAAAAGCAAAAAAATTGAATACTTAGACTATTTCTTGTACAAAGTTGTATGATTGCATTCCCTATTTAGTTGACTTGATTGTTTCCTCAAAAGTGAATTGATTTCAACATAATTCGTGTTCTCTATATCAAATTAGATAATATAATTTATTCGTACACAATATCAACAAACAAGCAATAAAACTACTCACCATTCTAAATTTTCCAAATACATATTATACTATGTTCCATCATGCAAATTGATTGCACATAGAAGTCTTATATCACATAAATTATTTTATCAATAAGTTTTATTTAAATATCTATTATCCATATAAATTAAATGGAATAATAGTTTAAAAAAACCAAAATTGACTCCTCCCTCACCTAAAATTATGCATAACTGATTCTTGATTTTTTCCCTTAGAGAGGTCTTTTTGGTTACAATGCATTATTCTTGATTTTACACAAGATGACCTATATGGAACCATGAAATTAGAATTATGAACATTATATAGTGTCTAAACCACTTAGACATGTTTTTATGACATATTACCACCTTCAAAATCATATAAGAATCCTTACAAAGGCTTGGCAAGATTCAAATTTTCAAAAAAAGGTTTTTGGTGGGAAAAGCTAGAATTCAAATTATATCAATCTTGGGACTACCTAGACTCCACCTTATGACTAATCAAGACATATAACACCTATGAGAAACTTAATAAACTACCTTAATAAAAAAATCAGTCAACTTTGGGGTCGTTATAAGATGCCCTTGCATCATACTACCAAATTGAAGAATGTTTTCCATAGGTATTGAATTGGTGTATGATCCTATCTAATTATAATATACCTCATTATAGAAGGTATATAAATATAATTACCTCTCATAGTGGTGAACATGTTCTTGGGCATGATAACTAGGCCTTATCTAGTTCATTTTCTTGAATGGTATACATGCACATGCAACAAAATTGTTAAGAAAAACATAGTTGTTATCTTCTACTACTTGTGTTGAATGTGTATTCAATTATTTAACTCCTAAAAAATGATATAATATATCCTTATTTACATAATGAAATTATGTTACAAATGTGTATTCTTTATCCTTCATCTACACTTCTTTTTATTCCCACTCCATTTCATGTACAACTTGTTCTTGGTCCTTGCATGTCACATGTTTATGTGGACTTTTAGTTTAATGTTATATATCACCATTATGACTATTTTATTTCCTAAATATGCAAGGATTTCATGCTCATTTTTGATATCTCATTACCTTGAGTTTTCACCCTCTTAGGATTGTCTTATAAGTCACTTGACTATCCTTCATGGACTTGATGCATGTTACTTAGCTCATTGATATTTCTCTCTTATTCCAGACTTTCCCTCAATAATTTGATATTGTCTACTAATCTATCTATTAAATCACAACTTGAAATCATTATCATATGTTTGGATAAACTTGTAAACAACTCATGTACATACTCACTTGAAAAAAAATTACTTGGTAAATGTACAACCATCTCACCTTAGGATGCCACAATCTTGGTAGGTTGTTTATCCATCTTTGTATCTTCATCCTACTACACCAACTCCTTGTGACATATAACCAATATTTTAGAGTAGACACCAATAAGATGATCCTCTTTATTTAAAGGAAGTAATGTGTGTTTTTTTCCCTAATATTCCAATGAGTAAGTGTTCTTCACCCCATCATGACTAGTTGGCTAGCCAAACTACTAAGGCCATCTTAAAAGTTCATAAAAATCCTTATCACACATGACCTAATACTTATAAGTACCAATCTAAAAATATACCAAGCATTTTTAATTGAAAATTACCTAATGACCCTTCTAAATAAGATAAACTTTGTAAGGTGTAGGGTATGGTAATATTTTGAGGCCAAACTTACTTTCCATTTCATTAGAAACCAAATTATCTGTGCTCCCTAAATCTATGATCATCTTTCAACAATTACCATGGGACTTATATGTTGTTCTGAAGAGAGTCTTTAATTGAGCAAGCTCTTTCTCATTTGGTGGCTTCAAAAATTTCTTCTTCATCAAGAGTGACTATCCTTATTTAGATTCTTGTAGATGTGAAGTATATCCCATCTTTTTCACTTATATAGGCTGCACCACTTGATTTATGCTCTCACTTCTATGTGTTCTTTCTTGCTACTCCTCTAGACACTCCCGATATCTATAACCTATATATTTGTTACATTTGAAGCACTTTCCTATGAATCCAATATTCCCTCTTCCTCTAAGTACATATCCATTTCTTGGTTGTGTCTCATGCCTTTGTGCACTACTTTCACCTCCCTCATATACATTATTACATTCATACTCTCCTCTTCCTCTTGTTTGATTGCATCTTCTTGTTGCATGTTGTGTGTGCCTTCTTATCAACTTTTATTTAGCTCTCAAGGCTACTTGATAAAATTCTTATATTTTTTTAAAATTCATAATGATTATCTCATTTTGTATAGAAAACTTAAGGCCATTTAGGTACCTTGCTACCTTTTCATCATCCTCTTCCAAATGGCATATTCTAATAGTCAACCTATGAAATTATTTTATATACTCTTTCACTGAATGCTCATTTTTTTTTTTGAGATTTTGAAATATCTTAAACAAGTGAGTGTGGTAGTCCTTAGGCATGAAATTTCCCTTCATATTCACCACCATCCTATCCCATGTTTGGATCTTTGTCTTACCTCTTTTCCTTGTCTCTTCTTGGATTCCATCCCACCATAAAAATGCATGTAATTTCAATCTTGTCACTACAAATTTAACTTTCTTGGTGTCATCCACCTCTTCATACTTAAAATATTTATCCATGGCTGTAATCCAATCCACTAATTCATCCATATTTAAATTTCCTTCATACATTATCACATCTAAATTTTGTTTTTAGCCCATTTTCATCATGGATTTGATCAATATTTATTCCATTATATCTTCTCTTTATTACTCCTCTTTTTCTCTAGGAGCATCTTCTTCTCTGTCACTTTCATCTTTAGTTATAACCCTTATTATTTGGGCTATCTCCATGGCTTCCATTTTTTCTATCATATTCCTCATCTCTACGACCATATTTGTCATGATCTATTGCATTATCTAAGTTTTAGTAGGTTTTCTTTGTCTTTTATTTTTCATTTCATCTACTTAGTATTCCTAAGCTATCCTCTGACCAACCTTAGGCTCCAATACCAAAAATGATGCAAAGATTCTACCTAGCTTACAAGTATTTAGGATCATTATCAAAGGTATTTATATCTAGTCTTGTGTAATAAATTATCTTCTACCTCAGGACTCTTGTCCTTACTCATGCAATGCTTTTTAAACCCTTAAAATAACTTCTAACTTTTATGTTCATTGAGTTCTCATTTTAGTCCTTCACTTGGCTTGTAGCCCTATTTTGGTGGAAATCACCTAATTTTTTCCATACACAGACACTTCAAATAAAAATTATTAGGTTTTATACAATCCTTTTTTATGTCATTTCTTCACACAAAATATTGAATTAGGTTCTTTTACAAAATCTTGTACCTCTAGGCTTACTTGACACTCTAATTAGCCCTCTAAATGCACAAAGCTCCAAGGTTTAACCATTATTGAGACAATTTTACCAAAAAATATATATTTTACCACCATTTTTTCCAATCCTACTTTTCAATCAATTTTGGACGTCAACTCTTCACCTAAGTTCAACTTTCTTCTTTAGCCCCTTTCTCACTAGGTTTCTTAGGTTAGTTGACTACCTACATAGTAGTTAAGTATGGAATATAGAAGATAATGGAATGAAATAAATTTATTAACTTAATATACCCTAATAAAAAATATATTAAAAATTTATAGGAATTTTTTAAAGGTTGAATCTCTTCCTATGGTCAAAACCATAAAAGTCAGGGTTTGAGGCAACTATGTAGGCTGAGACTATAAATAATTTATTATAATGTATTAAAAAAGTATTAAAGGAAATATAAATATTAAATTAGGTATGTATAATCCTTATGTAATTTTTATTTCAATGATTAAGTTCCCACAACCCTCAGGGCATTCACAAATAAGAAATCTCAGTCTTTCAACAGTGTGTTTTGCTACTTAAAAACAAGGGTATGTAGGGTCTATATGTCCTTCTAAATATAAAGAATATATAAAATACAATAGGTTTGTATCCATATATTTTAAATATTATAAACCCATTCCCATAAATTTTAATCCAAAAATAATCTTCTATGCAAATGTCAAAGTGTACATAATTTTGTGTCTGAGGACTGTTTGTTGTCAATGAGTAAATATTGTGACCAAGTTGAAACATACCAAATTTTGACCAAAAGAACACTATATAAAGACTAAATATGAATTTTACTACTTTTTTTTTAATTTATAAATCCTCTAAAAAAACTCAAAATAGGAAAATATTGAATACTCAGATTATTTCTTGAATAAAGTTTTATGAATGCATTCCCTATTCAGTTGGCTTGACTGTCACCTTAAAAGAGACTTGATTTCAAATTAATTTTTTTTCATTGTATCAAATTAGAGAATATAATTTTCTCATATAGAAGATAAAAAAATAATAAATAAAAATAATCACCATTCTAAATTTTCGAAACACACATTATACTTTATCCCATCATGGAAATTGATTACACACAAAAGTCTTATATCATAGACATTATTTTCTCAATAAGTTTTATTTCCATATCTATTCACCATCTACCTTGAATGGAATAAGATGTTTAAAAAACCAAAAATTAACTCCTACCTCACCTAAAAATATGCTTAACTAATTCTTGGTTATTTCCCTTAGAGAGATCTTTTTGGTTACATTGCATTATTCTTGCTTTTACACAAGACGACCTATATGGAACTGTTGACTAAATTTGACTTTTTTGTTAAATTGGGGAACCCATAGGAAAAATGTTTGATTTAAAATGTTTGAATGTGTCCTATTATATTTTCATAAGAAGTATTACTTGTTATCTAATGTCATTTAATGTCATATTATCTTTGGTCTTAGTTATATTAGTCAATTTGTCCATTTGGGGTCATTTTATGTGCTTTTATGAGTCATTAATGAAAGTGGCATATTTATAAAGGTGACTAGGTGTCTTAATTTAATTTAAAAAATATAGGTCATTAGGAGTGTCAGAGATGTCAGTCACATCAAAAGGTTGTAGGTTCCCTAATTGAAATTGCAGAAATCAGTTGAAAAAGAGATAAAATAACACTTGTATGGATTTTTTGGAAGTGTGCCATGTGGGAAATATAATGGGGGGTATCCTCATCATTATAAAATTAATATATATGTTTTTTTTTTACATTTTTATGCCAAAACCATTCTACATGTTTCTTGCTTTTCTAGATAGACTAAAGTGATGCTTAGATTTTTACTCGGTATGAAAAGCACAAGCAGTTTCTGGACAAATGATTTTGGGAGACGATGGTAGAATAGACTACATTAATTTTAATGTATATATTTTTAATATTGGTAAAATATTATTTATGAACCATTGCTAACAATTTGACTCTGATGTTTTACTAGTTGTTTGGTGCACCCTATAGGTTTTTCTCCATTTCTATGAAATCTGAATGAACCATTTAGTGATGTTGGATTCATAGGATGTTGGATTAATTATCCAATGGTATCTATTCATATTTTTATTATTAATGATGTTTTGATGATTAAAATTGGTCTATAATGCAAAAAGGTGTCACCATGTGTAGTTTCATTTGGAGTGCTTTTGTTTGCTAAGTGTTTTCTCCTATAGATGTCCTAAAGCTAGTTCCAAGGTACAAAGGATGGAGATCACATGTTTGATGAAAGATAATAAATTTTGGGCTATTTTTAATCTATTTCACCATGTTTTTTCCATATTTCATTACTCTACCTATATAGCATATCTCAAAATAGCCACCTATAGGCCATGATGACATCATGTTAATGCATGGAGATATGAAATTGTACTCTAGATGCTTAACATTACCTAAGATGCATTAACATTCCTAGGGGAGTTATGTGAGTTTTATTCACACTCATTATTTACAAGTGATTCATACCCAGTACACTATTTGAACATTAAAACACCTACCTACAGGTGGTTGAGCATGGTCTTGGGGTGTTGTAAGGAAGAGCTAAATAATGTAACATATTTATGAGGTCTTGAAATAGCAAGAAAGGTCATGAAAAAACCATACAAGTTACTATAGGATAAAAATAGGTATGGAATAAATTAGAAACACATCTTGGCTGAGTTGGGAACTATTTGCCCTGAAAAGTGAAAATAAAGACCACAAGACTTCTTGTGGACCCCTTATAACACACTTGTAGAAGGTCTCAATGCCTAATTTTTGGTGGATACATAGCCCATAACACAAAAATATTCATACTAAATATGGGGGTCTGAAAGTATAGATAAGTAGGAGTTTTGGAGAGCTACATATGACATAAAACACACTAAAATAATTCAATGATATTTATAGGCATCTAAAGGAAAAAGGCCTTTTATCACCTTGAAGAACATTTTCAAGCATAACCTCATGGATGGGATGATTGGAATGGTATAATGAGATAAGAGGAGTTCATATATCATCAAAAAAATGTTAGGGAGGGTATTATCACCCCTATACCCACCTATAGGTACACCTTAGACTGGAAATGATAGATTACAATAGGTTTTTGAAGAAAATTTATCTCAGTCATGGTGAAGGGCATGTTTTGGGTTCCAATAGAGAAAAATAGGTGAATGGAAATGAATATTTTTTTTGGTAACTAAGATAATGTCCCAAGGAGATATTAACCACCATAATCTAATGCATATAAAACTATTTTCACCTATAGGTAGGGTTATTATGGATTGTCTCAATCAAAGGGAAAAGTGACTCAGTCTTGGGAGATATGATGAATATGAAGGAATGAGCATAATGGGTTGAAACCATGTAGTGATAAGGGAATTACAACTTTTAAATTATATTTATTTCCATATAACCAATTTCATATCTCCCCTCATTCCTTAAAAGTGCACCTATAGTTTAGACAAAAAGGTTTGACATAAACAGTGGTATAGGGATGATGTTATAGTTCCTTTGGTAACCTAGGGTGAGACATGGGTCAAGAAAGTAGTGTGAAGGAAAGGGAATGGTTAATAAGTTAAAAATGAATTTTTACAAGACCTCTATGAGTAAATAGACACCTACAACAAACTTTTGGAATATGATTATCTCAATAACTAGTCATGAGATAACAAGAGCTACAAGAAGGACTATGGTAATATAAGGTGAGTTGTCATTTGAAGGGAAAGATGGGTGAAATTAAGAGGAATTATTAGATTCATAAAAAAATCATGTAAACAAAAATTTAATTCATGATAACCTATAGGGGTGAACAATAGTAGGGTATCTTAGTCCACCTACAACATGGTCCAAGGGAGTGAGGGTAAGTGGAGCATAGATTGTCTAAAAAGTGGAGGGAAGGTTGAAGTGAATGAAACATAATATATTATGAAAAAAAAGTTTTCTTAAAATTCCAAAGACATTTATAATGTTCTCAATACCTTTCTCACTTAACAAATGGAGAATAGTCTATACAAGAAGGCTAGGAAACCCCTTGGTTCACTAGGTAAGCATGAAGAATATAAGGGAAAGATTGTGTTAGATGATTTTCAAAGCTCCATAATAATGAATTGAAGATGTGTATAATGTTTATGCATCATATAATAATTTTTTTGGATTGTAAGAGTGAATTTTAAGTGGATTTAGGGGAAAAAATGCAAGAAAATATGGGTTTTGGCCCCTTTTTGGACATTTAGAGATGGTTTGGCATCCAAAACATGGAATAAAACCAAAAAATTTGGTAAAAATGGTTATTGGTAATTTTAATAGATCCAAAAAAACTCACATTTCACAATGGATAAGGTATATACCTCTATTTTTTTGTCTTATAGGTTAGCCACTCTAGGAAAATCAAAATTTGACAATGTGGCCTAATGAGTGTAGAATGGACATGAGACTTGATGTGAAGCCTTGGGGACCTTAAAAAACATATGATGAGGTTTATATAAGTCAGGTATGGGATAATAAATAATATATTAGCATCAGACTCAGATTCCTCAAAGTACCCATTTTTCCCTTGCACATAGTCCAAATAGGTAAGTTTTCCATTAGGCCTAATTTGCAAGTAAAGAAAGAAGATGAAGTAAGGTTCTTGGAGGACTATATTATGGTTTGGTGATATAAAATAGGGTGTTAAAATTCTTAATACAATAATGTAACTATAATATAATAGTCATTTCACCCAAATTCACTAAGGTGCCTAGTATACCTATTGGGCTTTGAGAAGGCCTAATGCCAAATAGTAGTCCATCTTCACTACTGACTCTTGGTGGATTATCCAGATGATTAAAGCATGTTTTTTATGTCAAAATACAAGTGTGAGAGCTTGTGGAGTGTAGATAATTGATCAATAAATACATATTTGAGCTCATAACCACTCACCCTCATATAAAATTAGAAAAATAAGCTTGATAGGGTAACTTTTGAATCTCACACTCCTTGGAGGATCTGCATAGGAAATAGAGAAGTTCATAGGAGTTATAGGGGATCCAAAGAAACAAAATTTTAGATTTTTTTGAAACTTGAATACCCAAGATTTATGAACAAAGATTAAGATCTAAAATTGATCAAAAAAACCTTGCAAACCCTTAATAAAGACTTGATGGGGAAAATGAGATTATAAAGATGATCTAAGGACATATTTTTGCAAGGAAAACTATTGTATAATGAAGAATACTCCCTCAGGATACTTACCACCATGATTGGTTATATGGGCCTGTATGAACATCATGAAAAATATGGATTTATTCACCATTTTATGTGTTTTTTAGGTTATGGAGAATATTTAGGGATGAAATAAATTCATGGGGATGGATTAGTATTTTTTATAACCCATAAAATTCATTTAATTCTTGATAATTTTTTTAAGTGTTTAAACAATTTCCTTCCTTTCAACTAGTGAAAACTAATATAGTGAACACAAGGGTGATAAGGGTGAAAAATATAAGTGTGAGACTTTTTAAGGTGTACCTAAATATTAAAAGGTCATGAATAGACTTTATAAGTGTAATTAACTCCATCCCATGTATTTTAATGCACAAATAAAACCAATTTTGAGGCCAAGTGTGAGTGGTGATAGAAAAAGGAGTTTTTAGACTACAAGCAGTGATGGTTTCCTTCTAAGAGTTGCTAGATGATTAGGATTAAAACCAATGAATGAAATTTCATGAATTAATTATTTTACTCTTATTTAAATCATAATACCTATCCATAGTTATTTTTGGGATGTTCAAATAACTCCAAATGATGAAGGGAGTTTTTTGAGCCAAGATAAGGAGTTTTATGACACGTTTCATAGGTTTCATGACTTGTATGGACAATTGGACATACTGACATTACATGGTTCACCTCATGACTCTTTATCATGTAAATTTTAACCCTTTTTATATATTTAAAAGTGTTAAAGTGACTTTTGGACTTTTCTTGCCTTGTTCTTCTCTCAAAGGCTATAAATATTGACTCTTTTGGCTCTTTTGGGCAACCTCCGTTGGTTAATGGGGAAACTCTAGCTAAATTTGTACTTAAATGACTCTTAAATAAATAAACAAGTTATTTTTCCTAATCAAATGTTAAATTTATTGTTAATGCAATATTGTTGGTCTTGTCTAGTAGAAGATTATCTTTTCTATCATGTTATCCTTGATTATTCACTAAATGTACAAAAGAATAACTATTATAGGTCTTTTTTAGTGTTCTTTTTTAAGTGTATAGATGTATTATAAGTGGTTTATGATTTTATCCTACAAATTAATCCTTAATTACCCTATTAAACATCAAAATGCCTTTTGGACCTAACTTATGAAACATTGATGTGACAATGCAACTTGAATTGTGAGTTTTATGTAAAATAAGTCTTGTTTGACTCTAAGTGGTAAAATTTCAGTCAATGGGAGGAAAAATACACTATTGGTGCATCACATTTTTTAAATTTATTATTTTTTTATTGACCATTTTCATCCAAATTTTATATGTAAGAAAGTGTTTTCAAAGATTGCATCAATGGAACTAGCCCTTCTAGAGATTCATCTCAACAAAATTGTCACCCATAGCAAGAGAGATGTTTCCATTATGCCACATGGATGAGGAGAGCTAGGCATCTCATCAGGGGTGAAAATACAAGTGACAATAGTTTTTAGCATGCCCAATTGGACTCTTTTTCCAATATTTGGAGGATTTTTGGTGTTTCCCTTTAATACAATAGCCTTTGGAGGCATCTATCTAAGCATCAATGACAACTCTGAAGTTGTATCAATTGGTCAAGTAGCCCAAGTATTCCATTTGAATGTTGATGATATTAATTCCTTGTGTCCTTTTTTCCTAATTAATTTTCATGGATGACTTTGTTTTTTAGTTTTGTTCCCTACATATTAGTGAAACCTTCCAAGCTTGTGCCATTCCCCATCAATGTGAAGAAGTTCTTAATGAGCCTTGGTGTGAATATAATTAGCCTTCTCATGAAGTGTATCACTCTTAAAATCAGCCTTGATATGAAACAAATTTTTCCTCTCAATAACCCTATAATCCATGGCAGCCATATAGCCATTCATTTTCCTCTCCATATGAATATCAAGTTATTAGATAATCCTATGAGAATGACTACCAAAAAACACCCTTCTATCAGCCTCAATATGAGTCATAGCATTAATTTAATGGTACCTATCAACCTAAAAAGTATTCCCATGAGTCTTATACACCAAATGTTTCTATGGATTATACACAAGGGTATCATTAGCAAATTGAAGTTTCTACTCATGTAGATGTTTTTCCTCCTAATTAGACCAATGATTCACTTCCATATGAGCTCACTATTTCTTTCCTCTTTTCTAACCCATTCATAAGACTTCTCCTTCACCCCACACTCCATATTATATCCCTTCACCTTATACTACACCTAATAATCTATCTCCTTCACCTCAAATCCATGAGCCTACCCATCAACCTTCCACTTCATTTCTTCTCAAAGAGGAACCTATCTTGAGAGAAGTAATTAAAGAAGAACAAATTCAATTCATGGCTAATCAAGAGACTCTCATGAGTTATTTTGAAGAAGAAATCACCATAGGTACTATAATTGGTGAATAAAAGGATAATCCAATAGCTAATGTCTCTATGTTTTAAGGAATGTGTGTCCATGAAAAAACCCTACATTTCACCTTCAACCTGATTTTGAGTTCTATGTACCACCTCCACCAACTAGATCATCTTGTCCTTACCTTATCACTCTTTTCCTTGATGGACATATGGTATGGGAACCTAAGGATGATAAAATATTTTTCAAAGAAAGAGAGCTCTTGTTTGAAGAAAAACTACCTCCCTGGTAGCCTCATTGGGCTAGATCACATGATTTGAAGATGCCTAGTCTTAGCATCACCATGAAGGAGAAGCAGATAAAAGATATTATATCCCTTGAAGTAGAGTTTAAATTTGATCAAACGGTTGTAGATGATCATCTCAAACATGAAGTAGAATGTGTTATTAAATATGGATAAAAATTTGAAGTCAAATCTAGAGAAGTGGTAGTCTTAGATGAGTTTCATGAGACCAAGGTAGAAGAAGTAGCTCTTGAAGATGATCAGGAGGAATAAGATATATGGCATAATTTCAATGCCATATGTAAAGAATTTGATGAGCTGGTTGAAGTTTCTTCTTCTCCAAAATATTTCATAGCTAATGATAAACCTAATCTTTTTGATGAGTCTAATGAATATGAGCTTGAGTGTGCAATCAAGCATAAAGAAGAAGCTCTTTATATTGGTCAAGATTCAAATATCATGAAGCTACTTGATGATGTAATGGAGCTTAAAGAACACCATCTTGATGACATCATACATTAAGAAGAGAATATGGAAGACGTAGTGATTCTAGAAGACAAAGATGAAAAAGATGATTAGAAACTATAAATGGAGTTACTTAAAGAAATTTAAGATCTTTTACAAGTTAAAGGTCAAGCATATGACAAGGTGAAAGTAGAGGTTTCTATGGAAGACACTGATCAAGATTGGTTAGAGTTTGTAAAATTCCTTGATGAGTTAGATGAGCTTATAACTGAGGAGAAGCCTAATATTGTTGGGAACACCATGGAAGATAAGAAGGTTTGTGATAAGGATAAATATTTTTTGATGCAATAGGAATAATTTTACATTATATACTTATTTGAAGATGGTATACTTGAGATTATGATAATTAAAGTGCCAAAGGACAAGTCTGGTCCATGAAATATCTAATCCAAGAAGAAGCATGTTTTGCACCATATTCCATCTCATGAAGAAGGTGATGTTTCAAAATTTCCCTTTGATATAGTATGGAGGTATACTCATTGTTATCTATACATAATAGGTTGTTCTCTACTTCCCCTAAGTGCTTATGCATATGTGTGAGTTTTGTCTTATGTCTTGCCTTATTTTTTATCCTTCTTTATCTTGTTTTTGTTTGTGTGGTGTGTTTGTTTTTAGGCATTACTGATATTTGTATTTGATAATATATGGAATCCATAGGCCCTTGTTAGGATAAGGATTTTACTCCTTAGTATAGCAGGCATACTACCCCTATGAGTCACCATTATTTTGACCAAATTTGACTTTTTGATCAAATTAGAGCACCCCTAAGCAAAATTTTTGATTTAAAATGTTAGAAGGGGTCATAATATATTGTCATAGGAAGTATCACTTGTTATATGATGTCATTTAAGGTCATATTATCTTTGGTCTTAGTTAAATTAGTCAATTTGTCGATTTGGGGTCATTTTAAGTGCTTTTAAGAGTCATTAATGAAAGTGGCATGGTTACCAAGGTGCCTACATGTCTTAATTTCATTTAAAATTTCCAAGAGGTTATTAGGAGTGTTATATGTGTCAATCACATTATAAGGTTGTAATTTCCCTAACTAAAACTGTAGAAATCAATTGAGAAAGAGAAAGAATGGCACTTATACAGATTTTTGGGAAGTACTCCACATGAAAAAGATCATGGGGGTTATCCTAATATTTATAAAACTCATATATATGCTTGGTTTGATCTGAAATAGTCATTTGATCCAAAATTATTCTACACATTTCTTGCTTTTTTGGACATACTGAAGTGACCCTCAGGTTTTTGCTCAGTACAAAAAGCACAAGTAGTTTTAGGACAAATGCTTTTCAAAGATGACAGTAGACTCAGATAAATTAATTTTAATATATATATTTTGAAGATTGGTAAACTATGATTTATGAACCATTTCTAAAAAGTTGATAGTGTGTTTTTACTAGGTGTTTAGTGCACCCTATAGGTTTTACTATATTTCAACCAAATCCATACAAGCTAGTTGGTTATGTTGGCTCCAGGGGGCATTGGATTCCTTATTATATGGCATCCATTCATTTTTTCATGATTAATTATGTTTCGATGAGAAAACTTGGTCTATAATGTAAGAAGGCGTCACCATGTGTAGTTTCAATTGGAGTGCTTCTATTTCCTAATTATTTTCTCCTGTAGGGGTCATAAAGCTAGTTCTAAGTTATAAAGGATGGATATCACATGTTTGATAAAGGAAAATAAAATTTGGGTTATCTAAAAGTTAGCACACCATGCTTTTACCACATTTCATTACTTTTCTTGCATAACATAGCTCAAAATAACCACCTATAGGCCTTGATGATGTCATGTTGATTCATGGAGATATTAAATTATACTCTAGATGCTTAACATTGTCTAATATTCATTAACATGCCTAGGGGAGTTATGTGAGTTTCATTCACACTCATTTTTTATAAATGGTTCATAAGTAGTCCATTGTTTGAACATCAAAACACCTACTTATAGGTGGTTGAGAATGGTCTTGGGGTGTTATACGGAAGAGATAAAAAATCTAACACATTTTTGAGGTCTTGAGATAGAAAAAAAGGTTATGGCAAACCCATATAAGTTCTTAAAATATAAAAATAGGTATGGAATCAATTGGAAACACAAATTAGCTGAGTTGGGGAATGTTTTCCCTAAAAAGTGAAAGTAGAGACCAAAGGGCTTCTTATGGACCCCTCATAACACACTTTTAAAAGCTATCAAGGCTTAAGTTTTAGTGGATACATAGCCCCTAACAAAAAAAAATAATCGTACCAAAGATGAGGGTCTTAAATTATGGGGAAGTAGGAGTTTTAGAGCCCTAAATATGCCATAAAACACACTCAAAGAATTCAGTGATATCTATAGGCATGTAAAGGAAAAAGGCCTTTTGTCACCTTGAAGAACATTTTCAAGCATAACCTCATGGATGGCATGATTAGACTGGTATAATGAGACAAGAGGAGGTCAAAGATCATCCAAAAAAGGTTAGGGAGGGTCCTATCACCCCTATACCCACCTATAGGTACCCCCTAGGCTAGAAATGATAGCTTATAGTAGGTTTTTGAAGAAAATTTCTCTCAATCATGGTGAAGGGCATATTTTGGGTTCTAATAGAGAAAAATAGGTGAATGGAAATGAAGCAATTTTTGTGGGAACTAAGATAATGTCCCAAGGATATCTTGAACACCATAGTCCAATGTATATACCCTTGTTTTCACCTATAGGTAAGGTCATTATGGATTATCTCAGTTAAAGGGAAAAGGGACTCAGTCTTGGGAATTAGGATGAATATGAAAGAATGAGCATGATAGGTTGAAACCATGTAGTGATAAGGGACATAAAAATCCTAATGGATCTATATGTCCCTACCACCACTTGCATAGCTCCCCTCATACCTTAAAAGTGCACCTATAGGTTAGACAAATAGGTTTGACACAAATAGTAGTATAGGCATGATGTTATAATTCCTTTGGTAACTATTGACCAAATTTGACTTCTAGTCAAATGTGGTCAAACCCTAATATTTTAAAAATTTTCACAAGGTCTCCTTGTGTCCTATAGGGTGTCATGTTGGGCTATCATCCTACTTATCCTTCCCCTAGCTTTGGTCTAAGCTCACCCTCCTTGAAATGGCCTAGTCAACCAAAGTCAAACATAATCAAACATGGCCAAATTCTCAAATTATGTTTAATAGGTCATAATATGGTATTTGACATGTTTTAAAGTGTTTTCAAGTCATGAATTTATCATGTTCTAAGTCTCATGTGTAAAAGTGGGCCTTTTGGTCATATATTAACCCATTTAATGACTTATACAAATTTTTACACAAGAAAATTTGTCAAAAAGGTGATTTTAAACATGAAAAAGGATAGAATAATGTAATTAGTAGTCATATTTCATCCAATAAGTAGTTATGTGTATAGAATGGGAAGTTTCTCCTTATTTTTAGGCCCTTTTGGGCATTTATTCAAGTTCCTTAATCTCACTAGTATCTAAAAAATTGGGTGGAGTGTATCTTCACCCCCCCAAAATATGTTTCATGCTTGTTTTTGAAGTAGGATGCCAAAAAATACATCTTCAACTTCTTTTCCTTCTTCCTTGTTTTGGCAAGCGAAAAAGGGTCATTTTCAAGCACTTGGTATGGGCCATATAAGTGGAGTTGGAAAGAGTTCTTTTGGGGGTGGATTTTAATCTAAGAGAAATTAATTTTCATAACAATAAATTTCAATTTGGTTCATCCTCCTTCATGAAATTTTTTTAACACTCTAGGCATCTTTTTATGCATGTGCATCTAGAAGGGGTCTCTTTTTTTAGTAAATTTCAGATTTTATTGCTTGGTTTTAATGGGTTTAATGTTTTAAAATGTTTATAATGATGTATAAACATGTTCTATATTTTCCTTATTGTTTTTAGAATCTCAAGTGCTTAAGAAAGCCTCTTCTAGGCTTGATGATGCTTCTAAACTCGTCCTTTGATACTTACAATGATCTCAGTCAGTGAGGAAGGAAATTTTACACATTAAATGGAGGCATGAGATGTTTTTTTACTATTATTAATCTATTAATATGCATTTGAGGGTGTTGGAACAATTTTTCAACTCATATAATGCCAAAACAAGTCTCAAATGTGTAGTCCTTCCACGACTATTTGCCCTCATAGAGATATATTCACTTCTATGTGCCATTGAAAGTGTTATGAAATTTATCTCAAGGTTTCCTTGATGTATATTGTCCTTGTGAAAGGATAATAGTTGTATTTGAAGGGATTTTGAAGACTTTTTGCTAACCTTTCTTGCTGAAATTCATCCTCACTGCTAGTATACTTAGTCCATTAACACCTACAATAACCTGATGATGTCATGCTAACCATAGACAAGGAGTTTTCCAAAATGTTTCAAGCACAAATGGGATGGATGGTATAATAATATTACATTTGAGATGACATTTAGCTGTGGAAGATGTTAGTTTCTTTCAAGCATCAAATGACTAAATTTTAGACCCTTTAGTCCCTAAGTGACTGAAACAAAGGCCCATAAGGTTTTGGATGACCTATTTAACCATGACCCATAAGTGACATAAGGAAACTTGAAGATTTGATCATATATTAAATATATATGAAAACACATATGCCAAATTTGAGACCAAAATTTTAGGAGGGAGATGGTCATTTGGACCTTCAATGTTACCAAGAAAAATGATGAGATTTTGTAATGAAGTCTACAAGAAGTTGATCAAAAAGTTAGCCTTGCCCTTCATAATGATGATCTTGGATTTTGAAATCAAATTTTAATGATTCCAATGGTTCAATGGTAACATATATCTCAATATATCATAATAAAATGTGAAATTTGATGTTCTTACCCCTAAACACTCTCCCTTATCTATACATAGGCCTGGGAAAGTGACACTTGTAGTCAGGGTTTCAAATAGTGATATTATGGTTGGAGCTTAGACCTTATTTTGAGATTAAAAAGAGGTATAAGAGTTTTTTGAGATTAAAATACATTCATGTAAAGTTATAACACCTTCAAAAAGGCCCTAAACAAAGCCAAATCAATTTATAGGTCAGGTAAACAAGGTCAATTTTGTCTTAGTCCAAGCATAATATACAGCCATAGTCAAGACAAGTGTGACCATGTGAATGAAATAGTTATTTAATTATTTAATGAGAAATTATATACCTATATTAAATCATAAAACACATTACCAAGTGCATATAAATCCAAGATCATCTATAGGTTGGCCTAAAATTCATGAAACATAGTAAAATAGGGTATATGGGCAGTGAGTGAGAAGTGAAGTCTCCTTTGCACCAAAAGAGATTGTATTGGTAAATTTAGATTAGATAAATAAAAAATTACCTCATTAATCTCATGTAAAACTTAAATACAAATTAAAAAAAGGTGGAAAAATCCAAATTCACCTATAGGTTGGGGCTTTAAGTTATCTCAGGCCATAAGGAGCATGAGGCCTAGTCTAGCAAGGATGGGATGTGTGAATACTCTAGTAATATCACATTGGAAAATAATTGGAAGAAGGTTTATAAATGAAAAAAATAACATAATTGAAACAATTAAAGGATAAAAATAAAAAATAACCTTTTCAAAGGCAAAAAACAAGCTTATACTCTGCCTATCATGCACAGTCTTGCAATTAAAAGTCTACCTGGGAAATGTGTAGATATTGAGGTCTTATGCTTGGAATTAAAGGATGAAAATTGGTATATAGTACAATAAAAATTCAAAAAATATAATCCAATTATTATATTATCAATACATAGAGGGGAAGTTCCCCCTATTTTGTCTCAGACAGGGGGGACTTTTCCCTTTGCTTAGACCCTACCACTCCATGAAAACAAGTGAACTAGAGAACCAGAAGCTATTAAAATATTTGTAATATGGTTTTATAAGTTTAGTAACACCTAAAAAACTTTATAAAACCTTCATATAATGTTTTATGGAAAAAAATGTACCCTACACAAGAAGGTTTGCAGTCATCACGATAAGGAAAGGAATAAGCATAAGTCTCAAATAAAGGGTCATTTCAATTTATAGCATTAGGAAAGAATATAAATGTTTTGGATCACCTTAATGGGGGTAAAAATTATGTGTTTTAGATATTAAAGTGCATGGTACGTGAAAATAGAGATATATTTAGTCTAAGGTACATGCATACTCTCTGGCAAGGTCTAGGTATGGTTTCAAAATAGGGGTTATCTTCATTTCTAGCCCTTAGTGAGATTTTAAAATGATTTATAAATGTTATTGGGATGTATTTAGAGGTTTTGGAACCATTTTTTTAAGATAAAGTCTCCAGGAAGCCATTTTTGTCTTAGGAAGCATTTAGACCCTGCTAATTATGTAAAAATAGCTCGAGTGGCTAAGTTGAGAAGCTTGTAACTGTAATGACCCTCACTAGTAGGATCACTAAAAAACACTGATATTGCACTATGGAATTTTTTCAAACACTTATCTTGAAAACTACTCTTGACTGGAAATTATTTTTCTATTTTGTTTCTCCCTTTATGAGTGATGATAAAATGCATGAAAAGACTTAGCTAAATATCACAGATGACTGCAAATGAAATTAGGATGCAAGAAATGGTAATTTTCTAACTTTCCAAAACTATATGAGGTCTAAAAATTGAATTGTAATTGAACTAATGTGCATCTACAACCAATAGAAATTTTAAAAAACATTTGTCTTGCCAAGTCTAAACTCCATTATAACTAAAGATGATAGTAATTAACAGTTATAGCTAGGAGACATTATGACAAACAATTGTCATGCAACCCCAAACTTCTATATATTGTAGCTATCAAACTGATTACTATCTTGCCAACATCATGTACAACAGATCACTCTTCATGAGGAGCGATTTACAATGTTGCTATAGGTACAGTAATATAATAAGGTACAAAAATTGACTCTGAAATGAAAATATTTGTAATATAAAAAAACCTGGACTGATGGCTGGAAGTAGCTAACCCAACAATGCCAAAGACCAATCATTTGATCCCAAAAACATATCTTGTCCTCAAAATGTAGCGCCTCTTTAATGAATTCACTGATGTCAATAATGAAACCTGGTTTGTATGTTGCGCCTAGGTATACCAATCATGAAACTTGCCTCGAATCTACCCAGGAAGGTGCAACAACCTTTTATTTCAAACCCTCATTGCCAGATGACTAAGACACAGGCAAAAATATCCTTCAAAACTAGACTGTGAATGCTAATCTCCTTCTACATCTCCTTCTCCTTCTCCTCCTTTTCCTTCTTCTCCTTCTTCTCCTGCTTCTTCTTCTTCTTCTTCTTCTTCTTCTTCTTCTTCTTCTTCTTCTTCTTTGAATCTGCCCAGGAAGGTACAACAACCTTTTATTTCAAACCCTCATTGC
>JARHVA010004545.1:1275000-1522168 GCA_037957365.1 Torreya grandis | reverse complement strand
ATGATCTATGGCTGCATATAGGGAATATTTTTATCATTCACTTCCTTATAATTAGACTTGTGATAAACTCCAATTCCATTATTACCCCTATCAGCCTTATTCTGACCCTTACCAACCCTAAATTCAACCTTGTTAACAATATGAGATCCCTCATCAGGATTATGATCCTATTTAATACTAAGGACACCATTTTTAACCCTTTTGTGAGCCTCATTCACCACCTTGGTAGCATAGTTATCAACCTAGTCAATCATGGCAACATCATGACATTCTTTTTTAACCCAACCATGTCCAAAATAATCCATATTAAGCCTTAGAAAAACCTTGTTGAGCTATAAATGATGCATGGTGAGCATTGACATACTGAGAGGTTATAGCTAAGAAATTCGTAGGCATGTCATTAAATTCATCATAGCCTCATGATAGGAAGCCAATATAGAGTGGGAATTTTTCATTGGATAAGGTCATTCACAGGTTAATGGTGACATGTTAGAAATATAGGGTCTAGTTTTAATCATTGAGGAGAGGTTAATAATACATGAGGGAAAGGACATTCACCATCATCAGCATTATGTCCCTTCTTCCATCCCATATCAATCCTCCATTGAACTACCTACCCTTCCTCAAAGGAATCAAGAAAATTAATTCCAAATATCTCAAGTTACTTCATAAGTCATGTCATATTTTCCTAATTAGATATCTATCCAAGAGAGATTTTAGAAGGAGGGAGAAGTATGTATTGAGAAGGTTGAGTTTCATGATTTATAACATACCTTTCAAGGCCATTCACTTTTGATCAACATGAAAAGACCTCTAACCACATGGTGTTTTACTTTAAGGATTACCTTGTTAAACAAATTTAGGTTACATAAAAATACCTATACCAATTTAGTTTCATCTACAAAGGAAACACAATCTCAACTAAAATCACCAAACTTCATGTCCTAAGCTACAACACATACAATGCAAGAGGCTCATAAACCCAAGTTTCCAAATTATAAAAAAAAATAGAAGTTAAGCCAAAGATAAGATTATTCAATCATAAAAAAAGGTGTTGAAGCCAAAGCCAAATTTGAAACCACTCAACTTCCACACCTCCATCTTTAAGAGCATAAGAACTTCCCCTCGTGGAAGCCTATTCAAGACAATGTGAAGAATAAAGATGAGGTGATGTTTTTAGGAGAAACCAAATGAATTAATGTAATGAGGCATACATGTCATCTCTCTTAAATTCATTATATGTATATCTCATGCCACTCCTTGATAGAGAACATATCTTTGAAAATGTGATCAAAGAAAGTCAAATTGAGATGGTAAATGAAGATGATGAGTTCAGTGAACTTGAAGAAGAGATTTTAATTGGGATAACAATTGGAAATAAGGAACACAAATTGGCCTTGAAAGACATTGAAGAACATGAACTAAAAAAATAAGGTGGTTCAAAAGAACTTACACTAGTAGTAGAAGAAAAGTGTAAACCAACCAATGAAGATGATGAACAATGTAACTTTGAGATCAGGCAAACTTATCAAGTTGTTTTTGTGAATGAATAAACTTAAAGTGATCAATAAAAAAAGGCATAAAATGACTTGTATCACTATGAGTATGATCAAGAAGGTGACATTTCAAACTATGATGTGCCTACTCCTATATATACTATTATTGAACTTGAACAGAGTCTTATCATAATTCAAATAGGTGAGGATCAATCAAGATATTTGTTTGTCATCATTGAATTAGGTTAAATCATTATTGAAACATGTTATGATTAGGATCAGATTGAGGAGGATGGTTTTATCAAAGAGAATGAAGACAATAATTCAACCACTCCTTAAGAAATAATTTCATGTGGAGGTGACTTATTTGAGATTTTTAAGCAAGATTATTAGCTCCTCACCCTATTTGAAGATGTCTCTTTATTCTTGGAGGGTAGATATAAACTAAAGTGACCTTAAAAAATCATGAAACAAGATCTAACTCTCTTAGAATTGAACCTTAAAACCATAACACTAGGGCCACTTCAAATTTCCCAATATGATGAAGAGTAGCCCATGACTGAGGAAAAATTAGACTACCCATGCAAGGGAAATAAGTGTGGAATGATTATGATTGCATGTTTGACTCACCTAGCCAATAAATACACTTTATATTAGAGTTAAAAGGTCTATTTTCTCTCCTAAGAGGCCATGATCATGAAAATGTCTTTAGTTATAAGTGGAAGTCCTCAGATAGTGGACAATACTTGATTACAATTTAGTCATTATATGGCAACCTAACCTTATGGAGACAAATTGATCAAAGTATTCTACCTTTTGATCCTAGAGGAGAAATGGTGTCTATTATAGTTATTTGTTTCTAGTATTTAGTCATCTTGTTTTAAATGTGTTATACACAAGTATGTGGTTAGTTTCTTTAGTTTTTTTGGTGTCTATATTTTTTTTACTTAGGTGTTAGGTGTGTTTTTTAGGATTAGGTAGCATCTCCATGGTTTTTGTTAATTTCCCTTATTGTTGTTACAGTCCTAAGAGGTGTCATGAACTGATAGGCCTCTTTGGAATTCCAAGAGTGGTCATCATGTCTTATTACCATGTTTGAGTCATCACTATCATGAGGAGTGATTGGGTTATCTTGACCAAAAAGTTATTCAACCCATATGATTTTATAAAAATGATGTTAATTTGGCCTCCTAGGTAAATGCCAACCCATAAAACTAAAAACATGAATGAGAACCCATATAATCTTGTCTATAGTGCTTAAACTATCATGATCTCATAAATTTCTATTTAAAGTCTTTAAGCCTTGATAAGAGTGTCATGGTCTATCATAAAATATACTTGTGAACTCATATGTCATGGTTCTCTTAGGTCTATTGTTGATTTATACTAGGTCCCCATGATGGTCATTGTGTAAGTGGATGAGTGCCAAATGCTTTATAGGTCTATAAGTATGGTCTAATTAGTATTTTCAAAGGTTAAGGTCATTTAACAAATATTAAGGTAATTTGGAGAAAATGAGGTTATTGATCCTTATAGTTTTAGGCCTATTGTATGAAACTTATTGAATAAATACCTTATTCGTAGGATGTAAGTGTTTTAATCCTCTTAAAAGGTTATAATATGAAGATATATTATTGTGTTTAATGTCATTATTCATGGTTTACTTATTAAAGCAGTTTCAAGCCTACATAACCCTTTTAAAGTCATCAAATGACCCTTAAATCCCCATTATAAGTATATTTTCATTGATAAAATTTTAAATAGGGAGTGTTTTACAAAAAAAATCATTATTAAGGTCTTGAAATAGTTCCCATTGTCACCATATGGTCATAACTAGGTGTTTCATGCCATCAAAGGTCCATTTTAAGGCTTACATTCACTTCCCACTAGCGAAATGGGCCCTAAACATATGAAAATATGACTATTTAGCTTCCCCAAAACCATATAACTAGTTTAAAATTTCAATTAACTCATTTTTTCCCTCCCTCTTCCCTCAAATGGCAGTTTAAGGTTAGAAACATGAAGAAATTATAAGAAAAAGATATTTTTCAATTATTTTTTGCAGGTTGTATGGAATTTTATGGTTAGTTACATATATAATTGGGTAAGGTATTGCATATTATCTCATTTAAAATGTATATAATAATTTTCATGATCAAAGAATGTCAACTAGGCCCAACATTGTTCCTCTCTCTCTCCACTAAGTTCCTTGGTAGTACAAGCACACTTTCAGGTTTTCATTCATTTTGTATGGGAGAGACAAGATCAAGATATGAAAATTTGGGTATGGTAATTATGTCTCTTTAAATTATTATACATTTAATTTTTATGTAGGTTCAATACATATGCTTTATTAATGAATGCTAAAAATCAAGGCACTCTAATGAGCTTCTTCATCTATCCAAGGGTTAGAAATGCAAAGGTTTTGGGGCATTATTAAGGATTTTTTTCAAATAATCACTTGGTGTGTGTTTTTAAGGTCCTAATAAACCATATGTATCACCTTCCAGCCCTATTTCACATGTTTCAATTGTGGGAGTAAGCTATGCTTCATGATTTCTTCATTTTGTAGACTACAGACAAGTTTATCTATGTTACAACGTATTCATGGCATAAATATGGAAGAGAAGGATTTTTTCAAATATTTAATGGTCCCTTAATATCATTTAAAATATCATATACACTATATACTCATCCAATTCATATCATCAAGAAAAAGGATCCCTTCAAGTCACACTTTAAGGTGACTATCTTGGATGTTGATTGATCTGCTTTGCAAATAAAAATATGGTACCTATAAAAAGTCTTCAAATTATCTAAGATGAATAAAAAAAATATAATCCTTGGTAAATAATATATATTATTTTCCTTATATTCATCATTTTCCATACACACTAATCATCTTCACTCTCAGACCACTATGCAAACATAGACCTCTCACAACCATATCGAGCCTTTGTAGAAATAAGAAGATGAGATGATGATTAAGGAAGTATATGAAATGGATGTTAAATTAAATAAATAAAATGGAATAGTCATATGACATATTAATATTTATGGTATATGATTTAAATATGGGTAGAGATGGTCCATTAGGAACTACACACTAGACTAACTCAAAGAGAAGGCAAGATCAGTCAAAGACCTTAAGGTGCGTGCATAGGGTTAAGTCATGAAATGGGATAAATGATTATAGTGAAGAGGTTTTGAATAATATTTAGGAGTTTATAAGATAAAAATGGAAATTATCACACTGATATCTTTCAAATAGGAATTAAATCACCCTTCAAGTGAGGTATACATATAGTCTAGGCCTTGAGAACGACCTACAAACCTGACTGCAAGTGAGGAGAAGTTAAAAAAGGAACCCTATTTTGAGGGTAAATGAGATAACATGGAGGTTATAAAAATAAATATTAAACTCATGATAATAATATATTATTCATAGTATGTCCCTCAAATGTTCACACTTATAGTCCTAATAAGCGAGAAAGTCACCTACAGGTAGAGCTACTAGTAGGAGGTTAAAGTATGAAACCCTACATGGTGATAAAGAAGGAAGGTAAAAATAAAGGTAAGAGGGTATATTATTTGGTTTATAATACCTTAAACCCACTTTTATTAACCTTATACTTTGAGATAAATAAAATGGCCTTCGTAGATTAGTAGGCCTAGTTAGGATTAAATAAGGCACTTATAGTCAAGATCAAGAAAGAAGGTTGAACTATGAAATCCTATAGAAATGAGCGTCTAAATTCTAAGGTAATATGAGGAGGAAGTGAGGGAAATTATATATGGGTTTCATGGTGATGGATATCTCAAATGGGTAAAGGAAAGGCTAAACACACCTATACAAAGTCAAGAACCCAATTGAGAGCTACAGGTAAGGTTAGAAAAGGTATAATTTTATTAAATATTATGTAAAGGTGGAAATTTATAATAAACATAGAGGACATGGATATTAATCTCTTAATTATATCAGTTTACACTCTATGATTAGTATTTAAGAAATCAAAAGTGTCTTAATGGACTCAACAAACCTAATGGTGATCTACAATCAAGTAGTCCAAGTCAGACAATATGGACTAGAGTGTATAACCCTGTAGATAGGTGAAGAATGGAGTTTAATTATTCTCCCTTATTTTCCATACAAAGTGATCTCAACATCCTAATTCTTCAATTCTTAAGAGGGATAAAAGAGTTTAAAGTCCTATTTAGCTTGTTAAACCTAAATAGACCTAAATAGACCAACATCTAGAATTTAAGGTAAATGCTTCTTTGAGACTATTATAAACATAAAAAAACCAAAGGTAGATGTAAAATAATCATAAACAATGTTAATAAGGATAATAAACTTATATAAATCATAAGAGGCACTAACTCAATCACTAAAGGTTATTTATACATGACTACTTGAAAACTATAAGACTATCATATGAGAATATGCAGTGAAGTGAGTTGATGAAGGATTTGAACCTAAGTGTTTAGCTAGGTCCTAAGAGTATTTTCATAGTTTTAAAAAAAAACCCGTCATTTTAACAAAGAATGAGATCACCTAGGTCTAACACACTACTATCAAACACTCAGACTAACACTATTATATATAGGTAAACACATGAACAAATGAAGGAAAACTAATTTTTTATCAGCCAAAGGTAGTTACATGAGAAGGAAAAAATTGGGAAATGGTGAGATAGGGTGGAAATGTAAACATTAGTTACCACCTTAGAGTATTCAAGGCTCTAAGACTTAGTCTAGAACATTAGCCCTAAAGCCATGTTCTAGGCCTTAAACCCCACCACCACCTTAGGGTATACTCAGACCCTCCCAATAAAATATAAGTATAAGAGAAGGTATAAGAGGTGGCTTAAATTCATAATTATGTGGTTTAAAGTAGATTAATTTAAAATAATTAACAAACGTAGTCTTAAAACCATCTTGAATTCCACAGTCTCACATAATCACCTCCAACTACACTTTCAGGTACTCACATATCTCATCACAAAATAACTCAAGGAAAATGTTCCTAGGGGAATTTGGGTACCCATATGGACTCAATATCCATAGTATATGGAGTTGGTTTAAGGGGCCCACCTTTATTAACAAACATTAACACTACAAACATGTCTAGACTACCAATAAAAAGATTAAGGTTCACCAACTTGCACTCACATCTCTCCACACAAGATGCATTAGACCCTAATACTTTAAAGAGTTTTGCATCATCACCCCTTAGAGTAGGTTTATTTTTTGCATCCTCTATCCCCTTCACCTCAAAGTAGTAGGCTTTAGTGATTCTGAGTCAAATAGATGCACCAGGGGAGATAGCCCCATAATCTAGAGGTTTTTCTCATTATAAGGTCACCCAAAACATTTAGGCCATTCTCATGTTAGTCCAAGTTTAAATCAGAATTGAACAATCTCCTTCGAAAGGTGAAACTTGGGTTGTTAATAATACCTCTCCTACACATCCTATGTCAAATTCAACATCCTTAAAATCTAACAAACCAATAAATTTACCTACCTCCAAATGCACATACCAACCTAATTCAAATCATTCTAATGGTTCAATTTCACCTCAAATAATCTCACATATTGGGACATCTTATAATTCCCATACACATATCACTTCAAACCTTGTGGCATTTTGTGATGCCCATATCTACATCCACTTACCCATTGAGAAATATTAAAATGCCTAATATTATTCTAAAATTAATAATAACAAAAAAATATAGATTCAAAAAACTTCCCAAGACATAGGTTTCTATTTCACATGCTAATCTTTGATGTGTGTGTGTGTGTGTGTGTGTGTGTGTGTGTGTGTGTGTGTGTGTGTGTGTGTGTGTGTGTGTGTGTGTTATCATAAATTTTTCTTCCAATGCTGCACGTGTGATTATACAGTTTTGATTTAATAGTATGTGTTGTGAGAGATGGTAAGAAGTGCATGATGTTTAATTCTATAATTAATCATAAGGAATGTGATGGTAAAAAGTGTCATGATCATGGGGGTTTTGATCAAGATCAAATGTTAATTACTATAAAATAAAGCCCTGACTTATCCACAAAGATCGACGATGTGTGTTGAGTCAATATTGAAAGATTTCATGAGATGAGATTAACATGTTCAAGGTTTAACATTTGGTAGTGGTGCACTATATTTTAAAGGTCAAGATTCATACAATAATATCAATGGTTGTTTTTTATTCTAAGTAATGAGGATAGAAGATATGAGCATAGGGTTTGATGTTTAACTATGATCGTTTGGATTTAAATATTCAAATTTATGAAGGAAAAAACTAGTCATTAGTTTTTGTGCCATAAATTTATATATATATATATATATATATATATATATATAATTTAACCATGGTATAAAAAGTAAATTTGTAGATTAATACAATATGTATCATAAATTTACATTTTAAGGTCTAAGTGTATGTATAGACAAAGATATTGAGCTCTAAAGTTGATCATGTGTTTGACTGTGTTCTACATGTAACCTGAGAAGGGTAATTGATTTCATTCTGATGTTGTTTCAATGTTTAATGATGAATTATGTATTGGATAAAGTTTTATACTCCATTATTACCATCTATGTGCATTATGAAGGTTTCAATAGTAGTATGTAGTATGAACAAAGGTTTAAAATTTGACCATGTATTTGTTCATGGTGATTGTGTGCATATAATGTTGTTTGAGCAAATTATGCTTTAAAAAAGGGTACTGTGATGGTTATTAGAAATTAATGAGGAATTATAGATAATGTGTAATGGGTATATGCATTTTAAAGTATTCCTATGTTTTTATTTTTCTTTAATAAGTGTCAAAGAGATGAATGGGTCTCTATATGACCTAAAAGTGACTTAGGCCTATTTGAAAGTGGATTGTGCTTAAGTGTGACCTATGTAAGATATCTAAAGGGTGATGGAATGTGTTATGGACAATAGTAAATATTATAAGATTTATAAAAAAAATTATATATATATATATATATATATATATAATTTATTAATTATTAGTTAAACCAAATGTGATGGTTTCTATGCTTGTGGAAGACTTGTAAGGAAGACTAGTACAAGGTGTATGTGAGAGTTATGGATCAAATGGGAGTTAGACTACCCAATCGATGAGTTAATAAGTAGAGTATATTTATGACTATGTGTATGACCTATAGGTCATAATTTTAATTTTATAATAGTGCTCTTGCAGTTTGTGGATATGAAAAATGGTTTGAGATTGCATATGAGGATAGTTTAAGTGAACAAGGAGAGAGATTATGGAATGCCTATGTGAGAGTCCTACATGAGTTAGAAAGAGAGTTTGTACAAAGGTTAGAAAGTAAAGATCCAGAAAAAGTGTTGAAGACATTAGTTATAAGGTGGAAGTGTTCACTTCAAAGGAGGGTCTAAATTACTTGATCTTCCTTAGGGGTAGTTACTCCTAGTGAAACATGTGTTCCACTAAAGGTCTTTAGTCTAAAGTATTTGATCAAGGTTTGTTGGTCTAAAGGAGTTTATTTTTGTAATTTATTATAGGATAAGTATAACATTTGTTATAGACTTGAGAGTGGGTTTTATTCCCCATGAGGGTGTCTAATAGGAACTATGTGTTATATATTTGATCTTATGTATGCATTAAATGAATGACTTCTCTTGTTAATATTGCTTGATCAATTTTATATATGATATTTTTCTAATAGTTTGAAATAATTATAATTTAAATTCAAATATTTAGTCTCACTAATTCACCCCCCTCAATGATTGTACATGTAAGAATTAGTATCACAGTTGATCTTTTAGAAGAAGCTTAATATCTTGAAGGATATCCTGAGTTAGTATAAACATGGCTAAATGGTCGAATAAATAGAATCAATAATGGAAGGATATGATCAAGGAAATTGAAGATCATATATGTAATTTGAATAAATATGCCAAATAGGATGATAATATTATAAATGATCTCAAGGTTTAGCTAGTATATGCCAAGACAAGTTTATGTTCAAAATAAAATGACATCATGTTTGATAAAGAAACTTTTCATAACATTAGATAAGATGACATCAAGGAAGAATAAGTTGATCTAGAAGTTGAGATAATTAGTACTCTTTGTGAACTAAAGAGGTAAAAGAAGGGGAATCATAAAATGAGGAATATGATCAAAAGTTTTGAAGCATAAATCAGTTCTCATGAGGGAAGTTTGTTAGGCATGTCTAATAAAAAATAAAAGAAGTATTAAGAAAAAAAAAAGTTTATTGAAGTGAAAGAATATAGATCGAAATACATGGCCAAAAAGGTTGAAGAGGATGAAGATAAGATCAATGTTATTGAGGATTAGTTAATGAATGCAAATGTAAATCTAATAAAAAGAGAATATGAGTACAATCTACTAAAGATTGAGATATAGTCATTAAAAAGTGAGAATGAGCTTGTTATATTCAAGTTGGATAATCTTAAAAAATAAGAATTATAAGTCTAAGTATGTCAAGGATAATGCAAGCTTTGAAATTAATACAAAAAGGTCGATTACAAAACTAAATGCTTCAATGTATGATATTTTATTTCATGGTCATTGTTATACATGTAATAAGTATGGTCATAGAGCTAAGGACTATAGAAGGAAGTTCATCAAGTATGGATATTAATGGAAGTATGATCTAAGGATTTTTTATCCAAAGATTGATCATAGTCCAAATCTATCAAAAGGTACAAATGATGTTATTTGTTTTAGTTGTCATAGGAGTGGGCATATTTCTAGATTTTGTTCAAATGGTTTTAAGAGGTCTTCAAGTTATGTCAAAGGATATAGAGCTCCTAGAAGGTCTAAGAAGGGAGAAACTTATATATGGAAACCAAAGGTAATCATTACCAATTCTTCTAGTAATAATGATGATAAGAAATTTTATTTATAAGGCTATGTTGCAAATCAGGATAAGCTCAAGGATCAAGTAGGTAAGATAGATTTAGAATAAAATAAGAGTAAAACTATGGAATGGAGACCTGAGGTAATAAATACTAAGGAGACTAACCCTATTGAGTCAAATATTTCTTAGGGATTGCTTGCCAATGTAGAAAAAAGATCAAAAATGAAGGAAATTTAAAAGTTTATACTATCAACATTTATTGACAAATCTAAAGCAAACAATGATCTAATCACTCATTCAAAACCAATTGGATAATGAGACAAGATTGAAATTTAGAGAAAGATATGGAGATATAGGAGTCTCCTAATTTTTAAGACTTGTAGTCTCACTATATAAAAGGGGTGTCTCTATCTAGACTTAAAGGAGACACTTGTCAGTCAAAGGAAGCTTGGTGGCTATCATATTTTTTTTGATGAGATGGTATGAAAATAATGTATGTTTATGCATTATTTTTATATATCTTTTGTTGGAGAAAATAAGATTGTGAAGAATCTCATTGGTTTTATCTTGAGAAGTGGTTAGCTTGTTGATCATGGTTTGGTGCTCTAGTATAAAGTTGAGTTTAAAATATCTATCTAAATATCAATTAATGGTAAATTCTAGGTGATCCTATAAGTTTAATGCCTTTCTTATAAACTTGTGTTCTAGATCTTGCTAAACCTATTAAAGGCTTGTTCAACATGTTATGTATGCCATTGAAGTTCATAGTGTTTTGAAGAAGAGGTGTCTCTATATGAGTATTGACTATGTTTGGATAGTATATGAAGATTTTTTGAAGATTTCGTGTTCTAGGTGAAGCATTAATTTAGGGGGAACTTTTTAATTGGTCAATTCCTAGGATCAGAGGACTTAGTAGTTAAACTAAGAAACAAGGTATGGAGGTTTTTATGTGCTCCCAAGTTTATCTATCTTATTGCAGTTCAAAAGACATGGGATAAGATGTAAAGGTTACCAAAGGTGTGGAAGATTAAATATTGGGCCAAAAGTGAATAATGGTTTTTTCCATGTGTATAAGAAGTTTTAGAGGTGGATGTTGACTAGAAAGAGGTTTCTTAACTCTATTTGTTTTGAGATTCTAGGGTTTTAGGCTTTACTAGATAAGTGGTTTGCCTTATGATTTGAGGTCTTAGGATTCTTAATAGTTTAATTAGGCCAAATGGGTTGTAAAATTAAGATTCATAGAGATTTGAAGGTTTGTGTCTTTCAAGTTATTTATGTTTTTGTCAAAATGGAAGCTTAATTAGAAAATTAGATTATGAAGGAAGTATAGTGAATAAGATGATCTAGTTTTTTCAAATTGGTTTGATTTAGGGGGTATATGAGAGTTCTCTAGATATGAAGTTTTAGGTTTTTAAGATGTATCTATTTAAAGTAATGGGCTCTTCATGTTTTGGGTAGGGCTACAAGGAGTTTATATAAGCCTAGTATAAAGAATTGATGTTTTTACTTAGTGTTTCCACAAGATAAAGGTATGCATGTTTTAAGGAGAGCTCCCAAATTATTTTTGATCATTTTTTTATGTTTGGTAAATGTTATGAAGTACTATTGGTGGTCCTTATGATAGCTTGATATATAAGGCTAGTAAGTGTATATGGTGGTTCTTCATAATATATGGAGATATAAAGATGATCAAGTGATGTGATTGCTCATAGATCTTATGGGGAGTCAATCTTATATGTTTATTAAAGAGTTCCAATAGATTTCAATTCATGGTTGAGAATTACAAGGTGGTATGCACAGAGTTAGTGGGAGATAACTTAGATAGCTTCAATGACTTAAGGAGCTTTATTTGGTGTGAGGGGAAGCATATGTGAGATGCTTTAGTCATTTTAAATATGTCATGATATCTGATATAGATGAGTTTTAAATAAGGTTTGTATGATTACTTAATCAAACCTATTCATAATTGTGTTCTTTCTTCATTGGTTGTAATGCTTAGTTGAAGAGACTGTTGGCATGAAGCAAAAGAAGTTGTCAACACAAGAAGAGGTATGATCAAGGTAAGGGGGAAATGTTATCATCTTAAAAATGTTATATTATATTTTTGGTAGTC
The DNA here is from genome assembly GCA_037957365.1 of Torreya grandis. Lineage (NCBI taxonomy): Eukaryota > Viridiplantae > Streptophyta > Pinopsida > Cupressales > Taxaceae > Torreya > Torreya grandis. The sequence continues at coordinate 1,509,696 of JARHVA010004545.1, read as the reverse complement.
ATTTTAGGTCTTTATGGTCATTTGGTTCCCACTTTTTCATTGTGTCAATAGGGGATAAAAATTCCTATTATGGGAGTACTTGAAGAGAGAGAAGGAAGGTGAGCTATATATTGCTATATTATGGTTATTGATATCAATGACACAGGGGGATATTACAGGATATTTGCAAATTATGTCATGGCTATGTAGTGGAGTTAGCCTAGTGAGTGGATGAAGTGAATTAATAGCCTAAGTGATAATGACAAAGTGTGCAATGTACTTGTCTTAGTGTGCTTGAATTTGGCTTGGTTGATCTTTACTTTAGGCATGATTATAGATGTGTATGGATAATTATGGTGATTTTAACATGTGAAAGGGGTCCTATTAATGGTAAAATATGATTTTTTTTTCATAATTGGAATTCATTTGGTAGTCCATAATTTTAATCTAGATAGTTTGGGTCTAGTGGCAAAAATTCTAAGTAGGCAGTTTGATGACATCACCATTACCACATATAGATGTGTCATGGGGTGTTGGTCATATGGTTGTGATAAAATCATTACCTATTTTATATGCATGAAGTCTCAATTCTATCTATGGATCATGATAAAATATATTCAAGTACAAAGTTGGGGTCTCAGGCATGTTGACATTATTTTCCCAAAGCCAAATTTACAATGTGGCAAGAAAAGTTGAGTAGGCATTTTGATGGTGTAATATCTCACACATGTGCAAATTTTAGGAGAAAGTGATCATATGGGTTTTTTTATTTTTATACCTATTTTATTTTTGCTAACTTTTAGGTCAATAACTAAAGCGTAACTAAATATATGCATGTTCAAAGTTGGCCTCCCTAACAAGTTTTTGACATAGTTGGCTTTGTGGTAAAAAAATCTTAGTAAGAAATTTTATGTCACTATATCTCACACATGTGAGGTTCAAAGGATGATATTGACACATTTTTTAATTATCATATGTTATGATATCATATGGTCCAAATTTTAGAACTTGCACTTGAGTGAAGAAAAAGATATGGAGGTGCAAAGTTGGCCTTCTAGGCAGATAAGCAACAATCCCCATAGTCTATTTTACAAAATGTTAAAGATTAAGACCAAATGTATATTTAATGGTTTAATTAAAATCAATAAAAATAGGTCAAATTTTTCATTAGTTAATAGAGATAAATATCGAGTTTCTTCTAAGATCTAATGGTTCATAGGTGATCATATAGTTTTGATCTAACGATGCATGTTGAGCGAGATGGTAAGAAGTGAATGATTTTTAAATATATAAGTGATCAAAAGGAATTTAAGGGTGAAAATTTTCATGATCATTGGGGTTAAAATCAATATCAAATGGTGATCACTATAAGATAAATACCTAATTGATCCATAAAGATCGATGGTGTGTGTTGAGTCAATATCACAAGATTGCATGAGATGAGGTCAAAATGTTCAAGGTTTAACATTTGGAAGTGGAAAAATATGTGTTAAATGTTTATATTCATACAATAATATAAATTTTGTGTGTTTATTTTGAGTAGTGAGGACATGAGTTGTGAGCATAGTGTTCGATGTTTAACTATGACTGTTTGGATTTAAATATTCAAATTTATGAAGGAAAAACCAATGTTCAATTTTTGTACCATAAATTTAAATATATGAATAATTTCACCATGGTTTAATTTTTTTTTTTAAAAATACTCCAAATTACATATGTAAATATATTTTTTAGGGTCTCAATGTAAGTACAAACAAATATATTGAGCTCCAAATTTGATTGTGTGTTTGAATGTGATCCACATGTTACTTAAGAAGGGTAATTGATCTCATTTTGGTGTTTTTTTATGTTTAATTATGAATTATATATTGTATCATGTTGTATACTCCATAAGTACCATCTTTGTGCATTACAAAGGTTTCACTAATCATATGCAGTATGAAGAAATGTTTAAAAGTCAATTGTGTATTCGTATGTGGTGATTGTGTGTATGGGATGTTGTTTAAGGATATTATGATTAAGAAAAAGGATAATGTGATGGATATCAGAACTTAAGGAGGAACTATAAATCATTTGGTATGGATCCATTCATTTTAAAGTGTTCATGTGTTCTTAGTTTTCTTGGATAAGTGTCAAAGGGTTGAATGGATCTCCATAGGACCTACAAGTGACTTAGTCCTATTTGAAAGTGGGTTGTGCTTAAGTGTGACCAATGTAATATGCCCTAAGGGTGAACTAATGTGTTGTGTCTATCAATAAATATTGTGATCTTGATAATTCATAAATTCTATATAAATAGTGAAACCAAATGTGATTATTTCTAGGCTTGTGGAAAACTTTTGAGGGAGACTAGTGTAAGGTGTGTGTGAGAGTTGTGTATTGAAGGAGAGGTAGAGTACCCAGTTGTTGAGTTAATAAGTAGAGAATATTGATGACTGTAGGTGTGATCTATAGGTAATATTTATATTTTCATAATAGTGCTATTGTAGTTTGAGGATATGTGAAGAAGTCTGAGTGTGCATATGAGGATATTTTGAGTGAAGAAGGGGAGATATTTTGGAATGCCTTTATGAGAGGATTGAATGCATTAGAGAGGGATTTTTTGAAAAGTTTATAAAGTAGAGATGCATCATCTAGTGTTAAATACATTAGTTTTAAGGTGGAGGTGTTCAATTCAAAGGAGGTTCTAAAGGACTTGATCTTCCTTAGGTGCATTTACTCCTTGTGAAATAGGTTTTTCACTAAAGGATTTGATCAAGGTTTCCTAATATAAAGGATTTGGATAGTCTCTTTTTTATAATATATTATAGTAAAATTATTCCATGTGTTTCATGCTTGAGATTAGGTTTAATTCCCCATGAGGGTTTCCCATAGGAACTATGTGTTATATGTTTGATCTTGTGTATGTGTTGAAGGAATGAGCTCTCTTGTTAATATTGCTTGGTAAAGTTGATATGTGATGTTTGTATAATATTTTTAAATGATTATAATTGAAATTTAAATATCTTGGCTTACTTATTCACCCCCCTTTTAATGATTTTAACTTTATCAAGATTCTAACAATATAATTTCAACAAGTATTTGTCAAAAGTTGGGATTGAACCCAAATAAGTCAAAGATAATAGTATTACAATTGGCCAAAACAACAATACTAGTTATTATAGAGCTCACCAATGTTCGCATGCAATTATATTATGAACCACATGTGTAAATGAACATAGACATTTAATTTTTTTATAATCCATAAGGCTATAAATTATTACTAAGTCATGATTAGTCAAAAACATTAATTGGATACATGATAACTAATTTTTCAAACATCTGACTATCATAGAGAGGAGTATCTAATAAAATTAGAGTAGATCGAGAGCCCAATATGAACCATATCATCATAGAGTATAATTCAAGGAATGCGAAGGTAAATTTTACATCATCACATGCTAGAGTTTACACTTTCACCATAAAGTATGAAAATCCTAAGTAAGATTTTAAAGATTATTCTCAATTATGGACTTTTAATTTATATGGAGCTAAGTCTAAACAAGGTTCAGGTGTGGTAATTCATTTGATCAATCCTCATGGAAATAAATATATGGTTACATATAGACTATAATTGCCATGCACTAACAATAGAGTTAAATATGAAGCTTAGATTCTTGGCTTATAGTTTTCCCTAAGGTATAATGTAAAATAATTAGTGGAATATGGAGATTGAGAATTAGTTTTCAAGTAGATCAAGAGTGAATATCAATGTAAATTGTCATACCTTAATAAATACAAGTACAGAGCTTGGGATTTAATGTAATCTTTTGTGGTGTTCAACATTATAGATGTTCTTAGAAAATATACTCATATATTTGATTCATTAGCTTCTTAAGAAATTAACTTGATACCCCACCATGAATCAAAAATTTAGAAACTCTTGGTAGAGTTAGTATCATGTCCATATATGCTAGATAACATAGAGAATTTCTAGGTATTTAATGATAATAAGTAGATTTTTCAAATTTTAACCAATTATCATATACTTGATTCTTAGATAATAGATGATAAATATGTACAAAACATGAACAAAAAATATGTGGGAGATGATCGAATTATGAAATTGAAAGATAATTAGATACCCATGGGAATGTATTCTTTGGAAATAAATTTTAACATAGATCTACAAGCTCAAACTTAGAGATAATCCAAGACTAGTGAGTTCATCTCATGTTTCTTTATTTTTATGTATTTTCATGTTATAGTTTATGAGTTTTATTGTGAAAACTTGTATAGGACCAGATATTCCTCACAAACACACTTTACTAGAAGCATTATTTTCCTTTACGTTCTTTGATTGTATTACATAATACATTTGCCTTTTATTTTATTTTTGGTTCTTAGATATCTCATTCATTGTTATCTTTTTTTGTCATTCTTTGTCTTAGTAGATTTATGATTATTTTTACCCTTGTTTGACATTCACCTCATTATTGTTCACCTTGTGAGTTGTGATATAAGACCATGGATAGGACTAGGATATCCTCATAAATTACTACCTTAAAACATCTTTAAAGCACTTTTTGGGATGAATAATATTTTCATTTATCCTTGTGATAGATCAATTGTATGTTAGTATGACTTCTATAGTGACATGACTATCATAAGCATAGCCCCATCCCCTTCATTTCACTATTTTAACTCCTTGTGATCATCTATGAGTGTATTCATCATTGTATCAATTATTACATGGATGGATCTCTCATGATACCCATCTTTCCCTTATTTCCTTTCATTTGAGGATCACATAGGTCAATTTTGAGATTGTACACTTATTTTTGGGAAAGTCTATGAGTCTTTAGACACCTTGGACTTTAGGTCCTTTTTTCTAGTAACCAAGTGTAAGATATATTGTGTTTGTCACCTATTTCACTCATGTTTAGTTATTTGAATCCATATGGAGGAGGAATAGAAAAATCCAAAAGAGTTAAAATCCAATAAAAAAGTTAAAATACAAATCATAAAAGAAATAAAAGGCAAAACTAATATTAAAAGTTGGATCAAACCAAAACATGTGATCAATATTTGGCACATCTTCTATCTTAGTCAAAGCTAAAAATCCATAGTTGACCTAATGATAGACCCAGGGTCCATTTGGTTGTTGTAAGCTAGTAGACTAGTGTAGGAGGTCTCATGATATCATATATTATCTAGTGCCACCTACATTCTCACATAGTTACCCAGTATTTGTTGTAGACTAGCAGATCTATAAGGGTTCTTGAGGAAAGGGGAGCACATTGTGAGAAGATAATTCCATTTTATTTTTCATGTATATATCATTCATGGGTTGATCTATGTACTTAACTTATTAGACCAGGTTTTGCGTTCATTAGTCAAAATGTCCTATGTCCTTGGTGTTGATATTTCATAGACTTTCTCACTTACCTAGTATGTCTCATTCTTGCTAATGATGTTCACATCACCCATGTGGTGCCTCACATTCCTTATTTACATCATATTTTATTTATATTCCCCCTTTTGAGATATTGATTTTAGCTAATCACATCTTGGATCACATATACCTTATTACACCTCTTGGTTTATAGTCTTTTAGTTGCATTATAAATCCTTGGATAGGACTAGACCTTACTCACAAAAAATTTACACCATTTGCTTACCACACCATCTCATTGTCATACTAGTCATGTCATTAGGTGTTTGTGTATTCTTACATTGTATCTTAGAACAATCACTATGTTTGAGTTTTCTTTCTCTATAGCTTTTTATTTTCATCTATCTATCACATTCTTATTTGATTTTTATGGATTTCAATTATCTTACATATGACATTTGGCATTATTACATGTTTTTATTACATATTGACTTACATTTCATTTTTAGTCATTTATGTTTTTATTTATATTTGATTTGGCATGCTTATCTTACATGGGGTTACCTTTCACTTTCTTAAATATATTTGTTAGAGTTTTCTTTCTTTTATATTTCATTTGTCATTTATGTTTTACATGCTTCATAATGTGATTTAGTATGTTCTATATTTATTTTTTCCATTTATGTAATACATGCTTTCCAATGTTATTTAGAGTGTCCTAAAATAGTCTATCCTTCATTTGTCATCATTTTGTCATTTAAATACATAATACTTTAGTTATAACCTTGCCTTAATAATCCTAATTTTCCAATTGTTCTAAGTAACTAATTTATACTTTAACCATCCTACGTACATAAGCACTATTACTATTGTTAGCCTTGTATCACTAGGATTTCTCAAATGTAGGTAATACACCCTCCATGATCAAGACTAGGATGTTTGCATAAAATAATTTAGTGGAAAGGTAAGCTAAGGTATGTATATGGTATTTTCATTACTCTCATTTCATTTTGTTGTTCCCAAAATTTGTCACTTGTTTTTGGGGACAACATATCAAATCTTTTGGTCCTATAGGCCAAAATTCTCTCTTCCCTTCTCAAAAAATGTTCTGAGCATCCAAGTTCTTCAATTATTCAAGCCTTTTTAGCTAAGGGACTCACAGGTTAAATAGGTTCCATAGGTTCAACATGTGATCTCTCACAAAGGAACAAGTTCTAAATACTTAGGTAATTTCAATGTTGGTTCAATGTCAAGGTTCAACCAAAAGGTCCATCGACAGGCTTCAAACAAATGAAATGAACCATTGAACTCTAACTCTAAAGGTTCAAAGGTTCAATGGGTTCAAAGCTTTAATGAAATCATCAAACTTGAAGAGTTAAGTGCTTTGGTAAGTTCAAAGTTCAACTGCATTGAAAAGTTCAATAGCTTCAAAGGACTTAAGGAAAAGAAGACTTCAAAGAAGAAAAATTAAACTGTTGAACCATTGAACGTTGAACCAAAAGAGTTCAAAGTTCAAAGGTTCAACGAGTTTAATAAAGTTTGAGAGACTTAGAAAAACAAAGGATTTGAAGAGATAAGAAATAAAGGTTGAACCATTGAACCTTGAACCTCGAAAGGTTCAAAGTTCAAAGTTTTAATGAGTTCAATAGAAAAAGAAAAGGATCTAAAAACTTCAAAGGACAAAAGGATTCGAAGAAAGAGATTGAACTGTTAAACTTTGAAATAAAATGGTTCAAAGTTCAAAAGTTAAAAGGTTTAAGGAATTTCAAAGTTTGAAAGGAAGCTTCGAGTGAAGGAAGGAAGTGAAAGATTATAGAGACAAGTTCGAAGAGATGGTTCAACTGATTGAACCAAGGAGCCAATTAAACCAAGGAGCTGATTGAACCAAGGAGCCAATTGAACCAAGGAGTTGATTCAACCATTGAACTATTGAACCAATGCACTTCAAAGGTTCAAGGTTCAATGTAGTTCAAGTGACTAAGTTACCATAACATCCCCATGGATGTCAAATTTAGGGTAATGAAATGCCTATTTATTTTCAAATATGGCATGGAACCTAAAGAACAAAATTATAAAATAGCTAAAGAAGAAACTGAAAGAGCCTGCTAAAGGTAAGAAGATAGATTGAGAGCTCAAATTGCAACAAGAAAGAGGGAAAGCTATAGGAGATACTGAAATATCTATAGGGGATTTATTATAGTAGGTGGAACAATCCACCTAGTAGACATCTGAGCATGCAAACATTCAAAGGCATGGCATATTTTTCTCCCATTGAATAAAAGTGAGATGACAACTACGTACATATCCGGTAATAGACCAGATGACCCATGTTTAGGAGAAAACATTTGAGATGATTATGTACACCAAAGTCAAGGCTGATGACCTATTCCAGCATGGCTCTCCCACAGATATTGAAGTCATTCAATGCATCATGGGCCATTTTGTGAAACAAAGCACCAAATCTTTCTTGGATACTATATATTATAAACTCCTAATTTTGAGAAAGGAGATCTCTTTATTATAGAAGAAAAACTCTGCCCAAATTCAAAGGCATTTCTTGAGACTTTGAGCTTAGATTATTAATCATATTTCTTTATTTGATTGAGAAAACAAGTGACCTTTAATATTTTGTGTTGGAATAGCTTATGTTATTTAGGAAATTATTCTTATGTCTGTTTATTAGAAGCATTATTGTCCATTTAATTTATCCAGCAGAACTAGTGGAAGTACTCAGGAAGGTGTCATGAAGCTGACTATGGAGAGACTTTATGCTGCCATAATTGTCTTTAGTGTGTTTGTTTTTTATATCTTTGTAAAGGATCTTGGGATGACTTTGTGCCTCCATTTTCCTTCATATATTTCACTCTTTGGTAGTTGAGGTGGAGACTTTACGCTACACCTCATTCTGCTATGTTACTATGTCCTTTTATAGTCACTACCTAAAAGATTCTTGTTGTTTCCTAAACAACACTTCTGAAAGAAGAGAAGTGCCTTCTATCAATTCACCAAGATTTATCCTTAGATTTGTGAACATCATCTCTAAAAAAAGAGAGATGGATGGTGTTATCGTACCCCTGAGTGTTATTTTTAGCTTTTATATGTATAGTATATAGTATCTCATAGTTATAGGGAACCTCCCCTTGATAAGAGGAGTGATTTGTCCCATTTTGATGTGGTAAACTTGAAATTTTTGGCTGATCAATCTCCCTATGATGTGGTTGAAACACTTATTTCTCTCTCAATTAGCTAGTGACAAAATATTCACCCAATAGTTTTTGGCGACGCTGCTAGGGACACAACAATTTTGTGCAATTTAAAGCATCAAGCTTCAAATTGAAGCATCACCTATGTCTTATCTATTATCATTATAGCCTTATCCATTTCCATTATATAATCCAATCTACGAAACTGGAGATTCTAGGAATTGAATGTTTCATTGCTTTCTTCTACTCTGCCAACTCCATGCCAACAATTTTTGGTGACTCCATTGGGCATCATTTTATGTAGTTTGAAGCCTCAAGCTTCAAATTGAAGTAGTCCCTATCCTTATCCATTTCAATTTTACACTCTAGCAGATCCATGGTATACATGAAGCTAGAGAGCTAAAAGGATTGTCAACTTTGTATTCATGTTGGTACAACAAAGTGATTTTTATCCTTTCCCTTCACCATCTCACCTTTAGTGAACCAAGAGTTTTCCTCTTAGAAAATTTAGGTATCCATTACAAGGCAAAGCATTTATTTATGCTGTTAGTAGAGCTTTGTCAATACATACCCCTCAGACATTTGTTATCCCTCCATTTAGTAGTCATTTTATGGCAGTTCAAGGCCCTTAGGGTAACTCTTTTAGTCCACTCAATCTAACTCGACCTCTACATGAACTACCTCATAGTTTTAAGAAGAATTTCTCCAAGTTCTATAGCGATGGGAGAGTTCATCTTGATGAACATATTACAGCCTTCAGCATAGCCTATGGCATGATAGGTGTGGAGTATGAGGATGTAGTATCTAGGTTATTTGTAGAAACATTACAAGGCACTACTATAGACTAGTTCTATCATCTACAAGCCCAGATTGTGACTGATTGGAACACCCTCAAAGCCAAATTTGAAGCCAGGTTCAAGCCTATAGAAGATGCACATACCCTGCTAGCCTAGCTCACACAAATGAAGAAAGAGCCTCATGAACCTATGAGGGACTTCATTTCAAAATTTGACAAGTTAAGGAATAAGATTCCTATAATTACTCAACCAATAGTTGAGAATCTCAAATGTTTCTTCATCAACTCTTAGCTTCTTGAAGTGAGTTTCTTGTTGAGATGAGCTAGCTACATAAACCTTACTATAGCTCAAGATTTGGCCACTAAGATGGAAGATGATCTCATCTCCATGGGAAAGATAAGAAGAGATACTAACAAATGCAAATCTTCTTCATCTTATGAATATTCATCTATAGGTATCATTGATCCTACGGTATAGAAGTTGGCAAATGAGTTGCTAGCTCTTAGAAAGTAAATGGTGCAAGGAATGTCTGGTCCTCCATCATAGTAAGATATACTAAGGAGGACATTCCCTAATCATTCATACCAAGGCAAATAGGAATCAAGGGTAACCAAATTGCCTTCTTCCCCCATAATGGAAACATGCCATTGAAGCAGCACCAACTAACTCGGTAGTTAGATATCTTGAAATAGAATCTAATTTCTCCTTCCAACCTAAGTTGAACCCAAAAGATGACATTGATCTCTTCATATAAAACCAAAAAGAATCAACTAGTGACTCCAACATTGGTTTCTTGAACTACCAGGATGAACCCACAAGTAAAGGTGAAGCATTTGATGGATCATATGCTATATTCACCCAGTCCCAGAACCAGTCAGCCCAGTAAGCTGATAAGGAAAATATAGAGTGATCTCAACAAGCAATTTCAATTACTAAGTGGGGAACCAATCTACCTTTTTAATCAAAGGACCCAGTGATCCCTAATAAAGTAAGTACCTCAAGTACATCTTCACCTTCAACTTCAATTTCATAGATCAATACCCCCTCCTAAAAACCAAAAGGATGAACTACCTTCCCCTACTCCTAATTTATTTTAGACATTTGATATAATCAACCATGTCAATAAAACCAAAATTCAAATGTCTAAATTTGAATTCCTATAATCTAACCCTAAGCAGTTGGATAAGTTGGTTCAATATGTAAAGAATAAAACTATACCTACAGGACCAGCTATTCCAAATGTGATTCCCACATCCACCTAGAATAACCTTGTCATTACTCCTCCTACTACTCCCAGGAAGATAGAACCATTTTATGTCTCCCTACTAATAAATGGACACTAGTTGAATAATTGTATCATAGACTCAGGTGTGTCTGACAATGTCATGCCTACCAAAGTGGTAGAATCTCTTAGACTCACACTAACCAAGACCTTTGGGAGACATTTATATATGGAGAATAAACAAGTGCCACTACTGGGACAAATCAAGGATGCCAAATTTGCATTTGTGGCATTCTTGAATAAAAAGATCAAAATGTTAGTCCTTATGGTCGATGTCCCAGCCTCATACGGCATCTTTCTTGGGCAAATTTTTTGAAAGGATGTTGGTGGTGAATTAAGCATGGACTTGTCTAAGGTGAGGATCCTTATCAAAGACATCATGTAGAGGTTGCTCCCTGAAAAGGAGGCAAAATACATTGTCACTCAAATATCAGCACCTAAAGCCCAAATTCTATTTGAGTCTTTAGGCATGGGTAATTACTTCTTATCCATAGAGGAGGTTCATGTGGCATCAGATGAAATTTTTAAATGTTTCAACCTAAAAATTGATTTAGATAAAATGGTAGAAGACTTAATAGAGCATAGTGCAAGCCTAGAGGAATCCTCCCCTCTAAATGAAGAAAAATATAAGGAAAAATTAGTTTTTGATGATGTCTATATTATAGAATTTGATGGCAGCTATTCTTCTACTAGCTTAGGAGTCAAGATCATGTTGATATCTCCTTAAGGAGATATTTTCTCTTATTATTATAAATTGCAATTTAGTAGTACCAACAATACTATTGAATATGAATCACTATTACTCAAATTAAAGGCTGCTCAAGATAGGGCATGAAACTCCTTCACACCAAAAGAGATGTTGAGCTGGTGGTTTGCGAGGTTAGGTACCTATACTAAACCAAAAATGAATGATTGAATCATTACTAAAATCTAGTTTGGAATCAAAATTGAAAGTTTTGATGCTTTCAGCATCTCTGCAATACCCAAGGAATTAAGTGACCGAGGTGATGCATTAGTTATTTTTGTAACTCTTTTGGTTCCTCACCTAGATTTTAAAGGAGATAGGTACACTATCGAACTGGTCTTTTGACCAAGTGTGCTTGACAATGCCAATCATTGGCAAGTGTTCAATGGTGACAACCAAATCATCACCTTTTTGGAACAAAAAGATAGCTTTGAATAGCTTCACTTCAAAGGTAGTGAGCCTCAAAAACTTGAATCAGCTCATGAAACAAGTTTAGATGTAGGTGAAGAATTCCTATAGCTAAAAGGGAATAAAATTCCCAAAGGATTGGTTTCCCTTGAGAAACTATTTGACAAGTATAGTAGGTTCATCAAATATAAACATGGATTCAAGCTCCTCTCAGGAGTTTGATCAAATAAATTTGGGTACTAAGGAAAATCCCAGGATGGTGAACATTGGGAAGTGTTGCACTCTTGAGGAGAAGCTCAAATTTATTTCCCTACTTCACCATTACATGGATGTTTTGGCATACTCTTATGATGATCTAAAATTGCTTAGGCTTGAAGAAATTCACCATGAAATTCCTCTCAAGAGTAATTCAGTGCCTCACAAGCAAAAATCTAGGTAGTATAACCCAAAGATATCAGGTACTATTTTGTTTAAAATATAGAAAATGCTGGATGTAAGAATATTTTTTTCAATTCATCATTCTACATGAATTGTGAACATAATCCTAGTGAGAAAAAAGAATGGTGAAATTTGTCTCTATGTGGATTTTAAAAATTTGAATCAGTCATCCTTAAAGGATAACTACCCTCTACCCATTATGGACCAAGTTCTTCAGATGGTGACTAGTTCAGAGATGTTATCAATGTTGGACAGTTTCTTAGGGTACAATCAAGTGGAAGTTGTTGAAGTAGACCAACATAAGATGGCCTTCACCATGCCTTAGGGCACCTTTGCTTATCAAAGAATGCCATTTGATCTGATAAATACTAGCACCACTTTCTATAAAGCAATGGACCTTGCTTTCAGAGCTGAAATGGGTAAGTTCATTGTGGTATACCTGGATGACTTGACCATATTTTCTAAGCATCGCCCTTATCATATGCATCATCTACATCAAGTGCTAAAATGATGTCACCATAATGGTATTTCTCTAAATTCCAAGAAGTCTTTTTTTAGGGTAATAGAAGGGAAACTTCTCAGATACATTGTATCTTAAAAAGGTATAAAGATTCACTCAGAAAGAGTCAAATCCATCAAAGAGCTTACTCTACCCACAAGTAAGATTGTAGTTCACCCTTTCTTTAGAAAGGTGAATTTTTTATGAAGGTTCATTCTTGAGTTCACTAAGAAGACTTACCACATTGTGGACATGATGAAGGGAATGGTCACTTTCAGTTAGATTGAAGAAGGCAAATTGGCATTTCGAGACATCAAGATAGCTATCGCCCATGCCCCAATTTTAGTTTGTCTAAATTATACCAAATATTTCACAATGTATAGTTATGCTTTAGAGCACACACTTTCAGCAATTCTAGTTCAAAAGAACAAAGAAGGTATGGAATCTCTCATATCCTTCATGAGCCATCCTCTCAAAGTTCATGAATTGAAAGATTCAAATATGGAGAAGCATGCTTATGCAGTGGTGAAGGCAGTAAAGCACTTCCATTTTTACATCCTGAATTCACACATTATTGCCCTAGTTTATGATACCACAGTTCAATCCATATTAACTCAATAGGAGTTTAGAACTAAAAGGGGCAATTGGATTTCTAAAATCTAAGAGTTTGATCTTGTTATGAAACCAATGAATCTTGTGTGGGGAAGGGGTCTCTACCAATTTATTACTAATAATAGACCAAAAGAAACAAGGCATGAAGAAGCAATAATTGAAGACATGCCAACAGTCCTCTTTGTCTCCACCATAAATGAGTGGTATTTGAGTATTGCTTATTTCCTTACTTATGGTGAGTGTCTTGATCACTTCTCTCATAAAGAAAAGAGGACTATCAAGTTAAAAGTTTCCAATTTTGTCCTATGGGACAATTGCCTATATAAGAGGAACCTCGATGGAGTGTTCCTTCTCTATGTGGATAAAGAGTAGCAGAACCAACTTCTGGAGTATTCCATAATCTAGCCTATGGAGGACATTTTTTTGCACCCGTAACTATGCATAAGATCCTATGAGGTAGATATTATTGGTCTACCCTATTTCAAGATGGGTATAAATGGGTACGTAAGTGTGAACTATGTCAACAGTTCATTGGAAGACCCAAGTTGGCTACATTACCTCTCAAGTTAGTGGTAATAAAAGAGCCACTTCGATAATGGTGAATCAATTTCATAGATGTTGTAAACCTATATTCAAGCATTGGACATGATTATGTCCTCATAGCCATAGATTACTTCACCAAATGGGTGGATGTTATTCTAGCCAAACATGCTACTTCAGAAATAGTATGCAATTTCCTCATGGAAAACATCATTTATAGGTTTGGGGTCCCAACCAAGATTATGATAGATAACATAGCATGTTTCTCTTCCCATGAAATTACTTAGTTTTGTTTTTATTATGGGATTACCCTCTCCCACTCCTTAGATTATTTCCCACAAGTAAATGGTCAGGTAGAATCAAGCAGTAAAAACCTGGTGACCATTATCTTGAAGCTGGTAGATGACAATCAAAGAACCTGGCATAAAGCATTGTTTGATGCTTTATGGGTGGATAGAATTATGCCTAAGAGGGTAATAGGTATGTCACCTTTCCAACTTTTGTATGGTCTCAATGCAGAGATACCAATCACCTTAGAATTTCTAACACTAAAATTGGCAAAGGTGATCGAAGATTAGACATATGAAAGCTCCATCAATAAAAGGATCATGTGCTTGACTAAGCTAGATGAGTAGTGAACTATGGTGGTGGACTGAATCACTATACATCAAAGTCTAGTGAAGAAGCTCTTTGACTAGAAAGCAAAAACCCATGATTTCTAGATTGGAGACCAAGTCCTATTATGGGACAACATAATAGAACCAAAGGGAATGCATGGGAAATTTGATTCCCTATGGAGAGGCCCATTTGTTATTCATCAGCTCAATGGTGAAAATAGTTTCCTACTGAAGTATCAAGACAACACACCCTTTTCTCTGCCTCTTAATGGATAGCATCTGAAGCACTTCAATTCTTAAAGTATCAAATAAGATCATTTATACATATGTATAATTTTTGTAGAGTCTTTAACTTGTTTTATGTTATTCACTTTTGTTTCTTTTTGGTGCCTTTTATTTTGGGTAGCTTGAATCCATAGCCCAATGGCATACTTAAAGGCATTGGAGATTCTATATTTTACTCCTTTTGATTATTTTTACAATCGATGGAAGTTCCCCAACTAGAGCCAGCTATTGTTCCCAAAATTTGTCACTTATTTTTGGGGACAACATATCAACTATTTTGGTCTTACAGGCCAAAATTCTCTCTTCTATTCTAAAAAAAATGTTATAAGCATCCAATTTCTTCAATTATTCAAGATTTTTTAGCTAAGGAACTCACAGGTTCAATAGGTGAGCTCTAAAAAAGGAACAAGTTCCAAACATTTAGGGAATTTCAAGGTTGGTTCAACATCAAGGTTTAACCAAAAGGTCCATTGATAAGCTTCAAACAAATGGAATGAAATGTTGAACCATTGAACCCCGCCTCCAAAGGTTTAAAGGTTCAATGAGTTCAAAGGTTCAATGACATTGGCAAACTTAAAGAGTTAAGCACTTCAACAAGTTCAAAGTTTAATTGCTTTGAAAAGTTTAATGAATTCGAAGGACTTAATGAAAAGAATACTTCAAAGAAGAAAAATTGAACCTTTGAACCATTTAACCTTGAACCAAAAGAGTTCAAAGTTTAAAGGTTTAATGAGTTTAATAAAGTTTGAGAGACTTAGAAAAAAAAAGATTTGAAGAGCTAAGAAAGAAAGGTTAAAGCTTTGAACCTTGAACCTCGAAAGGTTCAAAGTTCAAAGGTTTAATGAGTTCAATAGAAAAAGAAAAGGATATAGATACTTTAAAAGACCAAAGGATTCTGAGAAAGAGATTGAACCATTGAAATTTGAACCAAAATGGTTCAAAGTTCAAAGGTTCAAAGGTTCAAGAAATTTCAAAGTTTGAAAGGAAGCTTTGAGCAAAGGAATGAAAGGGAAGATTCTAGAGACAAGTTCGAAGAGATGGTTGAACCGATTGAACCAAGGAGCCAAATGAACCATCTGAACCATTGAACCAATGCACTTCAAAGGTTTAAGGTTTAAAGTAGTTCAAGTGACTAAGTGACCATGATGTCCCTATGGATGTCAAATTTAGGGTAATGAAATGCCCATTTATTTACAAATATGGTGTAGAAATTGAAGAACAAACTCAAAAAATAGATGAAGAAGAAGCCAAAAGAGCCTACTAAAGGTAAGAAGATAGCTTGAGATCTCAAATTACAATAGGAAAGAGGGAAAGCTATAGGAAATACTGAAATATCTACAAGGGAGTTATTCTAGTAGGTGGAACAATCCACCCAATAGACATCTAAGCATGCAAACATTCAAAGGCATAGCGTATTATTCTCCCTTTAAATAAAAGTGGGTGGATAGCTGCATACATATCTAGAAATATACTAGATGACCCATGCTTAGGAGAAGACATTAGAGATGATTCTATACACCAAAGTCAAGGCCAATGACCTATTCTAGCATGGCCCTCCCATAGATATTGAAGGCATTCAATGTAGCATGGGCCATTTCATGAAACAAAGTGCCAAGTCTTTCTTGGCTACTATATATTGTAAACTCCTAGTTTTGAGAAAGGAGATCTCTCTATTATAGAATCAAAACTTTGCCCAATTTGAAAGGCATTTCCTGAGACTTTGAGCTCAGATTGTTAATCATATTTCTTTATTTGAATGAGAAAAAGTGACCTTTTAGACTTTGTGCTGGAATAGCTTGTGTTATTTAGGAAATTATTCTTATGTCTATTTCCTAGAAGTATTATTGTCCATTTAATTTAACCATCAGAACTAGTGGAAGTAATCAAGAAGGTGTCCTAAAGCTGACCGTGGAGAGACTTTATGCTGCCAAAATTGTCTTTAGTGTGTTTGTTTTTTGTATCTATGTAAAAGATCTTGGGATGACCTTGTGCCCCCATTATCCTTCATATATTTCACTCTTTGGTAGTTGAGGTGGAGACTTTGCACTACACCTCATTCTACTGTGTTACTGCATCCTTTTATAGTTACTACTAGAAAGATTCATGTTATTTGCTGAACAACACTTCTGAAAGAAGAGAAGTTCCTTCTATCAATTCACCAAGATTTCTCCTTTGATTTATGAACATCATCTCTAAAAAAGGAGATATAGATGGTGTTATCCTACTCCTGATTTTTATTCTCAACTTATATATATACTATATAGTATTTCATAGTTATAGGGACCTCCCCTTGATGAGAGGAGAGATTTGTCCCATTTTGATGTGGTAAACCTACACTTTTTGGCCGATCAATCTCCCTATGCTTTGGTTGAAACACCTATTTTTCCCTTAGTTAGCTGGTCACAAAATATTCACCCAACACTTTTAATCATTACTTTAGGTATGTCATTTTTAGTTGTCTCGATTTCATGTGTTACTATGTTATTTCTCAAAGCACCATCCCTTGATACAGTCATGTGACATGTGATGAAATTAAAATGGGGTATATGTATACACATAATTTTTTATTAACTATAAAAATTAATAACACTTTATATATTATAAGAAACTATCATGTTTCAATCTCTCTATGTGTACACCTTAAAGGGTGTACCAAGAAAGGGGTGGGTAGATTGTTAGTGCTTTGAAAGATTTTTGTAGCTTTGTATCACTCATACCATTTTTCCAATTGCTTGATATCAACACAAACTTCTCCTATGTAATTCCCTAAATCTTTTCTCCTCTCTTTCACCCTCCTCTAGTCATTGTTTCCCTTCATTATCCCTTCCTAAGCCTTAATCCCTTTTTTATAATTTAAAACATAAAGTCGATTAGCTAACTCAATATTCAATTTGATACTTGTTTTTATCAATTAATAATATAGAGTAAATTGGTCCAACTCTATTATCTAAAATTTCAAAAATTATTAGGGTTAGATATACCTATATAAACACATTTATTTCATCATTTCTAAGATAAGGGAAGAGGTGAAGAAGAAATATATATTATGCATCTAATTATCCACCATTCTAATTAAGGATCATAGCTTAGGGTTTCATACTTTCTTTGGAGATATGAATCTTATCTTGTGGAGAAGTATTTTAGATGCAATAATAGGTTGTGTAGCCTAGATATTATTTATACTTTTCATCCTTACATACCACAAAAACATCTTGAAAAGCACGTTGGTCAAGGGAGATATTGAGGCTCAGTGGGTTCATCTTCAAAGGAAAGTATTCTTATCTTTGTTATTCCCTTGTAAGAGTAGATAGATATCCATTTGTACTTATATTCCATATATTAGGATTTTATATACATTCTCATGTGTATATGTATTCTATGCATGTTCAATTTTAATGTTTATTACCACCACTTTATGCCATAAGCTATGGTGAGTGATAGATCAAACTATACTTTACATCATATTAGTTTAGTGAAATATGAAATATATGACCTAATTAGGGTTATTGCATAATTTTAATTGACTAAATGATTTTTAACCCTCCCTAGTGAATTTTTTGTGGTAAGAGACCCCTTGGATAGGTTTAGTAGATCCATCTTTGTCATGACCCTAAATATCTAATGTATCCATAATCAGAAGTGTAATTAGGATTTATCTTCTTTGATCTAGGATTGATTTATAGATTTGATGTATTTCCAATTTCATACACAAATCACTAATGATAAAAATAAATAATATATACATGTTATGACTAATTCATAACATTCCCAGCCTTAGTTATAACATGGAGTGCATCATATATGCATGAGGTAGAGAGAGAGTTATCCCTTTCATATGTCATTTCCTTTCACCTTACTACAAGTGGGTTGACCTTGTATGGGTTATATGTTATGTAAAAAATGATTATGCTAGTCATTTATTGTTGATATTAGATATATTGTTTCTTGTGTAGGGCCTTCTAACTATCCCTTCAAATTTTAAGCATAGATCATGACCTACACATGATATATTAATGTATGATAAGCCTAATTTAGAAAGTGTCTAAGACAAACTCTGTCCTTTTTTAGTTTTGTTATACTATTAAAGATTAGGTGGATGAGATATTCAAGTCTAGTACATCACCTTACTTTATGTTTTTAGTCTATTTCCTCTCCCTTTTCACACCCAAACATAGTTATAGCTTATATTAGGATTTATAGTTTCTTTTAAAAGGCTGTAATCTGATCTTCAATTAGTTGCATTGTGATTTGAAAGGAGATAATATTATCTAGATATTTACCCCTATTTTAGGTTACCCACAACTTATAATTATTTAAATTATCTCAATTAAAGAGATAATCCTTAAAATCACTTTTTTGAAGGGTAAAAATTTAATTTGATAATAATTTATAGCATGCCAGGTGGGACCAATTCTATAGGACTAGTTGGATTTAGTTGTGGATTTGGTACTATCCTCAAAAAATTATAGTAAAATTAAACACATGCTAGAGGCACCTAGTGACTCTAGGTTTTCCTAGTTTTAGATCAATTCATTAGTTACATGAAAAAGGAGATAAGGACTTAAACTAGTGGTACAAATTTTGAGTTTTTTTAGGCACCTTTCATTCCTAAGAGAAGGAGAAATAGATATTCACAATCACCTAAAATAAGAGAGAGGGAGGCTTTAGGAAACCTTCTCCAAGATCTCAGTCAACACATCCATTTGGCACACTTCCAAGGCTAAGAGGGAGATTCCATCAACATCATCGCATGGAGACCCAAAGGAACTAGTTATTTTTTCCATTTAATAGAGGCATCCCATTAGAGATTCAATAGTATTATGACATAAAAAATTCACCCTTAAATAATATCCCATCATTAAATAGAGAGGACACCATAACACTAATTGAGAATATTCAAGATGTAACAAATATTTGATTAGTTCATCACATCACTCAGGATAATGTAGATGTGAGGTTAATATCTTCATCCATAAATGGAAGAGATATTTAGTGGTATAGAGGTTTATAACAAGGTTTAATGCATAGTTAGGATGACTTGGGAGAAAAATTGTGCCAGCAATTCAAGGGTAAGATTGATCACCTCTCACTCATGAAACATTTAGCCACCATCAATAGAGCTCTACATGACTTTAAAAAATATGGAATAGGATTAAAAAACTAGTAAAATCCACTCTTACTACTTATTATCTATATTATTTTATTTCTCTAAATAGTGACACAATAGTGATGATCCAGTCTATGGGAGGTAAAACCCTTCCTAATGCATTTGACATCACCATTAGGATTGGTAATTGTTTAATATTGATAGGGAAAATTGCTCCAAGACTATCCTTTCAACTTTTCCTAGAATTTTTACCTTCTACATAGCCTATAATTCCACTTATTTAGCCTAACTTGGCACATATTCTAAGTAAAAATTATCCACAAGTTACCCATATTGCCCATCCCAATGAGCTTGAGGAGGTTAAATCACTCTTTATAAGCTTTATAAATAAATTGGTTACACTCAAGAGGTAAGAAGTGTATAATACCAAACCCTACCAACACTATAACTAGCCATATGAATCTTTTAGGAAAATGTACCAAGGAAATATGCAAGCTCAATGTCAAGCTATTCATACTAAGCCTTACCAAAATCACAATCCAAATTTTTCTATCATCTACAAGGAAATTATGCTTGTATGAAATAATTTAGTTTAGACCTATGAGTGGTTATATCCTTTTAGTCAAACACACAATCAAACTACTTGTCCTAATAAGGTGCTAAATGTGGCTCTAATAGACAAAAGTGTGGCATCTTCTCAAGGGTAGCCTAGTGAATCAACTCCACAAGTTGAGGGAGGACATGAACCAACTCAAGAATAAGGTGAGTACACTTTGGTGAATTAGAAATAAGGAGAATTATATGATATGAATCAGGTTCAGTCTTTAAGCAAAGGTAACATCCTTGTATCATACAACACAAGGTTTTAGAAAAGGGAAATAGAAGAAGGATCATTCCTATCAAGTACTCAAGTTTCAATCCATCTAAATAATAATAAAATATAGGTATTTAAAGTCAACCTTAAATCCTAATCAATCAACATCAGATAAATGAGGATGTTATTCCTAAGAACCAGTCCATGAGAACTAAAGTTCAGTCTAAGGATTAGCCCTAGACCAATAAAATGCAAATTAAAAGTGTTATTTATAAATTAAAACTAATGGTTAGTGGTAATACTTTAAACATAGTTGATCAGATGAATAAGATAAGTATTAACATTTCTATGTGGGAGGATTTGTCCATCCCAAGATAATTTTTTTTTTAGGAAGTCTTGTTTAACCTTAATCTCTTAGTAAGACCAATAAAGGAGATAATAACAATCCTTATCAACACACCTCAACTTAAGTAATAAAATTTAAGTGTATGTGACAAACCTAAAATTCTTCTTGTCTAGATTTCACTAATCATAGGTGATTACTTGGTACATAATTACACAGTTGATTTATGGGCAACTAGCTCAGTGATGCCTATATAATTAGCTTCTAAACTAGGCTTGAAATATGAACCTTGCACTAGAGGATTATTGAAATTGGATGGAATAACCACCAATATAGTTTTTATGATTAAAGGTTTGAGCCTAATTTTACATGCTTATCAAAGTGTCTCAATTGTCTAAGACATTCTAGTCATTAACTTACCACCATATTTATCTTGATTCTTATCACATAACTTCAAAGCTAAGCTAAATGGCTACTTGTCTTCTAATTGGTCTCATAAGATGTTCAAAATAAGGTATGGCACTTGAGTTACCATCAAGTCTAAATTAGATGCTAGGTATCACATACATACATATATGACTAGTATTTATAATGCTAATTACTCCATTATTGATTAAAAATATGTTTCCCAAGATCATGAAATAAGTACTCCTCTTGAAGACATCCCTAACCTCTTACTTTATGAGTGGGTAGTTGAAAAACATGACCATGACCCTTACACTTACATGATGAAGATGATAATTATTATGGGGATATTACACAAATAAAATAAGCTTTTGACTATTATTTTTATGATTGGACTAAGGGTTTTAATAATTTTTACTCACATGATTGTGTAAAAGGTTTAAGTTTGACTTCTTAATTTATACTTGAAGAAGACTTTATGTTACCAGCTATTCAAGAGACTCATTAAGACCTTAACTAAGTTTGGCACATATACTATAATATTTTTTAATAATTTGAGGGTGTTGGTGGACCAATAGTTCCAAGAGGGAAAAATGAGAATGTTGGTGAACTTGTTTTAGTACTTACCTAACTTGACACAACTAGGAACACCATAGGAGAATGGGAACAAAACATTATGTTAGTTGATAAGGATATTTTTTCTTATAAGAATCAATCCAAAGTTGATAGATATTTATAAAATCAAGGAGATATTGATGAAGAGACATGGAAACATTAGTTTTTCATCATTCAATAATTTGAGGCTATAAGCAAACTAGTTGATCTTAAAGTACAAAACAAAGACACAATAAAAATTACAACATGTAAATATCAACTTGATATGTTAAATAACACTATCATACCTGCCTTCTTAGATCTAAAGGAAGACCTAGATGATATATGTAAATAATACTTTGATGTTCTTAAAGAGTTTGAACCATATAACATGCCAACAGAGTTTAAGGAGAATACTAAAGATGCCCATGAGATTGAAGCTATAATATCTCAACTTGATAGGCTTAAAGATATCCTAGAGCATCAACATCAGATTACCAAGTCTGAGGTAAGTCCTAGTCTTGATGAATATTTTAGAATTTATTAGTTATTCCTAAAGGAGGCTAGTATTTTCTTAAGAAATCACTCAAAGTGAAAGAATAGATATAATATCCAATTTGTGAAATTAAGTACTAATGGGATGCTAGAAGATTATGTATATATGGAGGGTATGTTTAATATATTTGACCCATTAAAAAACAAATAAATAATATTGGTAATCAAATAAGTAGATAATAGACTGATAGTCATGGCCAAGAAACCATTCTTTAAGGATAACATATTAGGTGGTTAGGATTCAAAACCATCCACCAAACATCTCTTTAAACTAGATGGTTACATCCTTTCTTGGAGTAAAGAATATTCTAGAGAATTCAACTTTGATCTAGGTTGAATGAAGTCATTTTCAAACCTTGTACATGGTAGGTACTTGTTTTTGTTACTTCCAAGTGATGATTGCACATTATTTCAATAGTCTAGTTGTGTCTTATATTTCCATAAGTGTTGTTGTACATGGTTTTTTTATCATACTTTATTATTTGTTTTATATTTTTGAGGCACTTTCCATCTTTTAAAAGCTGGTCCAATAGGGTTCCACTTTCATCTTGAGTTTCCTCTTGACTCCAAGATCAATAAACTTGATAGGGAAACTAGTCTGAGAGTTTAGATAGGAAAACACCCCTGGGAGGTTACTAGAATGTTGGATATTATAGCCACCTTTGGTCCCTAGAGTACTTGGACACTTGGAGAGGGAAATTTCTTGAAAAAATTAGTTGAGTCTTCCTTCTTATAGGCATATCATGATGTTTTAAGTGTGTTCAAAATTAGGTATGCATGGTTTCTTATAATTTTGTTACCTTGAGGAAATCATATAGTCATTCTCATGAGTCATTTTGTGTTATGTATTTTAGATAAACACTCAATGTAAATAATGTCTTAAACCTTGTCAAGTCTTAATTGACCTAATTAGGTCTTACTTCATGACTTGAAACATTAAAATGCAATGTTTGGTTAATGGTGAAATTATGTCATCACATCAAAAAATAAAAGGTTTCCTAAAATGTGAGTTTCAGTTGTGAAAGAGGTCAAAAAATATGTTATGGGGCATAATAAATTCATGAGGACATCCAAAAGGGTCTCAAAACTGAATTTGAGGGTGAAAAAGGGGTTAAAATGTCTTATTTGAGCCATTTAAGTTATTCTTGTAAAATAGATATTTTATAATGTTTTATAAATACATATTATGTTAAAATTATCCTTCCATGACTCCCTCCATTTATACAAAATGGAAAAAAATGTGTTCAGTGTCTTGTTTTTCCTCTATTCTTCGATTTAGTGGCTTTCATTTCTCACTCAATGTGGAAAATATCCCATTGATGGCATAAAACCATTTCATATCAAGAATATTCATATATTTTTTATGGATCCTAAGATGTTTTTTTGGGTCATTCAATTCGAAATAGGTCCATTCATGGATAACTATCACATATTTCAAGCAAGAAGCAAAGAAAAACAAATTCTCATTAAGGTTGTAGTCCAAGAAGTTGTAGATTTTGGCCTTAAATGAAAAAATGTAGAGGTTTTATGGAGATTCATACATGAAAATGAAGTTAAATGTCATTATTCATATACTTACCAATTATATCAACCTCCTTGGTGGTTGTTCTAGGTAGAAAGATTCAACACAAATTCCATAGAATATAGTTCTTCGTTAACAAAATATTTATGAGGTTTTCTTGAGGATTGTAGAACTATAACGTAATCCCATGGCATGGGATAGGGTCATAATAAGTCCTTAACATCATCCTTAATCCCTCATAGGTCTTCTAGGATGATATCCATGCTTTCAATCTCCATAATAGGCCAAACTAACTTAAGATCCTCTTAATAGACCTCTATAAGCTATTTTCAAGCCTTGCTAAAAATAATGAGGAGTTGTGTCAACCTATAAAGACATTATATGGGTTTTATTAGGTAAAAAATGGTTAATTAAAGGTGTTATGAGGAATAAATAACTAGACAAAGCTATGAACCATTGTTAAGAAGCTTGAGATGGCTTGCAATCAGCTCAATAAGGTCATAACATGGGTTTTGATGTCATGTATATCAATGCATGGTGTTGAATGGATTTATGAGATGATTAAGTGGTTTATTTATCATCATCATAGTGCAAAAAATCTCATTTAGGATCTTTAAAGAGTTTATATCCATTGAAAATATTACAAATAGTCTTAAACCCTACAAAACCCTAAGATCTCAATAATCCAGCTTTCAAGGTTGTCAAGTTTTCTCAATTGAATTTAATAGTTTTAATAGGTTTTTTAGTGATTTAAAAATTATTCATGATCATCCTCCAAGATTTTCATGACTTATTCAATATAATGCTTAGGTTTTCTCATGGATATTTAATCTTTAAGATGGCCTGTATAGGACTACAGTTGGAAAAGATGAGATTTTAATACAGTTTAGAATTTTAATCTTGATTAATTATCTTAATAAAATATAAAACCCTCATTACCAATGAATTAAATACCATTCATAGGTATTTAGTCCCTGAATATTCCAAGTATGATGTTTTTCAAGGGGAGATTTCAAACCTAAAAGAAGCTAGTTGTATGTAGTAAGAAAGAATTGGTCTTCAAAGTGATTCAAGATGTTCAATAATTAATAGGGAAAGTATGTAATATCATATAAAAACTTATCTAACTAATCTTACCCAATAAATAAGCTATAATATAATCTAATACTTTCTCAACACTCATCAAAATTTTAGGCTTGAT
The DNA here is from genome assembly GCA_037957365.1 of Torreya grandis. Classification (NCBI taxonomy): domain Eukaryota; kingdom Viridiplantae; phylum Streptophyta; class Pinopsida; order Cupressales; family Taxaceae; genus Torreya; species Torreya grandis. The sequence continues at coordinate 1,484,376 of JARHVA010004545.1, read as the reverse complement.
CTGGCCTATGCAGGCCTATAAGTACCAAAGAATGAAGTATTAACATGTTGGAGTGTTTCTCACTTGAGTGAAGGGTATATAAAATATTAAAATAATCCTCATATCACACCTTATAACCTATCTAATAAAGTTAAAATCATGGGTTCCATGACTAAGGTCTTGAAGCAAGGATTCAGACAAACTAAGAAGACCTACAGGTTTATAGGTTGCCATGGATTATTAAAGTGTTTTAAAGGACTTGTGTTTCATGAACCATATTAAATAAAGTTAAAAAAACATATCCATTGAATTTATATCATAAAAACAAGGTTATAGTATCTTTGGGACTCTAAAAATAAGTCACATTCCCTAAGGATCATTCCCAAGGTTTTTAAGGTGATCATTACTAGTGAAGTGAACATACAAGGATAAGAACAAAATTAAGGTTTATTTACATGTTTTGAGTTACTTTTTGATTGGGTGGATGTCCTCAAACAACCCAAATAATCCCATAGAATAGGTATAAGTATCTTAAGGTCTAAATAGACCTATATTCTTCCTACCAATGAGAGAAAAGACCAATTCCATGAAGGCCTTGAAATTTAGGCATGTAGTCAACTTGCATGGTTTGAAGGATGGTAAAAAGGAAACTCGATATGTTTCAATGCCAAAAATGGAGATTTATATATTCATAAGGAAACAATGTATCTGTAAAGTGTCTTAATATACCAATAGTTAATGAAAAAACCATATAATAGGTATTAATTTCTCCTATCATATATCTTACCATCCAAAATAGGATGCAAAATAAGTGACAAAGGTTTAAATCAATATTGTATACCTATGGATAACATGAGTATAAAAAATTTGAGTTCAAGTATTCACAATGTTTCTCATGACACCTAGAGCGTCTTATTATCCTTGATATTTTTTAATAGATTCTAAGAGGAATAAGAATGTTTCAAGACCTAATGACAGGGTTATACCCAAGCCTCAAGGCCCATTTAATGGAGTTATAGATCTACTTTTAAGATTTGTGTCATGACATATAAAATAGGAGCATTAATGCATAATTAATGATTAATCATGTGAAAGAATGTGTTGAGGTCAACATACCCCCATTTATGAAAAATGGGGACCCTTATTTCAAATTATACAAATTTGTGCCTTAAATTTGAAAATTCACTTGATCAGAATGTCACTAGCATGTTTGCACATTATATTAATTTAAAGATCATCCACTCCCGATTTGGTTGACATGTTTGCACATGATTATGGCTTGATCTTGTCTAACATTTCCAACATGTGTGATTCTTATGTTTCTAGATTATAGGTTTAATGGAGCCCTCCTTGAATGGACTACATCTAGGTTTTATAGTTTAATGCCAATTTAGTCTTTTAATAGCCTTTGGTCTATTAAAATCCAAGGTGAATTCATTTTTTATCATCCTTAAAACTTTGGTCAAGAAACCCTAGTGCTAGTCTTTCCAATTAAAATCCAAATTATGTGGGAAGTATCTATGTAAAAATGCTTTAATTAAGTCATAAACCTAGTTTAATTTTTATATTAAGGCTTAATCATGTTTATCAACACAACCAATCCTTATTCTAAAAATATACACTTAGTCATTTATATCTCATGACCCCTTTGGTCTATTTTATCTTTGGTATGGTCTAACTAAGCACATGGTCCCCTTGTTAAGAAACTTAACCTAAAGCCTTACCCTAATATTTTGTCATGTGTATTAATGCAACAAAACCTTAGGCTAAAAACCTTATGTTAGGTCCCTTTATTATTGGTAGGGTCACATTTATTATGCTGTAAACCTAGCTTAAAATTTTAATACTAAGGTTTTAATTCATGTTTATTAACATGAATAAAAACCTTAGTCCTAAGACTTTATACTAATTTATTTATTCTCATGAGCCTGTCTTAAATATTTTACATCTCCATATGATCAATGACACACATTTGATTGAGTGATCGAGATATAATGGCGCATGTAAATTCAGTAAGTCATGAATCTTGATCAACAGTGTGCATTCATTCAGGAAAGGATCATTATATTATGCTTGTTTAAAGTTAAAAAGTCAATCCACACGCCCCAAGTTAAATATTGATCACCTTATTGAAGATAAATGGTATGCATTCAAGTGTATAAATTATAATTAATGGTGCATAATAATTCAAATCTTCAATAGATCCCTAAGCAAACGAAAAGGTGATAAGTTTCATAATTTTGGCCAAATAATATTGAGTAGCCAATGGTGGTCCACCCCTCAGATTGAGATCTAACAGAGCACATTGATCTAGCCAAAGATGATCTAATAGTACAAGATAAATGTGGACTTTTCAACAAAGCTTAGGGAAAATGTATAAATGACAAGTAGAACATCTACATACTATAAAATTAAAGATTAAGAATCTTTTGAAGATAAATTGTATGCATTAAGGTGTATAGATTTTTATCAATGGTATGTAGAGTAAGGACACAATCCAGTGATCCAGATCAATAGTACATATTCATATGAATTTTTCAACAAAGTTAGGATCAACACGATGGTGACAAGTGTCAAAAATATATTAAATGTCATAGAGGGACTAATGTCATTTGATCTTTCATATCAATATCAATGATCTATGATAAATCATGTAGGCATAATCTAATGGTGTAACATAAATGCAAGATTTTCAAAAGACAATGGTCAATTTTTGAATATTAATGTGTCAAGTGCCATGAAAATGCCACAAACATGCCATGGTGATGCCACATAGGTATAAAATGAAAAATTTAAATATATTATGGGCTTTAAAAATCAAAGGTATAAATATGAATATCTAAACCAACTCTAAGGCACAAAGTTCATATAAGTTAAACAAGCTACCACCATTAAAGCTATGATAAAACCTTTAAAAAAACTCTATAAATTATAAAATCCTTAATTAAACCATATATTGATCATAATCAAGCCTAATAGAGTTTAATTAACACTTTTGTGAGAGTAATTTAATACATAATTTGAGTGCAAACCACTAGTGAACAATTTGACCAAATTTGAACCATGGCAGCTTAGAAAGGCATTTATAGGGAAGATGTGGAACTTTACCTAACTTCAAACACAAAGGGAAGAATTTTCAAAGACACAGTTTGATGCCATAGCTCTTAACATAGGAGATCTTGGAGAAGTAGAAGGAGAACATGGAGAAATAGGTTGTCCTATCAGTCCAAAAGGCCATGATAAATATGTTTGAAGCCACCCTATTTGATATGTTTGACTCTTTAAAGTCAATAAAGTCTAGGCAAAATGTATTAGGCCAACAAGATACAATAACAAAGAGTTTATTCACCTAATGGAATAATTTAAGGGATAAAATTAAACAACTGATCAACATCTTGATGGAAGATCAAATCCCTAGCTTCAAAACCATTAGCCTAGCTCATTTGAACACATTCGTGGGACTACCTACAGACAAAATCAAAATCTTGAACACATGGTCCAGGATCTTATAAATTGTCCTTGAATATGATAAGTTTCTACAAAATGAGATTAAATGCTTACATGGGACCATGATCACTGATCCAATTGTACTCAGATCCATAGGTCTCATCTATGATGAGGAGCTTAAACATAGAGCTACCCTGGTCATACAACAAATGAAAATTAATAGCCAAGGGAAATATGTGATGGTTAAAATTAGAGTCATGTAAATTATCCTAATAATAGAGGAAAAGATTTCTGAAGCAAGAAACATCAAAGAGTCTTTGTGGAGAAATAATAGAGATCTTAGAGGCATGACAGACCAAGAAGATGAACTCTTCATGGAGCCTATTGTTAACCTCAAGTTGATTAATGAGAAACATGAAAAGGCAATAGAGGTTCTTCAATAGAAAAAAGGGGATACATCAACATAGGGGACTCAAATTTAGTTGGATAAAGAATATATTTTTTGAAACTAAGATTTTATTTTTTTTAAATAGAATATTCTTTTTATAAAGCCACTTGAAACTTGTAAAGAACATTGTCTATAGGTTAGTCTAGTAGAAAAGGTCTTTTATTATAGAACATTATCAACGGGACACTTATCATATACACTTGTACTAATGTAATTAGAAATGACTGACTGACATACCTCATGAATTCTCTATATAAAGAGGTATTTCCAATTGTAAAAGCAGAGGGAGTTTTTGAGCCAAAAGTCATTTGTAAACTTTGAGCAATTAATATAAGCAAGGAGTTCTACAAAGTTTGTCCAAATTTGCTTATGTTTGTTTCTATCATGGACTTTTTCTCATTTATTTATTCTATCTTCAAAATTTTAATGGTTCTTATGAATTTTTTATGTGCATCTTTGAATGCAAAGTTTTTAACTTGTGCCAATTCTAGGTTAAATTGAATTTTCTTTGATTCATTTCATTTTATTTAATCTTATTGCATTTGGGCTAATATTGTTTGATTTCAAGGGTAAAATCTTTAAAGTCAACCTGGTTCTTATTTACATTATTTTCATTTCCTTAGATGTTTGTCTGATGTGTGATAGGATTTGAGCTTATGTTATACATCAATTAAGTGCATGTCTAAATGAAATCTAAACTTTGTCATGATTTTTTGGAATGAAGATCAACAACATTTATTCTTTACCTTAACCTTCCTTTTGATCATTTTTACCAATTCAATCTAGTTTAGCTATCATTGTAAATATCATCTTAGATTAGTCTTCAGATTAGTTCTTGATCATAATTCATTGTTATTAGCATAGAGTACTTCATAGTTTGCATAAATAAACTATTTAGCCATGGTGTCTCCCAACCACAAAATTAATATAAATTTTTGAAACAAATCATTTGTTCTACCTCTATTCCATCAATTGATAATATGATTATCACAAACTATAACTCATGAATTGAATTATCAGGAATTCAAAAATGAGAAGTATTTCTTAAACACTCTAGGTACCTATGATACATATTCAAGCATCAATAGGAGGAGCTTTGTTGGTGTTAGAAGGAGGTCCTTTAGCTATAAATTGGTGAATTTATAGAATCTTTGCTAATTTTGGTGTATTCTAATCAAAGATCAATGTATTCTTTGCATATTTTTTTAATTTTAACCATAATTATGTAAATGTCATTGATCTCTATGGTTTCAAACTAGTCTTTTGGATCCCTTTAACCAAATATTGATAATATTTGAAGATATATGGATATTCATGTAAAGGTAGTTCAAACTTTGTGTATTTCCCATGTTTAAGGTTTGTAACAGAAATTTTTTTAAAAGATTGACGGATTATCTACATATTTGGGTTTATTTGAGTTTAGAGGTGTAAATATTTCTCTCATTAATTAGTGTAAATGTATCTTTGAGCCTATTTAGATAAATATAGTCATGTTTTACATGTATTTGTGTAAAATTGGCTTAACGTACAAACTTAATCATTTTTATTTGAAAAGATCAATTTGATGCATCATATTTTAAAGGTTTAAAAGTTCACAAGATGTAATTACCTAGGATTAGAGACAAGAGTACCTTATCTCCCTTTAAAATTTCATAGAAAATTAGGTCGAATGAGTTAATGATAGACTTTCAAGGTCCCAACCTACTTCACTAGTTTAGGGTGCTCATGTGTTCAATGTGTGACTTGGATAGGTGGTTATTCAATTAATGTACCAAGTATAGTACATGATCTTCCTTGAAATCCTAAAAAATGCTTACCCACTTTTAGTCCCAATGGTGTTATAACTACTGAGGAACATATTAGATCATTCAAAGTTGCTTTGAGATTGTTAAATTTAGTTCATGAAGATGTAGCATGTAGATTATTTCCATTTATTCTAAAATATGTTGCATATGATTGGTTTCTTAACCTACATGAAAACTATATTACCATTTAGAATGACTTTAATAATGTTTTTATTGATTAATTTGGTAGAATCATTAGCCCCTATGTCCTATATCATCAATTCACCATGGCTAAAAGAGATTCCAATGAGCCCATAAGAGCCTTTAAAGCTAGATTCTAGATGTTAAATAAGAACACAACTCCTTATAAACCTAATGTAGCTTTGGCTTTAGATATTTACAAGGATACCTTAGACCCCATGAACTATGTGCTCTTAAAGAGATATAAAAATGTCATCAATAAACTAGCATTGGAATATGTTGAAGCTATGATACTCAATGACTAGATGCTACCAAGGTCAAATGGCATACTCCATCCCTAATGCCAATTAGAATATACCTTCTCTGAACCAACCTCTACTCTAGAACCAATTACTATAAAGTCATACATATCCTAGCCATAACCTAGGGTTTTTGAATAATAATGATAGTGGACTTTATCCACAAAACCATAGAACCCTAATGCCCATAGCCAGTAGTAATACCCCAATTCATAATCTTGAGGCACCAAAAAACTTAAATGATTTAATATTAAAAATGGTCCAAAAACTAAGCACTAATTTTATTTTGCTACAAAAACAATTAAGAAATAATGGGGGAGATTCTAATATGATCTTCTCCTTTGAAAGGCTTAATTAAATTTCAATTAGGTTTCATGACAATAGTAGTAATGGGTCATCTGACAACATACATATGAATCTTTATGATATAGATCTGGGTGATCATTGAAATAGTCTTGAAACATCTCAAAGTGAAAACAACACATCTAAAACTATGACTAATGGAGATAATGTTATAGGGACATCTAGATTTCTAAGGACACCTAGATATTCTAAAACCACTCTTATGGTAAAGGCTTTTGATTTTACATTTGAAGGAGAAAATGAACATGAGGATGCACCAAAAGAGGGAATAACTATTCATGAAAAATAACCCCATGAATAAAATTAGATGCAAGCTAACCTCTCTTCAAAAGATAGCTCTGAATACAACTCATATGAATTCATTACTAAAATATAAGATACTATTAAATAATATGGTCATTGGTATCAATTATACAAGGATTTCTTAAAGGAAATTGAAGTGTTCCAAAAAGGTAATGTTATACTAGAGATCCAAAAACAAGATGAGTTGGAACTTGATTCGATAGAAGAAATTCCTTTCTTTACCAAAAATGAAGATGAAGCAAGTGAAATAGATCGTGAATTTTCATATGAATCCATTAAAAGGTTAGGAACATGAGATCAACCTATTTCTAATGGTAGCATCCCAAATGAGTTTCACTTAGTTGATCAAGATGAAGAGTCCATTTGGGATTACATGGAAGATTTTTGTACAAATATTGGTAGTCCATTTCTACCTAAAGAAGATAATGAGTACATCAGTCTAAGTATGCTAGATGATATGCCATTATTGAGTGTGTTGTTCCCAAAATTTGTCACTCATTTTTGGGACAACATATGAACTATTTTGGTCTTACAGGCTAAAATTATCCCTTCCCTTCTCAAAAAATTGTTCTAAGCATTCAAATTCTTCATTATTCAAGATTTTTTAGTTAAGGGATTAGCAAGTTCAACCAGATCAATGGCTTCAATGGGTGAGCTCTCTCAAAGGAGCAAGTTTCCGACACTTAGGTAATTTCCAAATTGTTTCAATGCCTTGGTTCAACCAAATGTTCATTAGCAAGATTCAAAGGAAGGATTGAACCATTGAACCATCAAACCTTGAATAAAATTGGTTCAACAAATTCAATAGGTTCAATGGGTTCAAAGGTTCAAAAATATTGTTGAGCTCAAATAGTTAAGTGCTTTGTCAAAGATTCAACCGCTTCAAGGTTCAATGACTTCAAAACACTTAACGAAAAGAAGAAGTCTTGAACCATTGAAACATTAAAACTTGAACCACTTTTGTTCAATGGTTCAATAGGTTCAATGTGAAATTGGTTCAATGTGTTTGGTTCAATGCATTTGGTTCAAGCAGTCAAAAGACTTAGCCAAAACAAAGAGATTGAACCAATTGAACCATTGAACCATTGAACCAAAGTTGGTGCAATCTGTTGGTTCAAACATGAGGTTCAAAGGAGTGCCCCAAAGCTCGAAAGGCAAATACACTTGTGGAGGGCTATGAACCAAGGAAAAATACCCTTGTGGAGGGTAGTGAGCAAAAGCAGACCAAGATTTTTTCTTCAAAAAAATGAACAAGGAAGAAAAGTAAGAATTCCTTTGGAAAAATGAACAAGGCAAAAGACAAAGCAAATTCTTTCAGACAAAATGTCTGAAGGAATTCACCTGAAAGAAAAAAATCTTGAATAAAAGTTGATGGAAAGCAAGCGAAAATATTTTCTTTGGACAAATTGTTTGAAAAAATTGGAGCCCAAAGACCCTTTGAAAGAATAAATGCCTGAAGGACCCCGAAGGGTAGATACCCTTGTAGGGGGCTCTTAGCGAACAAAAAATGGACCTTCTCAAGTCCCAAAGGGACACCTTCCCTTCAGGAAGTTCTAAATACATTAATTCCTATGACATATTTCCACAAGCTCAAAACTACATACTCTACAAGCTGGGTTCTACAGACTCTACAGGTTGGTTTCTTGGTTCTACAGGCTCAATTCTATGGACTCCGCAAGCTCAATTCTATGAGCTTTGTAGGCCTATTTCTACAAACTCTAAAGGAATGTTTATATGGACTCCACATGATTTGAAGAAGGCTTGATTTCTATAGACACTGTAGGTTGGTTTCTTGGTTCTACAGGCTCATTTCTATGGACTCTGCAGGCCTGATTCTATCGACTAATTTCTATGAACTCCGTAGACATATTTCTATGGACTCCATAGGGTAATTTCTATGGACTCCACAAGATGATCTCTATGGACTCTTCCAAAACTTGAGAGACTTAGAGAAAATAAAGGCTTTTAAAGAAGAGGATGAATTGTTGAACCTTGAACCAAAACTGCTTCAAGGTTCAATGGGTTTAACAGTTCAAGGGAAGCTCTGAGCAAAGATAGTAAGTAGAGGTTTCCAAATACTAGTTCAAGGAGAAGGTTTAAGTAGATGAACCAAGGAGGCCACCCGAACTGTTGAAACAGTGAACCTTTGACGTCCCCATGGATGTCAAATTCAAGCTAATGAAATACCTATTGATTTTCAAAGATGGCACATAACTTGAAAGCAAACTCAGTGCCTAGATGAAGAAGGAGATGAAAAGGCTAGAAAAAGGGGGAAAAGATAGCCCAAGGGCTCAAACTATAATAGGAAAGAGGTAAAGACTAGAAATATCTATGCTGGAGTTTTTCTAATATGTTGAATAGTCCACCAAGTAGATATCTGAACTTGCAAACATTGAAGGCATGGCCTATTTTCCTCCCTAGGATTGAAGACAAGGTGGAAAACTATGTAGACATCAGGTGATAGACTAGATGACTTAGGCCTAGGAGAAGACATTTGAGATGAATCGACACGCCACAGTTAAGGTGGCCACCATGTTCTAGCATGAGCTCTTTGACAAAATTGAAAATGCATTCAAGGCATTGAATGCATCATGGGCCATTTGATGGAAAGAAGTGCCAAGCCTTTCTTGGATACTATAAATTATAATCTCTTGTCTTATGCAAAGGGAGATCTTTACATTATAGAAGTGAAACTTTGCCAAAATTGAGAGGTGATTACTGAGACTTTGAGCTCAGATTGTTCGTCATATTTCTTTATTTGAATGAAAAAGCAAATTAATTTTAGAATTTGTGCTATTATAGCTTGTGTCATTTTAGGAGATTATTCTTATGTCTATTTCTTGAATGCATTCCTACCCATTTTATTTAAATATGCAGAACTAGTGGAAGTAATTAGGAAGGTGTCCTGAAGCCAACTGTGGAGAGACTTTATGCTGTCTACAATTGTCTTTATTGTGTTTGTCTATTTTTTGTTTCTATGTAAAGGACCTTGGGATCACTTTGTGCCCTCATTGTCCTTTGTATTTCACCCTTGGGTATTCAAGGTGGAGACTTTGTGCTACATCTTAGTCTGTTAGTTACTACGCCCTTTGTTACTAGTTACTTGTCACTACCTTAAAGAACTATTATTTCTTGCAAGATCACTTTTGAAAGAAGAGAAGTGCCTTCAACATTTTCACTAAGATTTTCTCCTTTGTTTGTGAACATCATCTCTAAAAAAGAGAGATCAATGGTGTTATCCTACCCCTATGTGTTATTTTCTACTTATGTATATAGTATATAGCCTCCTCATATTTATAGGGAACATCCCCTTGATGACAGGAGAGATTTCTCCCCTTTTGATGTGGTAAAACTGCACATCTAGTTGACCAATCTCCCTTGCTATGGTTGATAAGACCTATTTTTCTCATTAGTTAGCTAATTGACAAAATATTCACCCAACAGTTTTTTGGTGACTCTGCTAGGGAAGATCGTGCATTCTGAAGCCTCAAGATTTAGATTGAAGGAGTCCCTATCCTTATCCATTTTTATTCTAAAATCTGGTAACTCTATGTTATACGAAAAACTAGAGATCCCAAGGTGTTGTTGACCCTATTTTTAAGTTGGTGCTGTAGGGCAATTTCAATCTATTCCCTCCCCAACTTCAAGTTTAATGATCTAGGAGTGTTCCTCCTACCCATACCAGGTCACCAACACAAGGTAGAGCTTCCTTTTCTACTTTTAGCAGAGCTTTGCCTATACATACTCTACCTAGATTTGTTATCCCTCTTTTCCATAATCTAATCATGGTAGTTCAAGGCCCCTAGGGTAACTCTTTTGGTCCACTCAATCTCACTCCACCTCTTCATGAACTTCCATGCAGTTCAAGGAAGAATTTCCCCAAGTTCTTTGGTGATGGGAAAGTTCATCCTGATGAACATATTTTTGCCTTCAGCATAGCTTATGGTGTGATAGGTGTGGAATATAAGGACATAACAATTATTCTATTTGTGGAAACACTACAAGGTGCTGCTACAAATTGGTTCTACCATCTATAGGATCGATTAGTGACTGATTAGGACACTCTTAAAGCTAAATTTGAAGCCAGTTGAAACCTACTAAAGATGCACATGCCTTACTAGCCCATCTAACACATATGAAGAAGGAGCCTATGAGGGATTTCATAGCCATGTTTGACAAGCTGAGGAATAGAATTCTTGAAATTTCTTAGCCAACACCTAAACACCTTAAATGCTTCTTCATCAACTCACAGCTACTTGCAGTGAGTTTTCTACTAAGACATGCTAGCCACATAAACCTTGAGGATGCTCAAGACTTGGCCACTAAGGTGGAAGATGACCTTATCTTGGTAGGAAAGATAAGGAGAGATCCTAACAGAGGTAAATCCTCTTCATCTTCTAAATACTCACCTACAACCACTATTAATCTAATGGTGCAGAAGTTGGATAATGAATTTCTAGCTCTTAGAAATTAAATGGCACAAGGAATGTCATCTAATCCTTCATACAGAGATACAATAAGGAGGGCATTCCCTAATCAGTCTTACCAAGGTAATGCTACCAGGAATGAAGGACAAAAAAATCATCTTCCTCCCCCTTAGAGGAATAACCTTGCCATTGAAGCACCTCCATCCAATTTAGAAGTTGAATATATTGAGGTAGAATCAAATTTCTCCTTCCAACCTAAATTAAACCCAGAAGATGGTGCTAATCTCTTCACATAAGGAGAAGAAGAATTAGCTGGCAACTCCAACATTGGTTTCCTAAATTACCAAGATGAACCCAGAAGTGAAGGGAAAGTAGATGAGGGATCATATGTTGTTTTCACCCAGTCTAATAACCATTCAGCCCAACAAGCTGATAAAGAAGGAATAAAGGAGTGAGCTCAACCTACAATCTCAATTGCCAAGTGGGGAACCACTCTACCTTTCCAACCAAAGGACTCGGTGATTGCAAAAAAGGTAAGTACATGAAACATCCCTACACCTTCTACTTCAAATTCATAGACCAGTCCTCCCCCTTATAGAAATCAAAAGGATGAGCTCCCATCCTCTCTTCCTAGTTCATTTCAGACATTCAACATAATTAACAATATAAAGAAAACCAAAATTCAAATATCTGAATTTGAATTCCTAGAATCCAACCCTAATCAGTTGGATAAATTGGTTTAATGTGTAAAGAACCAAACCATCCCTGTAAGACAAGATGCTAAGAAGGTAACTCATGATCCCCAAAGGAACATGTCTATCCCAAATAACCTTGTCATTACTCCTTCTTCCCCTAGGAAAATAAAGCCTTTTTATGTTTCCTTGTTAATAAATGATCACAAGCTGAGCAATTACATCATTAATTATGGAGCTTCAAACAATGTTATGCCTACCAAAGTGGTAGAATCTCTTGGTCTCACACTGACTAAGACATTTGGGAGATGTTTCTCCATGGAGAACAAATATGTGACACTAATGGGACAAATTAAGGATGCCCAATTTACATTTACAGCATTCCCAGATAAAAGAATCAAGATGACTATCCTGGTGGCCGACATCCCAGCTTCATATGGCATCCTTCTTGGTCAAATTTTTTGAAAGGATGTTGGTGGTGAGTTGAGCATGGACTTGTCTGAGGTAAGGATCCCTGTCAAAGGCATCATGAAGAGGTTGATCCCTAATAAGGAATAAAAATACGTGGTTACTCAAACATCAGTGCCTGAAGCTCAAATTATATTTGAGTCTTTAGGCATGGGAAATTATTTCTTGACCACAGAGGATTTTCATGTTTCATTTGATGAAATTTATAAAAATGACAGTCTAAAAATTGGTTTAGATGGAATAGTAGAAAGGATGGTAGAATGCAGTGCAAGTGCAGAGGAATCCTCCCCTCGAAACAAAGAAGAATCCTAGGAAGAATCAGTGTCTAATGATGTATGGATTCTATAATACGATGGTAGATGCTCTTATACTAGTTTAAGAGTTAGGATTGTGTTGATATCTCCTCAAGGAGATATCTTTCCTTCTTAATACAAGTTGCAATTTAGCAACACCATCAACACAATTGAGTATGAATCTCTATTGTTTGGATTGAAGGCTGTTAGGGACAAAGGCATCAAACTCTTTCATGCCAAAGGAGATGATGAACTAGTGGTTTGTCAGCTGAGGAACCTATATCAAACCAAGAATGAGAGATTACACTATTACCATAATCTAGTCTAAGATCACATTAAAAGCTTTGATGCTTTCAGCATCTCTACCACACCCATGGAATTCAATGACCGAGCTGATGCACTGGTTGTTTTAGCAACTCTATTAGTTCCTCACCCTGACTTTAAATGAGATAGGTACACTATTGAGCTAGTCTTTTGACCAAGTGTACCTAATAATGCCAGTGATTGGCATGTGTTTAACAATGACAACCAAATCATTGCCTTCTTGGAATAAAAAGATAGCTTTGCATAGCTACATTTTGAAGGAAATAAAACTCAGAAGCTTGAACTAGCCCTTGAATTAAGTGTGGATGCAAGTGATGAATTCCTACAACTGAAAGGGAATAAAATTCCCGAAGGCCTAGTTTCCCTTGAGAAGCTATTTGACAAGGATTATAGATTCATCAAATAGGAAGAAACAGATTCAAGCTCCTTCCAAGAATTTGATCAAATAAATTTGGGTACCAAGGAAGATCCCAAGATGGTGAACATTGGAAAATGTTTCACTCCTGAGGATAATTTCAAGTTCACTACTCTGATCTACCAGTATATAGATGTCCTAGCATACTCTTATGATGATTTGAAGTCACTTAGGCCTAAATAAATCTGCCATAATATTCCTCTCAAAAGTGATTCAGTGCCTTACAGGCAAAAATCCAAACATTACAATTTGAAGATATTAGGTACTATTCTATCTAAAATTTAGAAAATGCTAAATGCTAGGACAATTTTCCTAATCCATCATTCCACATGGATTGCAAACATAGTACCTATGAAGAAGAAGAATGGAAAAATTTGCCTTTGTGTGGATTTCAAGAAATTGAATCAGTCATCCTTAAATGATAACTATCCTTTGCCTATCATGAATCAATTCCTTTAGATGGTGACTAGTTCAAAAATGTTATCAATGGTAGACATCTTCTCAGGATACAATAAAGTCAAAGTTGGTGAAGCCAACTAGCATAAGACTGCCTTCACCACACCATAGGGCACTTTCACCTATAGAATAATGCCATTTGGCCTAATAAATGATGGTGCCACTTTTTAGAGAGCAATGGACTTTGCTTTCAAAGATGAAATAGGTAACTTCATTATGGTGTACCTAAATGATTTAACAGTCTTTTCTAAGCAACACCCAGATCATGTACACCATTTGCAACAAGTGTTGGAATGCTATCACCAAAATGGTACTTCTTTGAATCCCAAGAAGTCTATTTTTGGGGTAATAGAAGAGAAAATTCTTGGGTACATTATATCTTGAGAAGGCATAAAAATTGACTCAGAGATAGTCAAATCCATCCAAGAACTTACCCTACTTACAAGTAAAGATGTAATACTCTTTCTTTGGAAAGGTGAACTTTTTACGAAGGTTCATCCCTGAGTTTGCTGAGAAGACTCATCATATTATGGATATGATGAAAGGAAAGGCCACTTTCAGCTGGACTGAAGAAGGTAAAAAATCATTCTAGGACATCAAGACAACCATTGCCCATGCCCCAATTCCGGTTAGTCTAGACTATACCAGGGATTTCATCATGTATAGTTATGCTTCTAAACACACACTTTTAGCAATTTTGGTTTAGTAGAATGAAGAAAGTATGGAATCTCCCATATCTTTTATGAGTTATCCTCTCAAAGCTCATGAGATAAAGTATTCAAACATGGAAAAGCATGCTTATGAAGTGGTAAAGGTAGTAAAATATTTCCATTTTTACATCCTCAATTCACGCATTAATACCATGGTTCTTGATACCACTATTAAATCCATACTAACTTAGCAAGAGTTTAAAACCAAAAGGGGGAATTAAATTCCTAAAATATAGGAGTTTGATCTAATTATCAAACTATAGAAGCTCGTGAGAGGAAAGGGCCTCTGTCAATTGATTGCTGACAACAAACCTGAGGAAGTAGGGCATGAAGAAAAAGAAATGGAAGACACACCAATAGTCCTCTTTGTCTCCACCATTAATGAGTGGTATTCAAGTATTGATCATTTCCTTGTGGTGAGTGTCCTACCCACCTATCTCATAAATAAAGGAGAATTGTTAAATTGAAATCTACCAATTTTGTCCTCTAGGATAATTGTCTATATAAGAGGAGCCTTGATGGAGTGTTCCTTCACTACATGGATAAAGAGCAACAGAACCAACTTTTGAGGTCCCTCCACAATTTGGCCTATGGAGGACATTTTTTTGTACCTGTGACTACCCATAAGATTTTGTGAGCTAGGTATATCTGATCTCTCTATTTCAAGATACATGCAAATGGGTATGAAAGTTTGAACTATGCCAACAGTTCATAGGAAGGCCCAAGTTAGTTGCTCTACCTCTCAAGCCAGTGGTGATAGAAGATCCATTTCAGCAATGGAGAATCAATTTCATTGGTGTTGTAAACCCATCTTCAAGTGTTGGACATGATTATGTCCTCATAGCCATAGATTACTTCACCAAATGGGTGGAAGCAATTCCAACCAAGCATGCTACTTCAAAAGTAGTATGTGATTTCCTCAAGGAGAACATCGTTTCTAGGTTTGGGGTCCCAACAAAGATTGTAATAGATAATGCTACCTATTTCTCTTCTCATGAGATCACTCATTTCTATTTTTACTATGGGATTACCCTCTCCCACTCTTTTAATTATTTCCCACAAGGGAATGGTCAAGCTGAATCAAGCAACAAGAATTTGGTGACCATCATCAAGAAGCTGGTGAATGACAACCAATGAACATGGAATAAAGCATTGGTTGATGCTTTATGGGTAGACATAATTATACCCAAGAGGGCAATAGGTATGTCACCTTTCCAACTTCTGTATGGTCTCAATGCAGAGATATTGATCACCTTGGAACTGCCAGCATTGAAATTGGCTAAGGCAATTGAAGATCAAACATATGAAAGCTCCATCGATAAGAGGATCATGTGTCTGACTAAGCTGGATGAGAAATAAACTATGGTGGTGGAACGAATTTCTATGCATCAAATTTTGGTGAAGAATCTCTTTGACTAGAAAGCAAAAAACTATGATTTCTAGATTGGAGATCAAGTCCTGTTATGGGACAAGAGAAGAGAACCAAAGGGAATACATGGAAAATTTGATTCCCTTTGGAGAGGCCCATTTACCATCCATCAGCTCCATGGTAAAAATAACTTCCTGTTAAAGTATCAAGATGGCACACTCTTTTCTTTGCCTCATAATGGGTAGCATCTGAAGCACTTTAATTCTTAAAGTATTAGATAAGTTCACCTATACATATGTATATTTGTATAGTCTTTAGTTTTATTTTGTGTTGTGCATTTTCATTTTTGGCACCTTTTTTTAGGTAACATGACTCCATATCCCAATGGCATACTTCAAGGCATTGGAGATTCTAGTTTCTACTCCCCTTAGCTATTCCAAGTTTTTAATTGAAGGAAGTTCCCCAACTGGAGCCAGTTATTGTTCCCAAAATCTATCACTCATTTTTGGGACAACATATGAACTATTTTGGTCTTGTAGGCTAAAATTATCCCTTCCCTTCTCAAAATTATTTTTTGAGCATTCAAATTCTTTATTATTCAAGCTTTTTTAGTTAAGGGATTAGTAGGTTCAATCAGCTCAATGGCTTCAATATGTGAGCTCTCTCAAAGGAGCAAGTTTCCAACACTTAGGCAATTTCCAAATTGGTTCAACACCTTGGTTCAACCAAATGTTCATCAGCAAGCTTCAAAGGAAGGATTGAACTATTAAACCATTAAACCTTAAACCAAATTGGTTCAACAGGTTCAATAGGTTCAACAGGTTTAATGGGTTCAAAGGTTCAACAATATCAGTGAGCTCAAAGAGTTAAGCACTTCTCAAAGGTTTAACAAGTTCAACTGCTTCAAGGTTCAACAGCTTCAAAACACTTAACAAAAAGAAGAAGGCTTGAACCATTGAACTGTTGAACCTTGAACCATTTTTGTTAAAAGGTTTAATGGGTTCAATGGTTTAATAGGTTCAACATGTAATTGGTTCAATGTGTTTGGTTCAATGCAATTGGTTCAAGTGGTCAAAAGACTTAGACAAAAAAAGAGATTGAACCGATTGAACCATTGAACTGTTGAACCAAATTTGGTTCAATCAAAATGTTTAAAGGAGTGCCCCAAAGCCCAAAAGGTAAGTACCCTTGTGGAGGGCCATGAACCAAGGCAAAATACCCTTATGGAGGGTAGTGAGAAAAAATGGACAAAGAGATTTTCTTCAAAAAAATGAACAAGGTAAAAAAGTTGGAATTCCTTCAAAAAAATGAACAAGGCAAAAGACAAAGAAAATTATTTTGGAAAAAATGTTTGAAGGAATTCCTTTAGACTTTTGTTCAAAGGAATTCACCCAAAAGCAAAAAATCTTGAAGAAAAGCCAACTAAAAGTAAGCCAAAAGATTTCCTTCAGACAAATTATCTGAAAGAATTCCTTTAGACATTTTGTCCAAAGGAATTGGAGCTTGAAGACCCTCCAAAAGAATAAATGCCCGAAGGACCCCAACGGGAAGATACCCTTTTGTGGGGATCTTAGTGACCAAAAAATGGACTTTCTCAAGGCTTGAAGGGACACCTTCCCTTTGGGAAGTTCCAAAGACATTAAGGCATGTGACATATTTATGTAGGCTCAAAACTATAGACTCTACAGGCTGGGTTCTACGCACTCATTTCTACAGACTCTATAGGTTGGTTTTTTGGTTCTATAGGCTCAATTCTATGGATTTTGTAGGCTCAACTCTATGAACTTTATAGGCCTATTTCTATGGACTCTAAAGGAATATTTCTATAGACTCCACATGATTTAAAGAAGAAGGCTTGGTTTCTATAGACTCTATAGATTGGTTTCTTGGCTCTATAGGCTCATTTCTATAGACTCTATAGGCTTGATTCTACTGATTGATTTCTATCAACTCTATAGACATATTTCTATGGACTCCATAAGGTAATTTTTATAGACTCATTTCTACGGACTCCGCAGGATGATTTCTATGGACTCTTCCAAAATTTAGGAGACTTAGAGAAAACAAAGGCTTTTAAAGAAGAGGATGAATCATTTAACCTTTAACCAAAATCACTTCAAGGTTTAATGGGTTCAATATTTGAAAGGAAGCTCTAATCAAAGATAAGAAGCAGAGCTTTCTAGAGATTAGTTCAAGGAGAATGTTTAAGTGGATGAACCAAGGAGGCCACCTAAACCATTGAAATAGTGAACCTTTGACATCCCTATGGATGTCAAATTCAAGCTAATGAAATATCCATTGATTTTAAAAAGTGGCACAAAACTTGAAAGCAAACTCAGTGCCCAATTAAAGGAGCTAAAAAGGCCAACAAAAGGGGGAAAAGATAGCCCAAGGGCTCAAAATGCAATAGGAAAGAGGGAAAGACTAGAAATATCTATGTTAGAGTTATTTTAGTAGGTGGAACAGTCCACCAAGTAGATATTTGAACTTGCAAACATTGAAGGTGCAGTCGATTTACCTCCCTTAGAGTAAAGACAAGGTGGATAACTACACAGACATCAATTGATAGAACAGATGACTCAGGCCCAAGAGAAGACATTTGAGATGAATTGACATGCCACAGTTAAGGCAGCCACCCTGTTCCAGCATGGGCTCTTTGACAAAACTAAAAATACATTCAAGGAATTGAATGCAGCATGGGCCATTTCATGGAAAAAAGTGGCAAGAATTTCTTGTTTGCTATACATTGTAATCTCTTGTCTTATGCAAAGGGAGATATTTCCATTATAGAAGTGAAACTCTACCATAATTGAGAGGTCATTACTGAGACTTTGAGCTCAGATTGTTCATCATATTTCTTTGTTTAAATGAGAAAGCAAGTTACTTTCAGACTTTGTGTTGTTATGACTTGTGTCATTTTAATAGATTATTCTTATGTCTATTTCTTGAATGCATTCTTGTTCATTTTATTGAAATAAGTAGAACTAGTGGATGTAATCAGGAAGGTGTCCTGAAGCTAACTATGGAGAGACTTTGTGCTATCTACAATTGTCTTTAGTGTGTTTGTCTATTTTTTGTTTCTATGTAAAGGACCTTAGGATGACTTTTTTCCCTCATTATCCTTCATATTTCACTCTTGGGTAGTTGAGGTGGAGACTTTGTGCTACATCTCAGTCTACTAGTTACTACGTGCTTTGTTACTAGTTACTTGTCACTACTTGAAAGAACTCTTGATGTTTCCTAGAAGATCAGTTCTAAAAGAAGAGAAGTTCCTTTAGTGTTTTCACCAATATTTTCTCCTTTGTTTTGAACATCATCTCTAAAAAAGAGAGGTGGATGGTGTTATCATACCCCTGAGTGTTATTTTTTGCTTATGTATATAGTATATAGCCTCCTCCTATTTAACAGGGAACCTCCCTTTGATGAGAGGAGAGATTTGTCCCCTTTTGATGTAGTAAACCTGCACATTTACCTGACCAATCTCTCTTGTTGTGGTTGATAATACCTATTTTGCTCATCAGTTAGCTGATTGATAAAATATTCACCCAACAGAGTGCAGGTGACATAAGTCATTATCAATCTATGGGTGAATCAGAATTAGCACTCTTGATGCAATATAGAAGAATTTGGGAGGAAGATGAATAGGTTTCAAAACCATATCTTTAATATATGTAATAGATAATGGAGGTGAGAAACCAATATACATCACTAAAAAATTATGGACATACAAGTGCCACTATGAGAATAAAGGTGACATCAAGAGAAAACATTCATCCTTCGAGGTTCCATGGTATATTAAAAAAAATTCCATTTGATCTTGGAAACTATAAGTTTAGAAGGTAAGCTAGATTTGTTTCCTTCTAGTTTCTTATTTCCTATTCTTTATTTGTACATAATGCATGTACATATTTTTTTATTTCTCTTATTTTTTTCCTTGATTTTAATAAGTCTTTTCAAGATAATCTTCAGCTCAAATTTCATCTAGTCACTCAAGGACTTCTCTAATCAAGAATGCAAGTATGAACTTAGGTTGACCATGGGTCTAAAATGTGAGCTTGATGTTTTAATTTTGGGGATAATAGTAAATACTAATGAATAGGAAAATTATTCCATAAAATATTAATACTTATTTCTATCTAAACTTGAATTTGATGAGGATTTCATATAAAGGATGAAACTTTAAAAATTTGAAACTTAGTCATGTTTGCACTTAAACAACATTTATTACCTAGGTTAAGGTTGATAACCAAGGATGATTGACTAAATATGAAACACTTGACCAAATCCTAAAACCTAGCTAAATTAGTTCTCAACATTTGCTAGAAAGTCAAAATGGTTTGAAAAATATGAAAGTAAGAGTTTTATTGCAAAATTCAAAATCTTTCTAAGTAAATGTGATTCTGATAATCTCCACCAGGGTTATGGACACATGGTTAGTAGTAGAGTAAGGCCTTGAGTGGAGCCAAATGTATCTCTATTAGGGCTATGAATTTTTGGTTAGTAGTATATCAATGCCTAAGCCTTCCCTGATCCAAAGCATGGTTCTTAATGGACATGTAAATATGCTACAAGTTATTGTTAATGGTTAAAGTCGTGATGTATAAAAGTTGTTTTCTAAATCACATGGAAAATAATAAGTGGAATAAAATCACACACATAGCATGGATAGGTTTTGATTTTTATCCCAATTTTACATAATCAAGGCTTGATTTAACCATGAATTGATCTAAATAATGGTGACTAACCAAGTGAAAAGAATATTCTAATTATTAGTCTAAATCATAGTCTATGAATTCAAACATATTGCTATGTTTCCTCAATAATTCACCATTTATTGAGGTCAACATACCCCCATTTTTGAAAAATAAGGACCCTTGTGTCAAATTATGCAAATTTGTACCTTAAATTTGAAAATTCACTTGATTAGTGTGTCATCTAGCATGTTTGCACATTATATTTATTTGAAGATCATCCACACTTGATTTGGTTGACATGTTTGGACATGAATATGGCTTGATCTTGTCTAAAATTTATAACATGGGTTCTTCTTATGTTTTAATATTTTAGGTTTAATGGATCCCTCCTTGAATGGACTATGTCTAGGATTTATGGTTTAATGCCAAATTGGTCTTTAACTAGCCTTTGGTCTATCAAAAGCCAAGTTGTATTCATTTTCCATCAATTTGAAACCCTTGGTAAATAAACCCTTGCATAGGTCTTTCCAATTGAAATTCAAATTATGTGGGAACAATTTATGTGCAAATACTTTAATTAAGTCATAATCCTAGTTTAATTTATATATTAAGGCTTAATCATATTTATCAACATGACCAAGCCTTAGTCTAAAAATCTACACAGTAATTTATATCCCATGACCCCTTTGGTATATTTTATCTTTGGTAGGTTATAACTAATCAAATGGTCCCCTTTTTAATAAACTTATCCTAAAGCTTTACCCTATAGTTTTGTCGTATGTATTAATGTAACCAAACCTTAGGATAAAAACGTTATGCTAGGTATTTTTGTCATTAGTGGGGTCCCATTTATTATACCCTAAACTTTTCTTAAAATATTAATACTAAGGTTTTAATTCATGTTTATTAACATGAATAAAAACCTTAGTCGTAAGACTTTATACTAAGTTATTTATTCTCCCAAGCCTAACCTAAACATTTTTCATTTCTACAAGATCAATGATATATATTTTCTCTAGTGATTGAGATCTAACAGTGTATGTTAATTCGATAAGTTAATAATATTTATCAATGGTTTTCTCTCTTTTGGGAAAGGATGATTCGATGATGCATTTTTAAAGTTGAAAAGTCAACCCATAGGCCCTAGATTAAACATTATGTACCTTATTGAAGATCAATGATATGTCTTCAATCATACAAATTATGATCAATGGTTGATAATAAGTAAGAGCTTCAATGGAGCCCCAAGTAAGAGAGAAGGTGACAAGTGTCATAATTTGAAACAAATAATATTGAGTAGATAATGATGGTTTATCCCTCAGATTAAGATCTAATGGAGCATGTTGATCCTGACAAGGATGATCTAATGGCATGAGATTGATGTGGAATTTTCAACAAAGATAATGCAAAATGTAGAAATGAAAAGTGGCACATTTTTGTACCACAAAATTAAATTTTGAGCATATTTTGAAGATCGATAATACACATTAATATGTACACATTATAATCAATGGTCTATGGAGCAAGGACACAATCTAGTGATCAAGATCAATGGTGTGCATTCATCTAGATGAAATTGATTTTATGTTATGAGGTTTATGTGGAATTTTAAACAAATATGGGATGAGAACAATGGTGAAAAATGTCACAACCATAAGAAATATCAAAGATGGACCAATAGAATTTTATATTTTGGTTTGAGATCAAATGTCCATGGTAATCCATGCAGGGATAATCAGATAGCATGAGATAAAGGTAATATTTTCAAAAGGTAATGGCCACTTTTTGAATATTAATGTACAAAGTTCCATGAAAATGCCATAAAGATGCCATAGTGATGCCATATAGGTATAAAATGACAAATTTAAAGATCTTGTGGGCTAAAAAAAGTAAAGGTATAAATATGAAGATCTAACCCAAGTCTAAGTCATGAAGTTCATATAAGCTCAACAAGTTTTTGCCATTAAAGCTTTGATAAAACCTTAAAAAACCCTAGAAATTGTAAAATCCCTAATTCAATCCTATATTGATCATAATCAAGCCTAAGAGAGTTTAATTAACACCTATGTGAGAATAATTCAATATAGAACATGAGTGTAGACCACTAGTGAAAAATTTGACCAAATTTGAACCATGGCATCTTGGAAAAACATTTCCATGGAAGATGTGGAGCTTTACCTGACTTTAGATGTAAAGGAAATAATTTTTAAATAACATTGTTTGATGCCACAACTCTTAACAAAGGATAAATTGGAGAAAAAAGTTATCCTATCAGTCCTAAAGGCCATGATAAAGATGTTTGAAGCCTCCCTATTTGATATGTTTGAATATTAAAAGTCAATAAAGTATAGGCAAAATTAATTGGGATAAGATGATACTAAAAAAGAGCTTAGTCACCCAATAGTAGAATTTAAGGGATAAAGTGAAAGAATTAAACAACATCTTGATGGAAGATAAAATCCTTGGCTTCAAGACCATTAGCCTAGATCATCTGAACATATTCATGGGACTACCTATAGACAAAATCAAAATCTTGAACACATGGTTTAGGAAATTATAAAGTCTCCTTAAAGATGATAAGTAGCTATAAAATAGGATGGAACACTTGCTTAGGACAATGATCACCAATCCAACTACACTTAGCTCTATAAACCTCATCTCTGATGAAGAGTTTAAGCATAGATGTACCCTGGTCATACAAGAAGTGAGGAGAAAGATCCAAGGTAAATATAGGATGGAAATTAGTAGAGTCATAGACATGATCCTAATAATAGAGGAAAATATTGTTGAAGCAAGGAGCATAAAAGAGGCTTTGGGGAGAAACAATAGAGATCTTAGAGGCCTAATAGACTAAGAAGATTAATTCTTCATGGATCCTATTTTTAACCTCAAGATTATTGATGAGTAGCATGAAGAGGAAATAAAGGTTATTCAATATAAATATGGGGATACATCAACACAAAGGCCTCAAAGTTAGTTGGATAAAGAATATTCTTTTTTTAACTAAGCTTATATATATTTTTAAATAAAATACTCTTTTTGTAAAGGCACATCTAACTTGTAAAGCACATTTTCTATAGGTTAGTCAAGTAGAAAAGGTATTTTATTATATAAAATTATTAAAGGGAGTAATAATTTAATTAGAAATGACTGACTGGCATACCTCATGAATTGATTAAATAAAGAAGTATTGCCAACTGGAAAACTAGAGGGAATTTTTGAGCCAAAAACCATTTCTAAATTGTGAGCAATAAATATACGCAAGGACTTCAGAAAAAAATTATCCACATTTTCTTGTGTCTATT
This sequence comes from Torreya grandis, assembly GCA_037957365.1. Lineage (NCBI taxonomy): Eukaryota > Viridiplantae > Streptophyta > Pinopsida > Cupressales > Taxaceae > Torreya > Torreya grandis. The sequence continues at coordinate 1,460,399 of JARHVA010004545.1, read as the reverse complement.
CCTATCATGGATTCTCTCTCTCTTGTTTGACCTAACTTACATATTTGAATGGTTCTTATGAATTCTTGATGTGCACATTTGAATGCAGAGTGGTTATCTTGTGCCAATGTTAGGTTAATTAAAATTTCTTGGGTTCATTTTATTTTATTTACTCTTCTTGCACTTGGTCTAATGTTTTTACTTACAAGGGTAAAATATTTAAAATGAACCTAGTTCTTATTTTCATTATTTTCATATTACTTAGATGTTTTCCTGATGTGTGATAGGATTTGAGCTTATGTTACTTCATGTTATACATTGGTTAAGTGCATGTCTAGATGAAATTTGAACTTTTTCATGATGTTTAAAATGAAGATCAGTAAAATTTCTTCTCTTCCCTACCCTTCCTTTTGGTCCCTTTTTATAGATTAAATCTAGTTTAGTTTCCATTGTAAATATAATCTTAAATTAGTCTTCAGATTAGTTTTTTTATCATAATTCATTATTCTTGGCATAAATTACTTCATATTTTACATAGATAAACTATTTGGTAATGGTGGTTCCCAACCAGTAAATTAATATAAATTTTTGAAACAAATCACATGTTCATCCTCTATTTCATCAACAAATAATAATATTATCACAACTTGCAACTTATGCATTGAATTCTTAGGAATTTATAAATGAGTAATGTTTCTTAAATACTCTAGGAACTTGTGATACATATTCAAGAATCAGTAGAATGGTTACCATATTTTGATAGAAATTTCAAGATCCAAATAATATCATCAATCCCCTTATAATTTTGCATAAAATGTGATTCATCAAATGAATGTTTATATCAGGCCTGTGTCTAGATATGTCCTCTACCTAAGGTTTAAGAGACTAAGAAAACACATCTTTTTTTCTACTTTGAAAAATTTGTTGAAATTAGAGAGGGAGTTATAAATCATAATTTTTCATTTATATGAGGTGGTTTTATATTGATATGGTGACTAAAAATAATCTTGTGTGATTTATAGTTTTGTAGACCCATAAAATATAGTGCAAACCCTACCAAACTTAATTTTTTCTCATTCAAGAACATAATTTTATGCTAAAGGTATTCAAATGTGATTAAAGAAGATGATATAATCCATGTGATGGTATTTATGGATTTGATATAAACTCCAAAAGATAATCTTTATAGAGGAAGAGATATTAAGGGTAATTTGAACAAAGTATAGGTTAACAAGCCTCCTCAAGTGGAGAAGGAGACAAAATGGAGTCTAAGACAAGAAATACCAAGAGGTTTTGGGTATAAGTGTAAGTGTGAGATAATTTATAGGATTATAAATCCAATTATCACTATTTAAATGTATAATATTGATGTTTCAGGTATGTAAAGCCATGACCAAGAGCTCAAGATGAGTTGCAAGATAGTATCCAAGATTACAAGCTTTTATGTTGGGTTTATAGATAGGTTTTCAAAGTTATCATGGGTAGTGCATAAGACTTCAACTTAAAAATAGGTCTCCTCAAGCCATGATATTGCATATAGGACAATAATCTTATGGAGTAGGTCATGATTAGGTTTAGGATAGCTTGATAAGATATAAAATATTCCATAATTTCATTATGAGAGGGATAGTTTGAAGACTTAGCAAATAGTTTTAATAGGCTACAAAGTTCTTGGTGAAGTGGAACCTAACTTAAGGAAATAAATTTTTAGAGGATTCCATTGGTATACTATCAATCATGATAACAGATTTGTGTCCAAGATTACAAGCTTCTATGTTGGGTTTATAGATAGGTTTTCAAAGTCATCATGGGTAGTGCATAAGACTTCAACTTAAAAATAGGTCTCCTCAAGCCATGATATTGCATACAGGCCAATAATCCTATGGAGTAGGTCATGATTAGGTTTAGGATAGCTTGATAAGATATAAAATATTCCATAATTCCATTATGAGAGGGGTAGTTTGAAGACTTAGCAAATAGTTTTAATAGGCTACAAAGTTCTTGGTGAAGTGGAACCTAAATTAAGGAAATAATTTTTTAGGGGATTCCATTGGTATACTATCAATCATGATAAAAGATTCCAAAGAAATGTTAAAATATCAATGATGGAATAGTTGCAAGTAACTCAATTAATCTCAGTGATTTTGATGGGTAAGGAAATTAGATAAAACATGGATATGGATTGATCAAAACTTGTATGCCTAAAATAAATATTCTTAGGAGGTTGTAATCAATTAATAAGTATACACACAAGAAGGGAAAAGGATTATAGTATGGATAAATCTATAAGTGAAAATATAAATCCTAAAAACCATATACATGAATTTTAGGCCTAAAACCATTCCTAATAATGTAAACATGAGAAGATGAATTTCTTCAAGGACATTTAAGAAAGGATTTTAATTAAAAGTGAAATACTTCTAAACAAAATAATAAATTACAAATATATAGGGAACCGTGACTTTAACGGTCTACTATATAGGCCTAATATATAATAGGATGAGGAATAAAGGTCTCTACATTAAAGTTGCAGTCTTATATGAAGGAATGAGATGATGTTCTTAGTTTTAAAAGAACACAATGCTCCTGAAGAGAATTTTTTATCCTATCCTCTCTTGTGTCAAATTTTAACATTATGAGAAAGGTAAGCATAGGTTTATTTAATGCCTACAACAAGGCCAAAATATTATCAATATTATTAGATTTGTAACTTCTTTTACAAGATAGATCCAACACATCCCTCACATGTCAATAACATTGCAATATATGAAATACGGTCTCTAATTAGTTATTATAGGTTTGTAGAGAAGACTAGAAAATGAAATGAATTTGTTAAGTTTTAAAATGTAGGATCAAGTCTCTTAAGGAATATCATGAAGAAATAAGATACACATCAACTCTTTCACTTTTCTCAAGAGTCACGATGTGAGATATAAGATGATCGTCAGTTTAGATATGCTCATGAAACTTGTCAATCATGACCATGATGGATGGTGATGGTAATTGAGACCATGATAAGTGGGGGGTGTTTAAAATCACCTTTGAGATGTAAATCCCATGAATTGAAGTAATTGTCAGCCCAATTCAACCATCTAGTAGACCTTGACATGCATAAGAGGTAGAAATGAGGAGAGTTAAGGATGGAGGCAAGAGTTTAAAAGAGGAAGGAGTAGCTAGTTGACAAAATTCACCATTATTAAGCAACTACAAGACTAAAATAAGAAAAAATTATTATTCCCTCTCCATTCTTGCACCTAACTCTCATTGAAGGTCATCAATATGGTAACCTAGTGCGTTGAATAAGGGACTAATGGCTTCAGGTTTTAGTTGTTTCTATTTTGAATAGGATAACTCATGTTATAATAGATAAATTTATAAAACTTAGTAGTTAGTTATCTTTTAATTTCTTATAAATTAGGAAGTAAATGCCTAGATTTTTATACCCCCTCCTGGGCAAGACAAAACTCTATCCATTTGATTACTTTGAATATTACTTTTAAGCCTTTAAATCAAAATAATGACTAAATTTTACTTTCTTAAAATATGTTTTGTTGATGTGTGTATGTGTTAAAGAGTGCTATCCATTGTATATGTCAATTTAATTTCACCTTGATACAAGTGGGTTAGCCTTATGCAGGGTATATATTGTGTTAAAGCTGATTGCTTTAGTGATTTATTGTGGAGATTAGCTAGATTATGTCTTATGTAGGGCCTTCTAGCTATCCATTCAAGTTATACTCATAGATCATGATGTCCATATGAAATATTAATGGATGAGAAGCCTAATTTGGAGAGTGTGTAAGATAAACCCAATACCTTTTTAGCTCTATTATGTTGTTAAAGAGTAGGTGGAGGAGACATTCGAGTGTATTTTGTCACCTTAATTTAATTATTTGGTCTCTTTCTTCTCCCTTTTCACACCAAATCATAATTATAGATTATCTTAATATTTTTTAGTGTAGGTTAGAAGGATCCAATCTAGTCTTACATCAGTTGCATTATGATTTGAAAGGAGTTGTCCTTCTCTAAAGATTTACACCTACTTCAGGTCACCCATAACATAGGGGTATTTTTTTAGCTCTATTATGTTGCTAAAGAGTAGGTGAAGGAGACATTCGAGTGTATTTTATCACCTTAATTTAATTATTTGGTCTCTTTTTTCTCCCTTTTCACACCAAACCATAATTATAGATTATCTTAATATTTTTTAGTGTAGCTTAGAAGGATCCAATCTAGTCTTACATCAGTTGCATTGTGATTTGAAAGGAGTTGTCCTTCTCTAAAGATTTACACCTGCTTCAGGTCACCCATAACATAGGGGTATTTCCATTGTGTCAATTTAAGGGAGAAGCCTTGAAGAAATTTCTCCAAAGGGTGTAAATTTAATGTGATAAAATTACTACCTCAACTAGTTTATATATCTCATAATAAATCCTATTATGTATAATTGGCTTAAAAACCCCAAAAAGGGAAGAATGGAGAATTTGGGATCTCCAAAAAGAGTGAAAAATTTGTTGAAAAAATTATAATAATATTTTAACATGTTCTTCTACCTTTATGTAATGTGAAACACCTTTATAGGTAATAAATTACCAAGCAACATTCCAATACCAAGTTTCACTTGTAGTTTTAGCTAAGATGTTACGCTTCTTCTTTCATAAGAGAACTACCTCAAGTGTCATTCTACATGAATCACATGTTGAATAAAATAGGTTTTATAAAGGATGTTTAATATAAAATTTTTAATGTCTTCAAGTTTATTAGCTCAAATAAATTACATTCAAGTATATGCATCCATCCAAGTCGTTAACTAATTTTGTATTGCATGGGTGATAACACTACCATTACATATTGGAAAATAGAAGGAACCAAATTTAACTTGCCACCTTGAATCACCTTGAAATAAATTCATAAAAAGGCATAAACACATTGTGTATTATTTACCAATTTATTCATTTTTACTTGTACAAATTATTGAATGAAATGTTTCAGAAAAGAAAAATCTTCTTTAACCAACTATGAACAAAGGATACATTAGGTTGCATATTCAATTGAGAAAAAACTTATCTTGATTGGGTTTATAGTAATCAAGGAGAAGATAAAATATGTTGACCTATGTGTATTCACACCTTTCTTTAGACTAGTATCAAAATTTAGTTTTTGACTTGAGACAAGTTATAAACTACAATCAATATTGGATATTATTGTGGTATATTTGATGTAGATAAAAGCCATATGGGGTAAATGAAAAATGAGGTGATGAAATTGGATCTAGAGATTTCTAAATTTGTGAATATTATAAATTTATACAAATTTATTTAATTTTAGATCTATTGAATGTTGATAGTGCAAGGCACAGGGAAAATAAATCAATGGCTTTGTTCCCATACTCTTCTAGGCCTTCAAATGATTGTGTTAATACATATGAATTAAATGGAAAATGGTCTATTTCCAAATTATCCTACCAATGCATAAAAGTGTAACATAAGCATTTCATAGTTAAAAATATTACATATATAAGTAAAGATAGATGAGAATCTCAATGAGATTCTCTTTTGATTTTAACTAGTGAATCTCCTTGTTCATTAACATCAACTACTCTTTTGAAAGTTTATAATGTTTATAGATTGCTCCATATTTTAACTAATCTAATGGAATCCATAAATATTAAATTTTATTCATATACAATAATATTTTAAATCTATTGGCTTAATCAATAAAGTTTTTCAGAGGTATGAAAAGATGCCTAAGGAATCCAATAAATCTATACCCAATTAATATTCCTTTGTTAATCATGGTTGGATTAGGTTTTATTTATCTTTGCATATTCCTTAAGATTTATATCCACTTCTATTTCAAGTTAATATATAAAAAATACTGTGGTTATGAGTTTCAAAACCAAACTATGTGGCATTTATATTTATTTTTTTGCATATTACGACTTTCCAAATCTTATATTAGAATAAAAAATTAGTATAAAAATCAACCATGATTGTAATAAATATCAAAATCATTCCTTGCAGCCTTTATGGTTTCCAATTGCATGTACAAGCTTATTAATCTAATTTGTCACAAAAATATTATCTCCAAAGTCTACCAAACTTGTTCAAGAATCTTAAAAGTCCAGAAACTTCCATGTGGTGAATCACATATAATCCTAATCCATCCTTTTGTGGCTTATTTGACTAATTATTAAAATGTAGGTTTCAAAATACATTTTCACATGTATAATTCCTTTCTCTAAGCATCCATACCTCAAAAATACTACTTTCAAGCCCATACAAATCCATTTCAAGGAAACAAAGGTTTTTTTGAGGAATGTATCATGGTTTTGAGGAATGAAATGCGTTTTTGGCATATATCATCCTTGGTATATATTTTTTACATGTATAATTCTTGGTCGAAGTTTGATATGCTTGTAAAATCCCTATAAAAATCCAAATAAAGACTTCCAATGACATCTTCTAATCCTCCACATGGAACTTATAGATGAAATGAAGTTTCAAGGAGAATAAAAGTTGTGTTGGTTGTATAGAAGGTAGTTTTAGGGGAATGATATGGGGTATTATTAGCATAAGTTGGTGATAATTGTTTTGGTAGTCTTGAAGTCCTAAAAGTTTCCAAATTAATTATTTGATATTATAGGTACCTTGACATCTACCTTAAATTATAAAAAATCATTTTATGCATGAAACTCAACATAAAATATTTTGAAGGAAATTAAGATGTGGTTTTGAGCAAACTAAATGTATATTTTATAGCATGAATGACCTCTTTAATCATCATGTGGTGCCATAAAATAAACTAAACCTTTTTAAGGAAAGGTAGTTGTTCCAAGGCTAAATGTAAATTATTTTAATATTATGTGGCTTTCATAATCTATATTTATACTATGAAACATTCATTATCTCTTTTTTATTACAAATATTGTTCTCTAAGCCTACCAAAAAACATGATTTACATACAACATGTTTCAATGAGATTAGAAGGAAGAACCAAATGTAGCATAGATAAGATCTTGAAATCAAAATGAATCCACTAGTAAAAAATAAAATCAATGAATTTTTGAGAATGTGGATGGAAATGAATTGTGTGCATACACACAAAACATAGGAAAAAACATAATAAAATGTGATGTAAAAACTGAAATCTAAAAACTAAAAAATGAGAAAAACATTATGATAATGAATTTGATGAAGATAATGTGAATATTCAAAAAGAAAAAAAATACAAAGTTATGACCCTAAATTTGGTACCTTACCTATTCAATGTGTTTTCTCTCCTATTCAATATCCTTCAATTAGTGTAAAACAAGAATTAGATGCATTAATTGGGTTTGATTACTCAACATGAATGGCAATGAAAAATTTGTTTGGAGTGATACAAAATATGAACAAGAAATTAGACAAAGACAAAGAATATAAGGTATAAAACATAAATTACAATGTAAATGAGAATCAAGATCATGACCATTTGACACCTCAAGAAGAGTACAATGATGAAAATGAATTAGGAAAGCATTCATAACATTATTACTCAATTTGTGCTTCAATTAAAGATATTTTTCATATAAATGGAAATATATCATGAGGTAACGTATGGTTTTTGGATAAGGACCCAAAAATTTTGGGGCTTGTCAATTACATTTGACCTAAAAAATATGTATATTTCATCAATGGGTGTATATGTATTTATAGACCATGAAATGTAAATCATTATTGAAACCCTAAGGAATTATTGTGAACAAATGATAAAAGACTTGCAGTATATATCAAGATAGATTGACCAAAGGAGAAATCAAACTTAATAAGCATGAAAGAAGGGTCAGATCTAGTTATCATTATTGAATAGGGTTTTTATCAATAAAAGGAGTCTTCTTCTTCCTGATAACCACTCAAAGTCAATTTTCATCTCATAAACATTCTATTTCTCTATTGCACTTTGTTTAACAATGTAAAGATGTAATGTTTAATTTTTAAAGTATTTTATGGAAAAATAACTATAAAATATAATTTTTATTAAAAATGGTGGTTATTAGGTGCTTATGAGGTGCTTACACATTCATTACCTACATATAAGATGATTTTCATTGTAGACGGGTTCAAATTTTCCTCTACTTAGAAGAATTGAGGAGGAAAGAAGACTACATCTTTGTACATGTTGTTCATTTTATAAGAGTGGTGAATTGAAACTAGAGAAAATATAATATGAATAGATTTATTCACAAGTGTTGTTTTTTTTTTTTTTTTTTGTAATATATATTTTATAGTCTATGAATTAATATATATATATTTAAATATTTTATTTTTAGATTACATGTAAATTCTCTTATCTTTTAAACTTTATGTTGGAAACCCTATAAATTATATTTTATGCTATATACACCTAATTTGGTTTGAATGAATACTTTGACAATTTGGGTAATCATTCATGCCATTTATCCTATAATTTTATTCACAATAGTGAAAGGAAGATTTAAACCCTAACTACTTAACACTAAGCAAAATATTTCTTGAAAGGATGACATGGAAACTTTGTCATTTCCAATAATAAATATAGAGGAGTTCCATATAAATTTGTGTATTGAATCCATTTTGGTGATGCACTTCATTCATACACTTAAAGGCTATATTTATTATCCTTTTGAAGATATAGGTTTCCATCGCTGAAGTGTCCAATCCACTCCATTTAATTTGGGTCATCCATGTAGTTACCCAAGATGATGGTTAGTGTGGGGAGGGCCAAGAATAATTAACTAATCTATGTCATTATCTTGACCAATATGGGTATGAGACACTTGCATTGGTTATTAAAAGTATTTTGAATAATTGGAAAACTTACTATTTCAACCTACCATAACATGAGAGGATTTTTAGTCTATGATTTTTGATGAAAAATTAAACAGTTATAATAATTACCATACATACTTATAGAAGACAACTATACTTAGAAAAAAGAGAGTTTAATCTTACTTATAAAAGAGGTCAATCAATTTTTATATATTTGTTATATTATTCTATGATTTTTATGATGTATACAAGATTATAAGGCAAAATTATTACCATATGATTGGATATGCCTACCATCAATGAATTTATTATATAATGTTTAAATTAATATCGTAATAGATATGTACGAAGATATCCATGTTTATATTATATTACTAGTTTAATGTATCATTATGATTTTTTCTTCTTGATGAAATTTATGTGATCATAGTTTTCATTAATTATAAAATGCTTCACTCCATACTCATTATGTTGTAACTAAGGCTTAAATAATGAATATTTAATGAAATTTATACATATTTATTATTTATCTCAAATAATTAATGATAAGAAGGGAAAGAAGGTATATTTAGTTTTTTCTTTATTTATTATATACTTAGAACATATTAAATTATTTGATGACTTACATGTTTATTATGTTGAAAATTTGTGATTATGTTTAGGCTTGAACCCTCTCATTTTGGTTTCAATGAACATTGATAAAAAGGTTGAAGAATGATTTAAATTTATATTATTATTATTATTATTATTATTATTATTATTAATTATTCTTTAATTATTCTGTGAATAATTAGTAACATGAAGGGTTCATATTGATGCTTTTGTTACCAAATGTTAATAAATTTAAAATTCATAATAGGGAAATATTCCATGTTTAGTGTGTGTATAAATGATATAAATGGTTTATTATACTAAATTATCTTGTGTTAAACATTAAGGCATACAGTATTATACTTTTATAGAGTATGGATTAATTTATATAAGTTCCTAAGGATATTTGGATGAATTAACACTTGTTTGGTTGTATCTACATCTATGTGAACACTTTCAATAAATCAAATCATTAAACCTAACTGATCTATAAAAGGTTAAACTAGGTTGATTATATATCTTTGACCTTACATTCCTTGTTTTTTATTAAATGAGGTTAAAAAAAGGGTTAAGGATCCCATGGCCAATACAAAAGAGCCCAAAAGATAGACATGAAAGATTAAAAAAACAAAAAACAATAGAGTATATAGACTCATAAACTAACCTCAACCATGAATCTCAAACAAATAGAGAAGATTCTACCAATCATCAGATTCTACAAAACTTTTGTGAAATACCAAAAAAATTAATAGCCATCCTAAGATGGTCAAATGAGTCCAAAAATAATATAGTTAGATCAACATATCCATAAAACCACCATACATGTTATACCACCATCTTACACATAACCTTTCCAAAATAGGTAAAAGGGTTCAACCACCATCAAAGACCAGACAAAAATAGAGAACCTTCCACCAATTTTCTACTTAAATAAAACTTATACATAACACAACCATAAGTTCCTTGAAAAACCAAGGTCACACCTTATCTTTTTTTAACTATGTCCCCTTAAATGGAAGGTCATTTTGGACTTAGGTCTTCTACCATTTTTCTTCTTTTGTACTTTAGTCCACTTCCCCTTGTCTTATGTAGAATATGTGGCTAACAGTATTAGAATTTCAAAAGACTCAAAGGGCTAATATTTGTCTACCAATGGAGCCACAACAAATGGTTATGACCTTGGTGTTTTAGTAATAATATTAATGCCCTTAGAAATAGTTGGAGTAGGGTTTTATTATATTAAAACTGACCCCTTTGTGATTGTAATTAGTGGATCTACCTTGGGACCCCACTTTGTTTTAGTAGGAGGCTTAGGGTCATTGGATGATGAATTCGATTCATCATTCTTTAATTTAATGGAATTCAAAATGAGGTTGGTACGACATAAGTTTGACCACCAAGAAGATTCCTTCTTTTTTCTAATATTTTTTCAATCTTTAGTCAAATTCCTTATGTTGAAACAAATATGACATTAAAACATTATTCCTTCATAATCAAGAGGTTGGGACCAAGAACAATCACCTGCCTCACATTCCTTATTATATATAGTATCTTATCCCATTTTTATTAATTAATTTTTAATTATATGAATACATGTGCTATTACATGACTTTATTTCCATAGGTGTTTCTGATAATAATGTAATTTTATTTACCTTATTTATACTATCCTATACAATAAATATAAATAGGATTCACTGGTTTTAAGATTTAATAATACTAATATTAGTATGTATTATTGAGCATTAATTCAAGGGTAGATAGTCTAGTATTAATCCATTAAGGATTGATCTATTTTGAAAACTAAGTCCTTATTTTAGTGTGTCCATATCATTATAATATTTTATGAATGGCATAAGTTCATTGACTGTACTTCCCTAGTTTTTGAAAATATTTGTGACATATTTTTATATTTTGTTCCAAGTGAGATGAATTCATGGTAAAATTATGAAATCAAACTTATTAAATTTAGTTACACCAAGAAATTTGAGTAAGGACATTATATCATGATTATACATAGAGATTAATGTTGTGAATTTTAAAATAATGTTTTTGTTTTATTATTTTAAGTAAAAATGGTATGTCATCATAATCAATTTAAAAAAACCATAATGATTAGTCTATTGGCATAAGATATGTTGATTCCATAAGATTGATTTCTTAATATAATATGACCATAAAATTTTAATATATCATATCAAATAAAAAGGATATTAATCATTAAATATTAATCAAAATAATTTTAGGTTGGTTTTTAAGTGTATTATAAACTTGCTTTTAAAGCTCTAGGTTCAACATTAGGAAAATCGAGGTTATAAAATCATTTATTTCTTGACATTCCATAGGAAATGGAGAGTTCATAAGGTGGTAACGTGGGACATTCTATAGTTGTTGGTAATTTTTAGGAATAAAAGAATAATACATATTGATATAAGGGATAGAGCCTAATATCTTAGGGGAGGTCAAAACTAAGATCAAAATAAAAAATTGAGATCAAAAAATGGATCAAAATTAGAATCAATAAATGTGGGAAATCTCATCCCCAAATGAAAATACCATTCAACAATGATATATGGAAGTTAATTGGTAACCTTTGTGAAACCAAATAAAAGTTTTTTAATAAAAATATAAAATGGATGATATGAAAATCAACCAAATGTAACTCAATAATAATATTTAAAATATTAAATAGTTTGGTATGATAACCATTGAAACCTGTGTACTTGACATTATAAATATTTGGGAAGGTCTAAAAAAATGAAAGAAAGTCATGGTAGTAATGGAGTCTTAATCAAAACCAAAAATCTAAAAAAATTTAAAGAGGACAAAAGTAAATAATAGGTCCTAGAGTATTGGAATGATCATCTCAAGTTATTAAAATAAGAGTGGGAAGATGCTCTCTCCTTGAATAATATTTTCTTTAATGCGTATATATCTTAGAGTCTTTTAGTTTTGTTGTTGCATGTTTATTATTAATTTGTTGTTTTCTTATAGTTATAATGGCTTTTATATTGTTTTCTATTTGTTTGGGCCTTTTGTTTTTCCATGATAAGGTTGGGTCTTGTTACCTTTTCTTATTCTTAATTTTTTATCTTAATTTTTTAAAAGGGTTTTGGCCCTTTCAAGACCCACCTTTTATAATACTAGAGAAAATTGAACTCATGAAAAATAAAAGAACGTATTTTTCACCCTTGAAACCTACTCCAAGAATAATTATGGGACTAAATGATCAAAGAGGGAATTGGGGGAGAATAAGGGAATTTTGGCCTCTATTTTAGGATTTATAACTGGATCAATCCAAGGCATGGTTACATGTATGTGGATCCTTGATGAATCCTACTAGGAATAGATTATAAGAGAGGTGACTACTACCACTAAAAGCTCAATATCCTGATTGAATATAATTATTGATTGCTTACTTGGACAAAATTTTGAAATACTATCATGCTTATGTTTCACCAATTTATAAATAAAGAAAAGGGTATTTTAATTATAAAATAGAAAATAAAAGAGAGTGAAAGGGAAGGTATAAAAGGAGATTTATAGTTGAGATAATGTTAAAGCTATGAAAACTTATACATTCCAAGTTAAATTTATACCACTATGTGCATGGTCTAGAAATTACACAAAATTTTATCCACTTAATGTATAGCTTATAAAGACACAAAATTTAATTACTAACTCAAAAATTCTACACTAAATTTCAACACACCAAAAGAAATGTAGAAGAATGCACACATGACTTTCAAACTACCTTACAATTACAAGCATATAAACCAAATTACGTTCTAAAGAAAATGAAAAGAACTAATGAGAAGTTTAGATTAACATAAACACAATATAATTATTACATTAATTAATTATCATAGCATTACATAATTACTTGGAACAATATTCAACTCTAAACAAGAAACCATAAATAATATTCCTATGTAAGAAGACAAAGTGAAAACAAGAAAAAATGATTTTTATATAATTTTGATAGAGTTTATTTTCACAAAGTGTCAAAACTTTACAGAAGGAAACAATGAAACTTATATAGATATATTTTTCTATTAATTTAACTTTGTGCACTATTAGGGTGGTTACCAATTTTTAATGATGATTACATAAAGTAGTTGATATTTTGATAGACTTTCCATCTTGACCATGATTTACAGTTAGATGCCACACCTCTTTGTCTAATTCATTAATTTGACTATGTGTTGATCATTTGTTTAGTTGAGTTTTCATTAAATTATGTCACTCATGTCAAATCCTAGATAAAGCATGAGTTGTAAGATTGTCTATCTAACATGACTTGCATCAAATTACATCATTAAAATATTATTATTAGTGAAACATTGACAACAATATTGAGCTATTTATTCATTTTTGAAACATAAGGAACTTTAAGGCCTTTGACAACTTGGATGGTATAAATGAGCATTAATTTCCAATCTCATCATTGCTTTGATGACTCAAAATGTTGGTTAGGTCTATCAAGATCCATTATGATATTTTATGTGTATTATATCTCTTTGTATGGCCTATGACTTTTTATATTTCCATAGCTTCACAAGGAGGTGACACTTGTCACTCCCTTGACTATTCTTTATTATTTTTATGACATTTTATTACTTTCATTTATTAATGAACTCAAACATAAGGTGATCATGCCATGTGGCATGATCATATATCTCTTTCTACTATGAGGCTCCTCATAGTGACCAAGATCTATACATGATTAAGTCCCATGATTTGTTTATTTGATAGATTGGATGGTTTGTGATGATCCATGTCTTCCTAGATCCTCTCTATTTTCTCTAAGTCCCATTTTATTAAGAATATTCCACATGGTAGCATTATACACCTTTATAACTTGGGACCACTACTATTGGATCTATTAATGATCAAATTTCCTAAGACATCAATCTCAAATATCTATGGTTAGTTACCTTCAATATTATTACTTATTTTTATGTCTTTTGAGTCCCATGCCCCCTGATGTTTCCACATGGTAGCATCATGGACCTTCAAGACTTGGGGCCATTTTGTCTTTGCTTCTTATTATGTGGATTGGATATTTGAGATATGTCTAGATGGAATGATCTCAGATACTTCAAATATCTCCAACACTTAGCCATCTTTTATATTTTATAAAATTTAAATTTGATTGAGAGTCCACAGGATTATTCCAAGTGTTAAACTAAAACTAAATATGGGTACCCTATGGGGAAGTAAGATAATTACTAATTCAAAACATAGATGAGAAAGTGAATAAGCATTAATAAGTTAGCCAATAAAAAATAATTTTTAACATTAAAAAAGGCATTTATATTAGGTATAAGTTATCTATGGGCAATCAAATTAGTTAAAATCATGTGAAAAAACATAGAATTTCTCATATTTTTAATGAATAGTATAATTTCATAGAAATGTCCAAGGCAAAATCACTAAAATGTAAGAAATAAAGAAAGATGTTTCAATTAAATAATTCATTCCCATAGTGATAACCTAGTGATGGGTAGATAGGCATAAAATTTATATTTGTACTTCTATCATAGGGTATGGCCTCATTAGTTCATAGGGTCTAGCTTAATAGGATGTTGATGAGTATACACCAATAAAATTTATGTTAAGGGGACCTGCTAACTTCACTAGGTTGAATACATGATGCCATGTGGCATCATCTCAATAATTCAAGCCCTTAGGGTTGATTCATTATCCTTATAACTTATGTAGTCTATTATCCTTTATGATGGTTCCATGTGGTGTCATCTCAGGATTTCACGATTTAGCTCATTTTTGAGATCCTATATTTCCTTTATTAAAACTCATCCATTATTGTCCATCAACCTAAAAGATTTGAGTTTTCATGATGCTTTGGGAGATTATTGAATTTTTCCTTTCTTCATTGTTCTCTAACCTTCTATTCCCCATGATTGTACCTCATGGCACAATCTTGGAGCTTAGAGATACCAAATTCCTTAGTCAATTTTTGGCTTTCCACCTAGTACAAGCTTTGTGAGATGGTACCACATGTCATATGTTCATTGAATATTAATTGGGTGGCATGCTTTGAACCTACACATTTTAATGAAAATGGATAATTACAAAACTAAAAATAGCTAAGGCATAAAACATTGAATGAAAAATTAATGGGAGAAATATAAAAGGAAGATTTTGCATTTAGACATATCCTTCATATGATTTAGCCTATGATAGGTGACATGTTATTATTGGTGACATCTATCATATTCTTATTGCATTTAGATACATGCTTACTAGTCTACTACTAGGTATATTCCCTTAAAATTTAGTCTCAAGATACTTTCTAACATCATCAAGATCCATGTGGAAGTACATTGTTTAATTGGTTTATACTCTATGGCTCATGGGATGATGCCACATGGAATCATCCTATCTAATTAGGTGTACTCTTTATCAAACATGATCATGATACATGTCATGACCATGGAGCTTCTAGTGATCTTATGCTAATTTCTCCTCTCTAGGTATTAGGCTCATGTGAGACATTAATCTAAGAAATATAATGGTTCATGATCATTTGGAAGGCTATGGATATCTTTGGTATTACTTTGAGTCTCATGATTATCAAATGATGCCTCATGGAAACATCTTGAGCCTTCAAGCCTTGGAGATACTTCGAGCTACACTAACTACTATAATTAACTTGAACTTCTTTGATTATGACACTTGTCATAATCATAGTGAATATTTAATCTAAAATAATTATAAACTTTGATGAATTTTGAAAATAGTTGATCACTTATATGAACAAAAATCATCTAATTGGAAATCATGTGGCCTAGAAGGACTCTACACAATGCTACCAATGGACTTAGTCAGCTATTTGAGAATCCAAACATAATGAATGAATGTGATCTCATTAGCTAGCATCTTTATTTTATATCTTGGATCATAAGGGTTGAACCAAAAATAACACAAGACAAATTTACAAGTATCATTAATGAACTAGTCAAGAAATAAAAATTAAATACACATGAAGGAAAACCAACTTTGCACATAGATGAATGCATATTTCAATTAGAACAATGAATTTTTGATAAAATAAACATAGACCATGGGCCATTTTTATATAGATGAAATGGTTTTAAACATAAATTTAAGAAATACCAAATGAAATTCTTATGTGAATTAAACCATTTATAATTAAAAATGGCCTAATTATTTCATGACATATGCCAAAATTCAAACTAAAGGATTATTTAATCAGTTTGGTTAAATCAATGGTTAAGCATAAGGTTTAATGTAATAAATCATTAAGAACGAGATATAAATATAAACATAGAATTCAACTAAGGTAATGACTAAAAAAATTAAAAAATACACAATCAGTTATTTTAAATCATAAATTCATCACACAAGACTTTTGAATGAATGAGGAACAACTACAAGATATTGTCAACATTTTTAGACCAATGGTCTTATTGAAATTAAAAGAAAAACAAAAGGGTGAGATCTGATGAATCTTTCTCTTAAGTTTGAACCTAAAATAACCATAGAATAAATATACATAAAATATCATACTAGTGAAATATATGACTATTTAAAGTATGTATCAAGTGAACTCAATGATCAAATAGACCAAATAAAGATTTAAAGCTTGAAAATAAATGAGTGTCTATTTAAGAAAAAAGGAATGGATAAAATATGGGGAATCAAGAGTGGGAACCTATAAATAAATGAGTGTGGATCATATTAAATACAAATAATGGTGAATTCCATGGTGAAAATGATACAACATTTAGAACCCATACTATATTTTTTAGTCCTTAACACAACATAATCTATAAGCAATTCCTTAAACATAGTTAGAAAAGATGAAAGCACTAAATTTTGTAACAATTAGTGACATACTTATTTTCACATATTCTATAATACTATATAAGTATGAAGCGATAAGTTTTATTTTAATTCCATTTTAAATTCACATGAATAAGTTCAAATGAGACCAAGCATTATAACTTATGAAGGAATTATTAATTTATATGGCTTGGAGGTGGAATGGAATGGGCATTGTTTTAATACGAACCATGAATAAATAGCCTTGATAAATAGGTATTTAGTCTCACTCAAGGTCTTTATCCATTGCTATATAGGTATGATATCTTGTCCTTTAGATTTTTCGCATCACCCTTTGAGAAAAGACATTCGATTTAGCATTTTAAACTTAGTTGTTATTACATCTCTCTCTTTCAAAATGGTATGGGTAAAAGTTTTCTTATACATCTCTAAATACTCAAATAATCTTAAATAATTAAGTGGCTTTAATTACTTTGTAATGTTTAATGAAGTTCTTAGTGATAACATTTTAACAAGAAAATTCAGTTGTTTTAAAATCCAATTACTCTATTATAAATCATTGGTTTCCAAATTTTTTAAATATGAAAAAGAAATAATTATTAGTCTATGAATTGTTTGAATGAAACTTCTATTCTCTAAATTATAACTTGTACTTTCCAAGCTTATACCCAAACATTTAGGTAAATGACATGCATATGCAAGGATCAAATTTATTCGTATGAATATACCATTTTATGTTACTTTCACATGGTTTGGTTTTTGAGGCACAAATTTATTTTCAAGAATGGGGAAGGTTATGACAAGATATTGATATAGATGAGGTCGATCACAAGACACAAAAAATGGATAAAGAAAAGAATAAGGAACATAATAAAACACACAACAAAAATAAACACATAATGGAAGAAAACACACAATAGAAACAAACACACAACATAAATAAGATATACTAAAACTAAACTATAAAATAGAGAAACCAAACTAATGAAAGTGAATTTATAAAGCAATAAACTATGCTAATATGTACATTATACATTACTAAACCAACATGTGACTATTCTAAAAATGTAGTGGAAGGTATGGATGAGAAGTAGTGCTTCAATAACTATTTTTGACTAGAAATTAATTATCATTCCCATAAAAATCCATAATTCAAAAGGCATTCTAACCCTATAAACTAGATATCTAGTATGGGCTGGTCCAAAGTGGATCAAACCTATAATTTTAGAATTT
This sequence comes from Torreya grandis, assembly GCA_037957365.1. Taxonomy (NCBI): domain Eukaryota; kingdom Viridiplantae; phylum Streptophyta; class Pinopsida; order Cupressales; family Taxaceae; genus Torreya; species Torreya grandis. The sequence continues at coordinate 1,441,978 of JARHVA010004545.1, read as the reverse complement.
ATTTTCATGGGATTTGTCCCATGGTAACACAAGAAAATAAATCCTAAAATATTTCACTTTAGCCTTCTTGTCAAATCATTTTTATGTTGTGTTAATGATTTATAAAATTTAGTAAGGCTTCTTCTTCAGCATCCTCTAGCTAGACAATGTCCAACAGTCTTAAATTTACCTTCTTGTTGCTTCCCATGTATTATTGTATGAAATTATAGGTGGGAAAACTGAAATTAATAGTTAATATAGGTTCCAAAACATAAAATTCCAAGAATCATGATCTTTTTAGATCCTAATTATATCTAGTAAGGCCAACCCAGAGAGCATACTTCACTAGTGAATATCATTCACTTGGTTTTTATTTCACTGATTTCTTGATTACATCCATTATATTTTTGTTTTTTGAATACACCAACCCATTACCTTGTGTATGGTAGTTGGATGAGGATATCAAAATGATCCCATGATCATAAACCCATTCAGTAAGCTTTGCTTATTATAATATAGGGCCATTATCATAGACCAATGAAATTAGCATGCCAAGTACTATAGTTATGTTTTATTCCAATAACTTCATCACTTCATTAGTTTTTATATTCTTTGTTGTTTATACCTCGATCCAACTTGTATAATAATATATGTTAGTGAGGACAAATTTAAGGTTTACTAAATATTTAGGAATGATGAGTCTTAGTAAATTCAATACTCAATATGCAAAAGGTACTTCTTCCAAAACACATTGTAGAATATACATTTTTATTGGAAAATGTTCAAAATTCATGGTATGATTTATTATGAGCATGAAAATCCTTAAATATGGTAGACCAATGGTATCCATCTCATAGTTTCTTATGCATATTTCCATTTGTTATGAGATGACCACTACCTAGATTCTCATGAAAACTATCCATAACTTATTGGATTCATATCCTAATAGGCATGTGTGGTATATACCTTCATAGTTTTTATATAAATAAATACTTTCGTTGACATGTATTTATATCATTTCAATCTAAGATCCCTTTTTTGTATTGGGTTCAATCTATAGGTGTATTTTTGTAAAGAAGATAGTGTCTGGGGCATATAATCTTGTTGAGGAATGGTTCTAGTTAAATTGGTGTACTATGATTTGGGGATCAACATAATTGATCATATGAGTGATACACTGGCATCTAAACAAATTTTCAAGTTTCATTTCAAAATCATATTCTTAGAGTTTAGCCATCCATCTGCATCTGCATTCCCTTAATCATTCTGACCCGACATGAGCTTGATGGACATGTCTAGAATAATTTCATGCACTTTATTTATGATGATGTATTTGTCGGGTCCAACACACCCCATACACAAATTTCACATGGGAACCTCTTTATTTATAAAATTTATTTTATTTTAGGTTATTACATACTAGTATGAATTTATTTATGAGTGTTATTTAATGAGAGAATATTTAGTTCCATTTTAGTCCCTAACCCATGATCCAAACTTTTTTTGATAACTTTGGTATAGATTCACCAAGGGTTAAACATTATAAACTAAGATTTTGATGTTTTATTAAATAACTTAGGTTTGTGTATGCATCAATGAGAGATATACTTCATGTAGTTTCAAATGTTAATTAAAATGTGCATTCTTACATGATCATTTCATTATGTATTGGCCTAGAAAAAAATCATTTACTTTAGCTCAATATATTTTTCATTGTTGTTTCACCTCAATTATTTTCATATTCAAAGTCTTATTATGAAAGTTCTAAGCTTTGATCCACTTGGAAGTTGAATTGAAAGGGTTATTATGATTTAATTATAAACTTTATTTGTCCATCTACAGTCTAATTTACAACTAATAATGGTAAAATCATATTAAGAAATTTCATTTTGGTCTTTTTCAATTAAAAATGTCTTTTCTTGGTGTAATTTTTATGTTGATCAAGATCTTTTACATTTTCAACATTATTTCATAGAAAATTTCATGTCTAATTAAATATGGTTTTGTTTTACCTAGTTTAGACTAGATAATTATATGATTTGCTTAGGATTTGTTTATTATTATATAAATTTTAATTTTGAGTAAATTTCTAATACATTCCTAAGTATAATTTTATTTATCTTTGTTTGAAGAGATCATTAAAAAAATGAACCATTGATCTTCAATAGTTGTCACAATCTAGTGCACTTGGGACTTGGTAGTTACAAATTTTTCATCTCATGAGTTCTCCACCAAATTCAAAGTTTGAGAATCAAGAAACACATGATTTAACAAGTTCTCTACCTAATGGACATCTTAATTCATGACAAGTGTCATAATATTTGGTAGTTGGGGCTCAAAAGAAGTTATAGTCTTCTTTTAAGGATCCCCATGATCTAGAAAGATTGCCATGGCACTATGTGGTGATATCATGGAATCTCAAGGCCAAAAAAGACATAATACATAGTAAAAATATATAAATATCCTAAATCTTGATATCATGCCACTTGGCAGATATCATGGACTTGATATTTGGGTTATAAGTATAAAGATTTGTTAAAATAGCCTAACCCTTCTCAAGTTTTTAAAAGAAGTGGTAGTTATAATGATAGGTGGAGAGCCATAAAAGTTCCAAGTGGAATTGAAAATCTAGGTGTTAATTAATGAACATGTGTCTATCAACAAGATGCATAACATGATATCAAAGTTTAGATGAGAAAAATAATACATAATTGGCATGCGGCATTTAGTAGGAAAACTAGAAAACATAAAGAAAGGGAAGAGCCACGAGTGATTTGATATTTGAAATCTACTTGAGCTTCTACATAGTTCATGAAAAAAATCCCATGGGTTTGGATTTTTGAGAGAGTGATGAATTATGTAAATAACTTATGCTCAATGATAAAAGAGACACTAGATAAATTATAAGTGTAAAGACCCATAGAGTGATGTAAAATAAAGTAGATCCTGATTGAATGGTAGTTTGACGTTAGTAGACATCGAGACCAAATTTCATGGTCAAGGTGAAGACTAAGAGATGGGAACATGGTAGTTTTGAGATCAAAAATGGATGAAAATGCTTTATAAAAGAGGATGTATAAATGGATGAAGTCGTGAAGGATCAAATCATGAACATGAAGTTCTCAGACAATAGCCACAACCCATAATCCTTTGGAATAGCCTATAATGAAGTTTTTAGGTGGTAATCATGGCTAATATAAAATATAACGACTGTTGAAGCTCAAAGGAGTGAGTGAATAAGTGGAAATCAAGTGAAATTTAATCATTGTAAATGAATTCCCCTTAGAAATTAGAATTAAAATGTATAAAAAGCATTTTCATGATGTTGAGTATATACCACTGATATAGGTGTGTTATATTTTTAGAAGAGCACATACCATATTTCACTCCTTAACATCATATTAAAAATAAAAATGAACCAATTCCATGTCAAAATAGATCCAAGAAAATGTTCATATAAAGGGTGCATATATTTATAGAATTGGAACAATGCCTTGTTATAATATTGTCATGTCATCAACATTTAGTAGGAAAGGGTGAATATAGAATGCACTTTGCTACCATGGTGATAAGAACATGAAATTTTAAATTTTCCAACAAGATCTGAACAAAAATTCATCATTTAGAAATGTTAAGATGATGTTTATATTACTGTGTGGACCACTAATCAACTAGTGTGGAAGGTTTCAGGTTAATCAAACTAAAGTGGGAGTTTACAGTATATTGAGGATTATAATTATTTAACTAGGATGTTGTTATACTAGGGAAGTTGTGCCATGACTAATTAGGCTTTATTTTCTTGCTTATTAAAGTGTTATCAAAATTAATTAAGATCTAATCCTTTATTAATTTCAATTTTATATCAAGATAAATTAAGATTGGTTATCCATTGAAATTAATTAATTGACTAGCATGGTCCATAACAGTAACATTACTTTCCATTGTAAAAGGTTGACACATTTGAGCACCAAAATTTTGTTAATATTGAGCTAGTATTTCACCTACCGTCCATCTATGTTTTATGTTGATGGTATGCCAAAGATATTGATTTGGGAATTAGTCTACATATATGAGTTTTTTTGATGTTGATAGTGTTCCAATGGATATGAAATTATATTTTAAAACATTTGTATTTGATATCTCATTGTGATTATATCAAGGCTACATTGTTAATGGTGTCCAAATAGTTTTGGAAGACCTATCTCAATCAACACTTATTCCAACCAACACTTATCTAATTTCTAAGTATTGGAAGACCTATCTCAATTAATGAATTTACCACTTTTCTATCCTACTCTCTCTCTCTCTCTCTCTCTCTCTCTCTCTCTCTCGCTCTCTCTCTCTCTCTCTCTCTCTCACTCTCTCTCTCTCTCTCTCTCTCTCTCTCTCTCTCTCTCTCTCTCTCTCTCTCTCTCTCTCTCTCTCTCTCTCTCTCTCTCTCTCCATTTTATATTTTTAATTATAAATATTTTACCCATTACATTGTAAATAGTGCATTTGTGAAGGAACCAATAGTGAAAACTTGAAAGTCTCTAAGAAAATAGTCTGAACCTTCGGAAGAAATAATCAAATCCTACCTCTATTATATCATTTGGAGTTTCTTGGGCCTTGGATCACCAAAATGTAATATAAATTAGGGGACTCTTTTTATAATGTGTTGTGAGCTTATCTTGTCCAATCATAATAGTTAATTCAATAATTGTCTCTGGGTGGGTCATAATTTCAACATAATAGAAACTGGTGATATAAGGAAGGATTGAACCTATGGATATTAGAATTTATTTTGATTAAGTCCCGTGTCCATTATTATTTGCTTTCAAATTTTTATTATGTGTTTATAAATTAATAATATAAATGTATCCTATAAGGTGTATACAATATTTATGGAGTATATATCACCTCATTCTAGTACGCATGGAAAACTTAGACCTTAGTGGCTCATCTCAGTTATATACGTTCCCCTTTTTTAGAAGTCTTGAATCTACTCTATATTATGGCCATTAGCCTATATCTTGGTCCAAAAAGTGTAATCTTGATGAATTGAACTTTATATCTTGCCTATAATGCTTATAACTTGTTTATCATCCACCTCTACAAGTTATGAGCCTATACCTACTTTCTTGTTTTGTGGATACTAATATCCCATATAGACACCTTAATTGACATTGGTGTTCTACTCTAACACAAGTATATAGTTCCCTAAGGTCATCTAATTAAAAAATTAAATGTATCCTAATGGTGGGCCTAAGTGATTTAATGTGAGTTACTTCTCCAAAGGGATTGATATAAATACAAGATTAATCCTCATTCATTCCTCACTTATCATAAACTAAGGTAACTTATCATAGCATTCAATCAAGCACTTTATAAGTTAAATATTCCATGTTTTCTCTTATTTTCATATCAATCATAGGGATAACACATACATAGGTATTAAGTACTAAAGGATTAACCCAAAATCATGAATTTCCATGTTACAAGATAGGTCATTATTGTAATTTTTTCAACATATTCCATTATTCACATACAAGACAAAATGTATTGGAGAATTGCATTATTATGAGTACCTTTTTGGAGTATTGGATATGTAGGTAACACTCAGTGATAGAGGTTTATTTGGGGTTAACTCAACACCATGGTCCCACTAACCCATTTTCACCAAATTTCATTATGAGGATGAAGAACTAGAGTTTTGAATTTTTTTGAGGAGTGACAGTCCATGACCCACATTTAGATGAACTAGGGTGAAGGTGAAGACAAACACAAAAGCATCTAGTTTTTCACATAATTTTCTAGTAGGTAATATTTGTAGGACACCTACATTAATTTCATATAGTATCATTGATGCAACTATCCAAGGATGATACTAGTGTCCATGGATCCAAAGATATTCAATCAATAATTTTACAATTATTCTAAAATCCTCTTTCAATTTGGTTCCTACCTATTCTAGATCTAGAACTATGTCAACATCATAACTAAGTACATTAATTATTTATCATTTAAATATTTAGTTTAGTTGTATTTACTATTTTTATCCTTTCACATTTTAATGAATTGATAATATGTTATATCAGATTTTAGCATCTACTTGGCCTATTATAGAGATAATTTATTACCCTTCTACCATAATCTATATATATCCCATTTAACCCTAGATAAACCCAATATAGAGTTTTAGGGTTAATCATTTGGTGAAACTAATTCATATTAATTCAAAAATAATTTGATGTAGCCATTCTAATCCTCCATGGGTTTCAACTTATTATGATGGAATTTTAGATATGAAACTTTACCCTAGGATTTTACCTTTTTCTGGTCATAAGGGATTTGTGTACATATGATTTCAAGTGGATTATTCATTTATATCCCCCCAAAAATACCCATTTCAAAATTCCTCATAGGTATTTTCTACTTAGGTCAATGTACCCATAAACCTAATTTTGTTTGCCAAAATTTGGTACAATTTTTTCAATTTACTATTTTTAGTAAATATTGGCATACAAGGTGAAAGGTGCACTTATTTTTTAATCAATTTATAGGTTTAATAAAAAATAACATTTTATTACAAACATATCTCAAATATCTAAAATAAATGCCTATTTTATCAAAATTGTTGATTCTTTATTGGGAATATTCTAAGGTTTTGTCTATGAAGCATTCCAAATTTTTAGGCTTATTTAATATCAATAATAGATTAAATTCAAAATAACTAATTTTTTTTTCATAATTATGTTTTTATACACAAAAAAATATTTTTTCCAATATATTGTATGGATTTTATGAGTTTAATATTTTACTATTTTATTAAATTTAGATCTATAATTCATACACTATACTTTTATTTCTCTATTTTCATGGGTTCATCTCATTTCCTATTTTTTAAAAACAACCTATATCATATTTATAAAAACTGTAGAAAATAGTATGAAATTTATATATCCTTATTTTACAAAGATTACATTTTATAAAACATTTAAAATGGATATAAAAGAGCTTATTATTCTTCCTAACCCTAAAAAGGGTGATAGATCTAATCTCTCTAACTAGGTCCATGCTATCACTTATCCATTTGTTTATGTATTTTTAATGTAATTTTCATTTTGTAAAATGAACTAACAAACCTGAAATGAAACTAGGGTTTTAGTCAAAATGAGACATACATGTAGGATCAAATATGCATCATTGATCAAGTTATTGTGAGAGCTCCGTTTTGGATAGGAAGGATTACCTGCACACAAGTAGACAAACTAGACAAGATAGATTAATAAAATAATAAGCTAGATTTCATGGAAAAGGACCAGTTCTAGGAAGGGTTAGCTTTCTTTCACAGATGTCAATCTACATATTTAGAAATTGAGCTAATAAAAAATGATATTGTGAATTGCAAATATTTTTTGATAATTAGATAAAATAAGATAAAGATAAAACTAATTCTTCCATAATTTCCTCAATGTAATCAAAATAATTAAGCAATTATTCTTGTGTGGCATCAGTATCTTCCTAGATTATTTCTAGCTAGGTTGAAATGTACTCAATATTTGGAGTGAATTAATGGTGTACATACTCAACTCATGTGCAATGTGACTCTAATTAGTGAATAAATGTTGGAGAATGATTGGTAGAGAGAAAATAATGACTATCTCATGAGGTGCTCCTAAAATAGTCATGTGAATGTAGGGTCAATGTTTTTAGTAAAATAGAATGATTAGAATAGATAAAGGTGAGGCAAAAATATGTGAAAATAAGTTTGGGTCCTGCATTTTGAAATTTTTTATAGGGATAAATGTTGATTCATAAAATTGGTATCAATTTTATTAGGATTAAGGTTAATTAGTATGATCGATGTTCATTTTGGTAAATTTATTGAGAAAACTAAGAAGTTGGATTATGGATTGAGAAAATAGATTATAAAGGTAATTAGGATGATCTAAGGAGTAAACTAATGGTATTATGATGTATAATCAAATTATTATAAAATAAGATACATCACTAATATTTTAAATGTCTTAGGATAATGCTAAGATTTGGAGATATGCTCTACTTTACATAAATTAATTTCAAAGATTTAGAGCTTGGATATAAAAATGTATTGTCTATAATAGAAAATCATTTAAACATTATTTATCTTTTAATCATTCTATCCACCTTATAACAAAGTTTTAGGATCCATAAATAAAATCTACATCCATTTATATGTAATCAATGTTGATCAAATAGAATTGATGTTGATCACAAAGAATTGCTAATGATTCTACCTTTCTTTGGAAAAACACATCTTAGGAGGTTTTAACTGTGGGTAATTTTGAAGACAAGATTTGTTATGTTGTTTCATGGGTTTTTAATTAAGGGTATGTTGTTGGAATGTGGGGATAATTTATATTTTATGAATACTAAATGAATTTTGGGATAATTGAAGAGTTTAGTAATAGTACTTAATAGAGTAATTACCACATATGAATGTGAATAAGAATAATAAATATGAATAAAGGGGAATTATGACATTCAAAGACACATTAAGTAATGTACATAAAATTAGTGTCTACATTTTCCCAATTTTTTTATTGGGTGAATATAAATCAATTATGAGACAAAAACTTAGAGTAAGTGGATGCCCTAGGTGTGAGGGATGAGGTATTCCCCCTCAAACTAGGAGAAAAAAGGATGGAATAAGGTGGTAATAGGTTTGAAAATAGTGGGATGTGGAGATCTGATTGATAAAAAATAATTTCAAGGATGTGGGTTGGTTATATGATTAAAAACATTTTCACTATCGAGATAGGGATAATAACATAGAGGGATGTCTTTGGGTAACCATGAAACAAATTTCCCTAAGCATGAACAATGGGTACATAATCAAAGGTGACCAAGAGAAAAAAGGATATGAGTGACCAACTAAATCATCTACTATGAAAAAATAGTGGTATGACCTATAGATATTTGTTCACATGGTGAAGTATAATCTTGAGATCTACAAGGGATATATTACCAGTATAATGTATGCCTTTGTAGGTTATGGGACCAATATTTTCTCATGTCCACAAATTAAGGGTGCTGTATAAAATAGTGTAAGTGAATTGGTAAATTTAGTAGAGCCATAAATTAGAAGGATGTGTGTATAAATAGGTTCAAACAATGAAAAGTGAAGGATCGATAATGATCTATGGGGATCTCTAATGATTAGCTTATAATCAACATCGATATCAAGAAGCACCAGTAATTCTTCATATTGGCACCAATTGAGGTAAATGCTATATATAATGAAACTCAAAATTGGAAAGGCTCATTTGAAACTTTTTTATAATTAATCACTTGATCTATGAGATAAAAATATGACATGGTAATGGATGTCATTGGAAATAGATGGATATCACATAGAGAGGTAAGGGATGCACTTTTAATTTTTAATTTTAATAATTTTTTTTGTACAGACAAAGGAGGATATGTGGTGAATCCTATAAAATTTAATATGATCATGTATTATCATTAGTGATCAGTTTCTATATCGACATTGATCAAGGGAGATCATGGTCAATTTATAGAGATTAGCATTGATTCTAAATAATTGATAATGATCTATAGAAAGTGTTAGGAGATATGAAAATAGATATCACTAATTTATGTTTTTTTTAGGTGAGAGAGTTATTGATGATGTGGGATCGAGTGACATAATTATTATATTGGATGTAGTATGTTATGAGTGATTAGGACTAGGCCCATATGGATCCTATGGGTCTTGAGCGATTGTGGCATTACTAAAGGATTTATAGAGATGTAAGACTATCAGTGTCCTTAATGGAGTGGTAGGATATAGTGATAGGGACCTTATGGTTACTGATCAAGGAGATGACCATTATTTTGGAGGATATTTATAATATCCTTTGATTTCTAATACAATAGGTAGTGATCACACCAATTAATGATATGGATATGGGGAGGTGTTAGCATGATTATATGATGAGGATGTCATAGACACCACCTTTATGGAAGTGGAGATAAATTCATATTGATATATGAGTAAGATGTAGTAGGAATATTAGTGTTGATGATGATTATGTTGATGATATATTATTATGTGCTACCATATTTTGGAAGATGAATGTTTCCTTAGAATTTGATAGGGGTAGTGTTATATATGCTGGAGCATTAGACCATTTTTTCATGTGCACCTATACTCCTATAATAGTTACATAAATTTTTATGGGGATGGTTGATATGGTAGATATTTGGTTTGAATATTACATTTTTTTACAATGTTGGGTGTATGAGCACATTAGAGTATTATGGATATCAAGGATTCCCTAGATGAGATGGTACTAGACAACTTATAGTGTAAGATTCATTAGATGGAAGGATGATATAGTGTGTCCATATGGTGATGTGGTTGTATGTGATTTGGATTATTATATATAATTTATAGATGAGCTATAGGATGGAGGTGTGATTTGGAGTCCATATGTGAGATTTACTTCTTAACCTTAGGAGTGGTGAAAGCTAGTAGAAGGGCAACAAGATAGATGCTTGTGTGGGTGATGGGTGGAAAATTTAGAGTTATTTTAGTTTTGGAGGGTGAGGAGATAGTTTGGACTAAGACATTAAAAGTATATAAGGGAAGAATCTAAGGTGGAGGTTTTAGAGGCTCATTTTTTAGGGATATGACTATTAGAATAAGAGAAGGCTAAAAACATGGATGTGTATGATGTTGAATAGACACTAGTATTCATTTTGTGGTGGGGATATTATTTGGGGGATAAATGAGGGAGGGTAGTGTCACCATGTTAGGAGGGGGAAGATGAAGAGATGGTAGATGTTGAAGAGAGAGGAGGAGAGGAGTCTCTTGTAGAGGAGGTGCATGTACAAGCTATTATTGTAAAGAGATATGCATCAAGCGCATAATGTTCCACTTTATAGGGAAAACTAACCACATTATAGGATATATACAATTAGGAAACTTTATATTGATATAGGTACCTGAGTCAGAGGGATAAAATTCATGGATTGAGAGGGTTAGTTGAGGTGAAAACATCAATGATAGATGAAGGAGGAACATAGAACACTAAGATGGGACCAACGAGGATAATGAGTGTGGATAGGTACCAAGATGTATTGAGAGAGATATGATACTATGATTATATTATGAGTGATTTATTTCTAAAGGTGCCATAGTATGTGATCTATCTAGTAGGTTAAGGTAGATCTTCCCATAGGACACTGATTGTGTTAGTTAGTATGGAGAGTGTGACACAAGGTAGGGATGGTGGGGATAGAGGAGGAGATGTATGAGATGGGGGAGATAGATGATATTGGAACATTTATTTTAGCCTCTTAAAGTTTACCACATAGTTTTGAATTGATCAGAGGTGATATTTTACATGTGATTATACTTTGATGATCACACTATAGTTACATGTGTATGATGTAGATACTTGATTTAAATGTATATGAGCATTTGATGGTTACTATGAACATGCGATAATTTGTCATATGAGTATGTTTATTGATTATTTTATGCTTATGTTATAATTTAATTTTTTGAGATGATTATAGATCATGATTATGATTTTATATTGCATTAATTTTGATGCATAATTTTATGTAAACATATATGCTCTTACATTTTTTAGATGATGTAATATGTTAAATTTATCAAATGTTAGCTAATAATTATGATTGGCTGATTATTATTCTTGGTAAAAGAGTAAAATATGTTCTTAACCCATATATTAACTTGGATCATAACCATAGATAGTCATCTTGTATCATTTACATGTGCATCTTATATCCACTATTAGTAGGACTTTAATAACCCTATTAAAACAAATTTATTTAGGAAATATAGATTAAATAATTTTAAAATGATTCATGTGTTTCTATTAAATTTAGGATTATATGCCCCACATTACTTATGATAACTAAGTCTTGTTAGATTAATGACCTTAGGACCTTATTTTGGAGTTTATCCATGTATTATGTAGACTAATATATGCAAGAAGTCTACAAAAAAATATTGATCAATGTGGGAAGCTTTTGTGGGATAATTTTTTAATTTTTATTCATATATTTTGAAGGTTGTGATTTTTTGATAGAAAAATTATCAATATCAAAAGTTTTATGTAATGTAAATATTTAGATAACCATCCTTCAAGGGAGTGGTCTATAGTTTTGGATATATTTTTGTATTTATGTTAATAGTTTTCCCTAAATGGATCAATGTGTGTTTTTACCCTTTTCTTAATTGTCATATTTTGATCCCATCTTGAATTTTTGTCATGTATTATCTTAGGGTGACCCAAGTAATTATGTTTTAATCAAACAAAATTTTTACACAAGGTTGTATTTTTATCCCAAATAAGCCTTTACCTAACCAATATGGGGTTTGGGGAAATAATTATTCAGGGATCCTTCCATATATAGGTGGATCTCATCAAATTATAACAATGCATGAATAATGTGATGGTGTTCATATTTAACAATGAGATAGGTATTCTATTGGATAACCACATGATTCTATATCATTATTGGGTTTTTTTTGGGATACTAAGATGATCATTACGATATGGATTTTGGACAAAGGGAAAACTCATGTTGATTATGGTTGAAAAAATGTTATTAATAATATAAAGGATGTAAATTCAAAGCATTAATAGGCTCATGTTTTATTTTTCCCTCAAGAGAGGCCAAATGATATGAACCAGATCCATATGTATGAGTCAAAATATACGATCCAAGCCAATTTGGAGAAAATTTCCCTCTTTTAATCCTTTCCATATTTGTAACATGTTGGTTTTATTTAAGTAAAATATTTCCAATGTTAAAGTATAATTATTTTAAATTTCAATTATATGCATGCTTTATTATTTCTTGATAAATGTGTTTGTGGTCGAGTGTTATTGTTTGATGTTCATTTAATAGTTTTAGTTGTGATAGTAGTTCTTGATGGTAGTATTCTTCAGAAATGATGTCCTTAAGGTAAGTCAAAATATAAGGTATTTGATTTTCTAGATTAATAACATCCTATATGATATAACATAAATAAAATAGGGTGGCACATGTTGGAGTGCAAATACTCATTTTGATATGCCATAGCATGAAAGGGACTTGGAAATGCCAATCTTTCCTAATCGCATTGACCACTTTTTCTAGGATTTTATTAAATTTTTTGTTATAATATTCAGCTTGTCCATTGGATTTTGGATAATATGGTAAATAAAAAATAAGTGTGGTACTAAAAGAATCACAAAGTTTCTAGACTTTCTTATACTTAAAATATTTGTCATTATCATTGATGATCTTATGAGGAATGTTGAAACAACAAATAATGTGATGGTGGATGAAATCCAAATTTTGTTTGCCTCATTTGAAATATGATTAATAGCTTATACCCATGTAGTAAAATATTTTATTGTGGTAATGATAAAATTATGTCACTAGAAAGATTTGGGGTTAATCTAACCAATGAGATCCATCCCCCACTGAGAGAATGACCAAAAATGTATATCCAAATGTAAAGAATGGATAGGGACATGTGATAAGTTTGTATTGTTTTGACATTTAGGGCATGTTTTAAAATATTCACAATAACCTTTATTTAAGGTGGGCCACTAATAGCCGAAATGTATTTTTTTTATGAATGGCTAGGCTAATAGAATGTCCTCCACATATTCCATCATGTGTTTATTTGATTGATAGGGTTTCTTTTGGACCCTGGAGGCATTGAAGGAGAAGGCCATAAACAATTCATTTATATACAACACCCCACAATATGCTATAATGAGCAGTATGTTGTTGGAAGGCATGTTTACCATTTTTAGAAAGATTAAGAGGTATTAAACCTAGTGAAAGATAATCATATATTTTTGTGTACCATGGTTCTAATTGGATTTATACTATGTTGTGGAGAGAGGGGATATAAACATTAGTATAAAAAGGTTGCTTGATTTTGTGAATTTCAATAAAAGTTTAGATTCTTAGGAGGATGATGGGATGAAAAAGGCTAAAGAATCCATTGTATCATCAAACTTGTTAGTTGATCACGAATTGGTTTAACTCATATAATGATCAAATGATACCAATAAATGGTCTTCCAATTTTTTTTATTTTTATAGAATATCATTTTTACATCTATATATTATATTTATTTGATTGACCACTAGTTTAAAATCCCCATAAATATTAATCATTTTGATTTTTAGGGATAAAATAATTTTGAGGACTATAATTAAGGATTTGTACTCTACCATATTATTGGTACAATAATAATAAATATTGAAAGATAATGGAATAGGGGGCCCTTATGGAGATATTCAAACAATTATGGCTCCCCCTCCATACTCACATTTAGATCCATTAAAGAACAAAATCATTTGATATTCTATATCTACATGAGACAAGGAGGTTATAGATTCATCCAAAAATTCATAGTTAAATGGTTGACTATTATCCATAGGTGAATCTACCAACCAGTCTACAATGAGTTATCCCTTAATTGACTTTTGGTAGAGGAACTCAAGGTCAAATTTAGCAAGGAGCATAGGTCACCTTGCCATTTCTAATTTTTGATATGGTTTTGAATGTAAGTACTTAAGAGGTATATATTTGTAGTTATATATGTTTTATGATTACGTAAATAATGATAGAGCTTAGAATATACAAATTCCAAGGGAAGACATAGTTTTTTTATATGCATATAATGAGTCTTATAATCAATGAGAATGTGACTTATGTAACAAACCACTTATTCTCTATGATTATCATCTTGATGCATAATCATGGTGATTAGGGCTTAATATTTATCTAAGTTATATGAGTAAAATAATTGGCCCTAATCATGAGGAATAAAGATAGGGGAAGAAAGGAAATAGTTTTTAAGGGTATCAAAGGATTTTTGACTATTTTTATCCCATAAAAATTGAGTGTATTTCTTAAAAATGTGATGGAATGGCTAACATCAATATGATAATTATGAAATAAAGCTTCAAATAAATTATAATTTACCTTGTAGATTAAGAAGCTGCTTAAGAGTAAATGTGCTGACATTTTTAAAAGCCAAGAGCTTTCATGACAAGACCCAAAAAACACACTTATAGGGATTGAGATAGACTTGGTATTTGATTAAACTAGTAAATATTATCTTGAGAATAGAGATATGGTACTTATGGAGTTTGGATTTACCAAAGAGATCATCCACATAATATTCAAGGATTTTGTGGATTAGGTCATAAAATATGTAGGTCATGGTGCATTGGTAAGTTGCCCCAGTGTTATTTAAACCAAAATTAATGACCCTATAACATAAAATTCTCCATCAGGTAATAAAGGAAGTTTTATGCTAATTTTTAAGGGCAATAAGGATTTGAATATGCTTAGAGAACCCACCCATGAGAGATAACAATTCATGGCTAGTTGTGAGGTTTACAATATGATCAATGTTAGGGAGGGGAAAATCATCTTTAGGAAAGGCAAGGTTTAGGTCACAAAAATCAATACATAGGTCTAATCCCCTAAATGGTTTCATGATAGGCACAATATTGGACACCCATTAAGGGTTATTAGTAGGTTGGATGAAATTATCTAGTATAATTGTTGTAGTTGTTATTTAAATAAAAGTGCCACATGTAGGTGCATATTTTAGAGATTTTATTTTAATAGTTTCTATTTGGGGATGGTGATGATGTTATATACAAATACAATGAGGTTGATTCTAAGCATGTCATTATAAGACTAAGTAAAATCCTAACCATGGTTAACAAAGAATGTAAAGAAATCTTGGTGTTCTTCAAAATCTAAGACTTGACGAACTTTGATATTTTTTGGGACTTCTCATGTCTCAATATTAATATTGATGGTGACCTCATCTGAAATACTAAGAGTTTTATATGGAAGGGATTTTTTTAAGTATATATCTCTTTCCCCAAAATATGTTAAGATAGAGTCATCATCCTGACATTAAATAATCAACACTTATGGATAATCTTGTTTTATCATGTCAGGGATAGTTAAGGGAATAGATTTAGTTTTTTATTATGTTGGTATGTGAATGGTCTTAGGTCAAAATTATTGTTCAAAAAACTTTTATGAGGGATGGATATGAAATTGTCATTTTATAAAGGGGTGTCAGGGGAGGATGGAAATGGGATTTCATGGAATTTGAAATGGTGTCGAGTAGTGATGACGAGGTAATGGTGTGGAGATGTCAATTATGAGATGGTTGAAGGGGTTTATTGAAACCTAGAACATGTTTTTCATGTGGCTTTCTAAGATCACTCAATGTGACCTCATGTGGTCCTTTCTCATAATGTCCTACGATAAAGCCTTTCCAAACACATTATTGTAAATAATTTTGTGTAAAGTACATCTTATTAAGGAAAGATAAACTTGAGGAAAATAGTTTTTTATGAGATTGATTAATCCCTCCATGGATTAAATAGGTATGAAGGTGAGAAGGACCAAAGGGGATAACCTCTACAAGGTTAGGATAATAGAAGGTATATTTATTAGGGCACCCATATTCTTGAGAGGTAGGTAAGGTTTTAAGTGTCAATATCAAATATTCCCCCAATGAGATATTTTGAAGCGTAGAGTTGAGTGAATCATCATGAATACAACATGAGGTTATCACTACACTATATGATGATGGTGTCGAGTCTTTTATAAGGATTAATAAATCATTAGGTTTATATGTTAATTTTCATGTTTTGAATAGATGAGGATCTGCTAGGATAATATGTATTTTGCCTTTGTATTCATAATTGAGGCATAGATGTAGGGTAGAGTGGACATAGAGCATAGCATAAATCTATGGATGCTTAAGTAAAATTTTATATTTAAATTCCCATTCTACCACATCAAATAGGTCAAGAAGGGTACATTCACCAACTATAATAGGGAAGATGAGAGTTCTTAAGGTAGGTTCTACCTTGTCATTAAAGGCTCATATAACAATTGGGGATGGGGATATGATGGTTTTTAGCAACTGGAGTTGTTTGAAAATGTGTGATGAGATAATGTTTATTTTATCCCTATTGTTAATAATGACCTTTTTTATCATTGTTTGATCAACTTGAGCAATTATAAATAAAGGTAGGTCCTAGTCATCAAGCTCTAATGAGGATACTTTAGAATCATGTAAGGTAATGGATGAGTATTTTTAAATGATCCTATAAAATTTGATAGAGGTTAAGTTTCATCTAGTTGTACCTATATGGATTGAAGTAACTTTATCATATGTTTATGGTGTTGTGGATAATTTTGGATAAATTCATATAAGGACATCTCTAAGGAAAGTTTGTGTAGTTATTTTAGAATTGATATCTATACTAATTTTGAGGTATTATTATCCTAAGTTGTTTCTAAAATGGATACTTTTGCTTTTGGAATGGATGGTTTATGGGTCTTTGTAGTAAAAGCAAGGGTCTTTAGAATGAAAATTTTGACTTTGTTTGGATTATGGTTTTTTAAGACTTATACCTAAGACCATGTGGCTATGTTTATTGTGTCAATTTGTAATAGTGGTTGGTTTTTTGAAGTTCCATAGTTACTTATATTTTGTGGACTCATGAAGTTGATGGAAGAGATTTGGTCATGATTGGAGTTGATAACATTAACCATTCCTCTTGATGTTTGTTTTGATTTTTTTTAAAGGATTTAAGCCATATACCACATTAATCTTAGAGGTAGTTATGGTTTTAGTGTCTTGGTTGGAAATAGGATCAAGACAAGTTTTTTAGTTAATAGGTCATCTTCCTCCAAGAGATCTTGGATCATGGCCCTGAGAGCATTGTAACTCTTGATATCATGTCTTGATATCCTATTATAGGCATATATATTATCTCCCTTATATTTATAATGGATTTTTTATATGGTGGTAATGTGATGAGGGAATTTTGTATAAGTTGATCAAGGATAGTAGAATATGACCCCTTTAATGGGTCTTGGTAGAATTTTGTTAGGTATCAATTTTTTGGATTATGCTTACCCTAGCATCTTAATTTTAGATGTTGATTTTATGATTTATCTTAATGAGTGGTATAAGTTTCTTAGAAAATATTTGGTGATAATAGAAATTTGAAGGATTGATAAGGGATATTTGTGTAATATGGATGGAATTTTTTGACCTCTTTTAGGTCCCTTGATAGGTAGTTTTATAATTATGATCTTTAGATTAGAGGAAAGATGAGGCCTTGATATGTATGGCTTAACTTAAACCTAGGGGATAGTCATCTTCCCTTTTTTAGCATGGTTAGAGGTTATATGGGTGTTTTCATAAGGTTTTTCATTTTTATATGCCTAAGGGAGCTCAATCCTTATAGGCAGGTGTTGTAGGGCTTTAACATTTACCATACCAAGGCATTTGTCCCATGTGGTTGGAGTAACCCTTTTACCTTCCATTATTCATAGGTGATCTTGAGTGTGTTTAGATAACCCCTCTTATAAAAGACACCATGTACTACCATTGGGGAGGTCCAAATGGATGAAAAAAAATAGGCTAACTGATTGAGTTTGTTTTAAAATATCTCCCATAAAGAGGTTTAGAATTTCCATTATTTTACAGGAGGAATCATGCATGCTATTAACATATATAGGTAGAAGTTGATTGTGAATGGTAATTATTACATGGGATTATTGATCTTTTGTGTTTCTATTGTTTGTTTGTATAGAATTAGATGAATATGTATGATTTGGTAATGGTTATCAAAATATGGAGAGATTGGTTTGAAGGAGAATTTAGATTATCTAATTGTAGTTCCCCTTGATCAATAAGGTTCTAGATGAAGATTTTTAAATAACAACACCTATCAATCTCATTATTAGGTGCATGATGGTAGGTGAAAAATTAAATCTCTTTATACCGATTACTTATTGGATGAGAGACATCAATGGACTTGATCGAAGGAAGTTCCATAACTAACATGTTAAAAAATTTATCCATAATGGAAGTGTAAGATTCTCCCAAGGGTATGTATTGCCTAGATGGAAATCATGTCAAGTTTTTATGTGGTTGTGTCTAGGAAGTGGAATAACTTAGATGGTTTGTTGTCAATTGAGGGGCTTATTTTTGAACAACTATGTTTGTTGCAACTTTTGGTTTAGAGTTATTTTACCCCTTAGAAGGATTAGGTTTAATTTATTTTTATTTTGTAGTTTAACTTTTCCTTTTTTTAGGGCTAAAATTTATAACTTATAGGCCATGGTAAAGGATTCATCAAAGGTATTAAAATATTATACCTAAAGCATGGATGATATGTGATTATAGCATGACCTATCGAAAAGTTTATTAAACTTAGTCTAAGGGAGGGAAAAAGATAACTAATTTATAAGTCTTGATAATCTTGAAACAAAATCACCAATTGATTCATCTTCAAACTATCTAATGGCATAAAAATTAGCTATGGCTACCCTACTTATGATATTGATTCAAAAGTGATCTAGGAAGGTTTTGGATAGTTATCCAAAGATAATAGATAATGTTTCATAATAAATCTATACAAATCTAAAGTGGCCCCAACTAATGACATGATAAGCATTCTCAGGAGGAGAGTGTCATCATGGGATATAAGGTATCAAGCCTATCTAAAGTCCCTAATGTGTTACTAAGGGTCCTCCTTGTTTTGTAATTTTGTGAACATGGGTAGTTCTCATTGGGAAGTATAAGGTCTAATAGGGACAACCAAATTGATATGTTCATTATAGTTTTATTTGTAAAATAACATATTATAGTGCTTGAATGTAGAATCTTTGAGGTTCATCATCCTATCCATAAGAGTATGCATTAGGTCAAGATAGGTACTATATTGAGGCATACCCATTAGAGTGTTCTATTTCAAATGCTGGTGAAGGAGATGTGAAGTAAGAAATGATTATGAAAGAGGATAACCAACTAAGGTATTAATTATTGGTTAAGATGTAATGGTATACTACAAGAATAGAGGGGGTAAGGTTTGTTGTTGAAACAAATTAAAATAGGTATTTATGAATGGTTGTGATGGGGATATGTATTATATGGTTCATGGTAGTAATTTTTTTCTTAGAGAGGTTGACATAAAGGAACTTAATGTAAAGGTTGAGTCAGGTTTGTGGGCACGTGTGTTTGAATAGTTAGGAGAGTGAAAGGGAGTGAGACCAATAAATTTTAGACCAAGGAATAAGGTGGTTGGGTGGATGTTCATTAGGGTATAATAACATTTTGGGTTTGAATAATAGTTATATATGGATTATTAGTTACTAATGGTGGTTGATTAACTATGGGTTGTGTCATATTAGTACAAGGGGTAGATTAGAACCCGTATTAGAATCAAAAGTTAATGGTGGTTGTTGATGAATTGAAGAGGACACCATGGATGTTGAATGTTATTTGGATAATTTTAGTTGTATACCATAGATAATTTGATAATTATGAAGGTAAATGATAATACATATGACTTGTGCTATAATGTAATGACTAAGGGAGAGTGGATTGTTATCTAGTATGTCGATAAAATTTAGGTTTACCTATGTATAATAATGAGGAATACTATCCCTAAAATAATTGAGAGAGGTAGGAGGATTGGGTGAATGTTACATGGATAAATATAATGTGTGTAACCTAGTTTGCTTATGTGATTATTGCCTAGTTAAAACCATGTAGCACTAATGAATCAAAAATAAATGTAAATAAAACAAAAAATTTCTTTTTTGTTTTTTCTCTTTTTAGTGAAGATAAAATGCACA
This sequence comes from Torreya grandis, assembly GCA_037957365.1. Classification (NCBI taxonomy): domain Eukaryota; kingdom Viridiplantae; phylum Streptophyta; class Pinopsida; order Cupressales; family Taxaceae; genus Torreya; species Torreya grandis. The sequence goes on along the minus strand of JARHVA010004545.1, from coordinate 1,421,293 downwards.
CTCTAATTAAATTTTAATGTTGTTATTTTGTGTGTGTTTTTCCTTTTTAAAATTTATTATTTAGAGAATTAAGGGGAATTGGGCTTAACACAAGACCTAGGAAATAGTAAGGTAAGGTTGGTTTTAGGTTTACTTAAGGATGTTATCCTTGATATAATTTAACATACATGAGGCCTAGCCTTGTGTTTATGATGATACATGGATTGCTACTGGGTCCTATCCCCTCAATTCATGACCATTTAGTGATAAGGGTTTTGGGTGCTTAGGCAATATACCATCAACCAATGTTTTATACTTGGCCAGAACATTGAATCAGTTTTTCATATGGTGATGAAATCCAAGTAGGTCCACCTTAGTGGGATTGTTTGTTACTTAATAGTTTTATGGTTTGGTTATGTGTGAAAAATAAGTGTGACTATGATTATAAATTAACTTACCTTACTATTTTATGTGAATAATCTAATAAATCAATCAATTCAATGTGCACTCCTTTTTAAATCTAAAAGAAAACTAGAATTTTTTTCTTTTTTTACAAAAACAATAATGAAAACTTTACTAAAAATGCAATAAAATAAAATTTAAAATGAAAATAAATGAGTAAGAGGCCAAAAAGGGTCCCACCAAGGGTTTCATAATGTTTATGTAGTTTTCCTTTTATAATATGAACTAACAAAAACTCAATATAAAAGCAAGGTTTTAGATGAAATTAGGCATACCTATAGAATCAAATGCACACCATTAACCAAGCTATTATTGGAGATCATTTTTGTATAGGAAGGATTACCTTCACACAAGTTAAAAACTAGAAAAGATATATTCATAAAAAAGAAGGTTGATTTCTTGGTAAAATATCAATTCTAGGAAGGGTTAGCTTCCTTTCATACATGTTAATCCACCTGTTTAGTAGTTAATATGATGAAAAATGATAATGTGATTTAAAAATATTTATTGATAATTATATAAAATAATATAAATATAAAAAATATTATTCCACTATTTCATTAATTTAATCAAAATAATCAAGTCAATATTCTTGTGTGACATCAATATCTTCATGGATTATTTATAGATGGGTTGAAATGTACTCAATATTTAGAGTGAATGCAATGGTGTACAGACTCAACTCATGTGTAATGTCACTATGAAAAATAAGTGTGACTATTATTCAAAACCAAGTGATCAAATTACATCCTCTTCATTCTATATGTAGATACAAATAATATTGTGCATATCATATAATGAATGGCCATCATATAGATCATTATTTTACACTGAAGAGAAAATAAAAATTCACAAATATACTAGTGATCCTATCATTGATACATCAAGAGATAAAAACACTCACATTATGAGTATCTTTCCTAAATCACAAGTGATAAAACAACAAATATGGGTACCAAAATATAATTCAAAGTAAGATAAGGTTCTAAATAACAAAGAGATAGATAAAATACCATTATCAAAGGCTTCCAAAATTCTTAATGATATACAAATACCAAAGGAAACAATGCTACCAAAACCACACAAAAAAAACCATGTGATCTCTCTTTATTGGTAAATACCGAATAACAAAAGGAAATAATTTAAAATGATTATGAAAGTGTTGATAATATTCTTAATTCTAATATGGTAGATGAATAGTTTAGGAAACTTCATCTTGATCCACTCCATACCTTATCACATGATCTATTTATACCTATAGGGCCCCATACATATCAGTGAAATCCATATATAGAATTTATAAAAACAAATATAGATAAAGGGAAGTTAAAATACACTCAAGATGTCAATAAGGAATTTAAATCTAATGTGTACCTAGATATAAATAATGACATACCAAAAAAATTTACCACCATAGTATGTTATAGTTCTTTATTCATATACAATGTTGATGTGTGTTCCTATTGTTGGTGTTTAAGCATTGATGTTGTCATTAATGTAAAAGGTTTTTGAGTATCATTGATGTCCCAGAGATGTTCTTATGATGCTTCAAAGTGATTGTTCATGATGAATTGAGCATGGTTTAGTAGTCTTTGAGTTATGTATGAGGCCTTGGCACAATGTTGTGGTGTGAAAATATCATGAGCCTATTAAGAGTCATGTTGTCTTTAGAGAATATTGATTGAAAAATGTTCTTGGTTTATATCATTGAGAGTTATCTTGTTTAAGTTCAAGTCTTTGAGTACTAGGTGTCTTGAGAAGCCTACTATAGCCTTGTGAGAAGGTGTATGCATGAAGGATAGTGAAGCTTGGTAAATTATGCATGTATTTGTGTAAAAATTTGTAAGCATGAGAATGAGTTAAAAAAGTATTTATAAGAGTTACAAGGTTAAATTTTGAGATTTATTTATTGCATTAAGAGACCTACTAAGAAGGCATAGGCTTGGTAGCATGTTGAGATGAATAGTTCGAGGCATGTGATAAGAAGATTGGTAGCATGTGAGCATGATATTAGGTTTTTTGACATGATTATGATGTTTTGATATTATTTCAATAGGTTTTAAGGTGTTTTCAAGGAATAAGTGTGGCTTATAGGTATAGGCCTAGTGTGCAAAGAGAACTAATATGACATAATGAGGGGCCAAGTTTAGTTTCCAAGTTGATAGATCTCATGTAAGATTTATCAAAGGTGTGAGAGTTTTTTTCAAAGATTTTTTATTTTTTTATCCTATATAGCACTCTAAAAAGTACCTCCAAGTGGCACTTGTTTGAAAAATGAGTGAGTGGACCCTATAGGAAAATCCATATTTCTAGCATGGTTTATAATCAAGTTTTATACTTCAAATATTCTAAACCAATCATGGAAGTTGACTCATCACTAAGAAACTTAGTGAGGCAGACAGTGAGAAAAACTAGATAGAAGTAGGAATGAGATTAGGGATGAATCTAATTACACTAGGTTATTATTCAAGACATGTAAAATTTATCCATATTAGATATAAGTTCTAGATATGTGTGTGAATGATAAAAATGTGTTCTTAATCTGACTTGTCTAACATAGTGAGGTCTAAGTATATTAAAGCAATGAGATTGGTCTATAAGACCAATATTAATATTTTAGCCTATAATATATTTATTTTAAGTTGATCTAAGGAATTTGAATGATAATCTAAACCTATTTTAAGTTCATGATAGTGATTCTATAGGTTTTTTAAGTCATTTTTTTATGACTATGTTTTGAAGTTTTTGATACTTGTGAGTAGTATTCTAGTAGAGATGAGTATGAGTTGATTTGCTCAGAGTTGACTAATATAATTAAAATTAAGTTATATATATACACACACATATATCATATGTTAATTTTAATTTATTTTTATTCATGATAAATTAATATGAAGGTGTGAAAATTCAAATGTTATTGATTGGTTTTTTAGGCCTATTTGTTGTTTTGAGTGAGCATATAGAAGTGGTCAGTTTGAGATATTTTTCCTTGTATGGTGAAGTCTAATGGAAATGGCTATAAATATAAGGTAATGATATTTATGAATAAGTTAATTTTTTATATGATTATGTGGTGACTTTGAGTGTATGCTTCAGATATTCAAAGCAAAATTTTTGGTAGTGAGAAGGCCTAATTATGAGTAGGCCTAATGGTGTGGTTCAAGGAGTGAAATGAGATAAATGGTGTTGGGGACATAATGTGAGATTATCATGGGTATAATTGAATCATGTGTGAAGTTTTTCAACTATTTTTTGAGACTCAAAATGTTTCGAGATGGTCAAGGTGAAATGTGTGCTTTGAGAAGGTCTAATTGCATTAGGTCTAATGGTGGTTTTAGTCCTTATGAGTGGTGGTTGACTTGTGTTTTGGCTATTTACTCTATGAAAATTGTTTTTATCTATAAAAAAGGTGATCCAAGTATGGATAGGTTTATGATTGACAAAGGTATGTTAAATCAAGAGTCAAGTATAAGAATAAGGTCTAATATGCCTAATTTGACTAGTTAGAATATTAAGGGTATGAACAATCGAAATAGAAGTTTGGAAAATAGGTAGAGGGATTTAATACCATTATATATGTGTGATTAATATGACATGAAGTTATAATAGTGATTATATATATAATTATCAATGACATATGACCTAAATCTTTCAAGAAGAGGGTTAGTTGAGTGAAGAGACCTAATAGATAGTTTGAGAGAGATAAAAGAGTGTGAAGAGAAAAAGAAGGTGATCATCATAAATTGAGTGATAAAAAGGTATCCAAAGGTTATCATAGGTTATAGGTGGATAATTTATTTTTGATTCACCTATGGTGGTCATTCTTCCTTGTTAATTGGTTCTCATTAAAGGCCTAGTTGAGTTGGTGATAGACTAGTGAGGGATTGGTGCCTCACGAAATATTGATTAATTGCTTATAATACTTTATTATAAGTTTTTTTTCATTTTTTTTTATCCCCCATGAGTTTTTATCATATATATCTTGTGTTCATATGTTCATGTTTATGTGGATGCTTGTTTATGCATTAGTTGATGTATGTGTTTGAATAAATGCTTCATGAATGATAAGTGAAATTAAATGATTGTTTTAAGGCCATAGATTCTCCCCTCATCGTAGTGGATATGATTCAAATAATTTGTATCAAATTAGTTCCTTTGAATTAGGTCTAGTATCCTAAAGGAGATCTTAATCAAGCAAAGATGGCTGGCCAAGCACAAGGTGGTTTCTATAAAAGTAAGGCTTTGTTGTTCAATGGATATAATTATGATTTTTGGAGTGTAAAGTTGAGAACATATTTGATGTCTCAAGGTCATGATGTTTGGAAATAATTTTTGGATAGATTTACTACACCCTTTATTCCCTGTACAAATGCAATGGGTAAGAGGGCTAGTGACAACAACTCAAAAGCAATGAATGGTATTCTTTGTGACCTATCATAGGTAGAGATTTAAAGGTGATGCAATGTGTGTCTTCCAAATATATGTGGGAAAATTTTGAGACTATCCTTGAGGGATACCCCAAGGTCAATTTGGATAAATTTCAAACCCATAGAAGATAATTTGAAACCCTAAGGATGAATGAAGATGAGACCATTGTAGCCTACCTTTTAAGGGTTGATGAAGTGGTCAACATCATAAGAGGCCTAGGTGAAGAAGTGAAAGATTTTAATTTTTTTTTAAAGGTATTGAGATATATAACTCTTAATTCTTATTCTAAAGTGTTTGTTGTTGAAGAGATGTAATATTTAGACAAGCTAGAGATGGATGGAATTCATAGCACCCTAATAGCTACTGAGATGAGGACAAGTGAAGGAAGACCTAAAAATAAGGAAGCTATATTTAAGGTAGAAAATAAGTCAAAGAAAAATAAGACACAAGATAATAAATTTAAATATAATGATGGATTTGATATTGATGATGATTAGTTGATAGATATGTTTGTTATAAAGTTGACAACTAATTCAGGTAAATACAAGGGTAAGCTTCCATTCAAGTGCTTCAATCATGGAGAAACTAGACACTTTGCTAATAAGTGACCTCATAATAATAATAATACAAAGGATGATGAAGATCATGATTATGACAAGAAGTCTTATAGGTTTGATAATAGTAAGAAAAGTTTCAGAAATTATGATGATAAGAGGATGTCTTTCAAGAACAAATGAAGCTTTTACATTAATAAAGACTGTAGCTCATCTGATGAGAGTGATTGAAGTTATTCTGAGAGTGACCATGAATGCTTTGTTCATAATTTCAATTAATTTATCTTCATGGCTAGGGAATCAATTTGTTTAAATCAAGAAAAGTCCATGTGGTTTGGAGGTACTATTGGTGATTTAGATGAAGAAGAAGATGAGGTAGACTTTGAGGCTGAGTTGATGAATGCGCTAAAGAAATGAAGATGGTGAATAAGAAGAATAAGGTGATGAGGTATATTTTAAAATAATTTGAGCAATAAATCAATTCATTTGAAGAGAGATTGATCAATAACTCCAAGGAACAAGAAGAAATAGTCAAATAGGTGGAGACTCAAATTGATATTATGACTGTAAGCGTAAAGGCTAAAGAAGAATAATGTGCTAGTTTTGTAATTTAACTGGTTTCATTAAGAACTAAGTTGGATTAGGCATAAATTAAGGTATAGTCCTTTGTGAATTTTGAAAAGAGTACCAAAGATCTAGATAATATTTTAAGTAGTCAAAAGACTGTTAATGACAAAATAAGTCTTGGTTTCAATGGAGACCAAAAGAAGAATACTAATCTAATCAAGGAGAATCAAACCTTAAAGGACAAACTTCAATCAAATAATTATGGTGATGGTAGAATTAAGACTAATCCTATCAAGTAAATTAATTTTATAAGTTATGTTAATCCTTTCAATGGTTATTGATATTCATGTAACCAATTTGGTCATAGAACAAGACATTGTAGAAGACCCTCCAAAAATGAATATCCATGGAACTATTAGGGTAATCATCATTAAAGAGGTATGGGTAATGGTGTGTTTCCATAAAAATGAATAATGTGTTTCAATTTTCAAAAGTTTGGTAATATTTCAATGTTATGTAAGCATGGATTCTCAAGTCAAAACAAGAAGGTTGAGGCCCCTACATTCCAAGAAAGAAGAGAAGATAGTGAAAGGAAACCAAAAGTATCTAAGGTGAATGATGACTAGTCTAAAATTCCAAGTGGACTATTTTTAATGGTGGAGCATGGTTTGGATATAAATGAGTGCCAATAATTCTCCTTATCATCTCAAGCTATGGATGAAAGAGTTAAGACAAATAAACTAAGTCAAAATGTTATTTAAATGGAGATTAAATAGGTCAATACAAAGAGGCTATTCAAGCCTAATAGGACCATGAATAAAATTTAATCTAGTGAGGACTTGGATATTTGGAAATATCCTAAGTTTTTGTTGTTTTAGTAACCTATATAATAGGTGAATCCATTAGGCTTCTTAGAGGCACTCAACTAGTGAGCAGAAGCATGAAGGATGCTTGGTCTGAGGGGGAGATTTTCAATTGGTTCACGAGTTCAAAAAGAAACCCTAATTGAGAAGTGGTTAATATTAATTTAGAGATGATTTTTTAAAAAGAGAGATTTTTAATCAATTGTTAATAATTGAGTGATGTTCATATGTTGAGGTATGCATGAGCCTAGAGGGAGTGTTTTTGTTTGTTGAGTTTTTTTCCAGAGAGAGAGAGAGAGAGAGAGAGAGAGAGAGAGAGAGAGAGAAGTTGTGTTTCTAGTTGTTCTAGGTCTAAGGATCAATTAGTTTTTAGAGATAACCCTTTGTCATTATTATAAAATTGGTAAAAATTTCTATTTTGGTAGAAAGGCTAGTTTGAATAAGATCCATCTTGGGAAGATGAAACTAATCATCTTTGTTTTAGTGTTTGCCATCAATGGCAAAGGGTGGCATTGTTGAGGTATGTTCCTATTGTTGGTATGATTGAATTAATGTTTTCATTTATGTAAAAGTTTTATGAGTATAATTGATGTCTAATATATGTTCTTATGATTTTTCCTGGTGAGTGTTCATGATGACTTGAGCATGGTCTAATAGTCTTTGAGCTTTGTATGAGGCCTTTGCATAATGTTGTGATGTGACAAGCTCATCAAACTATTGATATTAGTGTTTTATTTAGATAATAATTATTTAATAATTCTCTTTGTTTATATCATTGATATTTAACTTGTTTGAGTTTAAGTCTTTAAGTACTAGGTGTCTTGAGAAGCCTAGTTTAGCCATGTGAGAAGGTGTATGCATGAAGCATAGTGAAACTTGGTGAATTTAGTTAGTACAGGAATGAGAGATTGTATAAAGTTATGTAATCATGATAATGAGGAAAATAAGTATTTATAAGAGTTATAAGGTCAGTTTTTTAGGCTTAGTCATTGCATTAAGAGACCCAGTGAGAAGGCATAGGCTTGGAAGCATGTTGAGGTGAGCAATGCGAGGATTGGGAGAAGAATATTGGTAGTTTGTGAGAATTTTATGAGGTTATATGACAATATTATGAGTTTTTTATATTAGTGAAATAGGTTTCAAGGTGTTTTTAAGGTCTTAACATGGATTATAGGTATAAGCCTGGTGTGCAAATAGACCTATTGTGGCCTAATGAGGGGTCATGTTTAGTTTCCAAGGTGGTAAAGCTCATGTGAGATTTTATGGAGGTGTGAGAGGTTTTTTCAAGTGTTTTGGTGAATTTTTAGGTCCTAAGTGAATAATAAATCATGAAATGTGGTTTTGAGGTTTTTTATGTGCATAAAAGGAAGTATTGTAGACCCAAGAAGGATATTATTATGCTCATTGCCATGTGAAACAATTAAATGATATACTAAGGAGTTAATGGAATTTTGGGATGGATCCTATATCAAATTTTCAAGTATTGGTTTCTATATTAAGTGCCCAAGCTTTATGAATGATCATTAAGATTGTAAGGTGGTCTTAACCCTCTCTAAAACCCTATTAATGACCTGATATAGAAGATATTGATAAAAATGGATAAAAATGAATTATATGACCTAGTTTTATGATTGGATCATGTATAATACTCTCCTAGGTACCTCCATGTAGAATTTATCTTGATAGATGAGTGAGTGGAACTTACAAGAAAACCCATGTTTCTTAGAAATTTGCTAAGAAGACATAGTTGTTTGTGTCAAAGTTTCCAAGTGGATGGGGATTTAATATTGTGAATTATATAGTATTCCCATTGTGTTTTTTATTAGGTTTTAGACTTAAAACATTCATGGAATTTGAGCTAGCTCTAAAAGACCTAATGAGGTAGATAGTGAGAAACACCAAGCAAAAGTTAGAATTAGATTAGGGATGTGTTTTCATGGATTAAGGATGGATCCAATTACACAGGGCTATTTTAAAATACATTTAACACATATCCCCTATTTTATATAGTTTTTGGATATGTGTTTGGATGATAAAAAGTTGTTCTCAAACTGACTTGTCTAACATAGAGAGGTTTGTGTATAGTGAAGCCATGAGATTGATCTATAAGACAAATATTCATATTTGAGACTATAATATATTTATTTTAAGTTTATATAAGGATGTATAAGGATCATATAAAACCATTTTAAGTTCATGATAATGACTCTACAATGTTTTAAGTCATTGTTTTTATGACTATGTTTTGAAGTCTTTGACAGTTTTAAGTAGTCTTATATCACAGATGAGTATGAGGTGATTTGATCAGAGTTGAAAAATATAATTCACATGATGTTGTTTTATAGGTATCATATATTCATTTTAATTTATTTTTATTCATTATATATTCCAATAATGGTGTGAAAATTCAAAGGTTCTTGACTGGTTTTTAGGCCTATTTGCAGTTCTAATTGAACATATAAAAGTGGTCAATTTGAGATATTTCGCCCTATATGGTGAATTATAATGGTCATGATAATCACTATTATTTAATTATATTTATGAATAATTTAATTTATTATATTTTTATCTATCAAAGTTGATTGTATTCTTTAGATAATCAAAATAGATTATCTGGCAATGAGAAGGCCTAATTGTGAGTAGGCATATGGTGTGGTTCAAGGAGTGAAATGAGGTAAATTGTGTTGGGGAACTATGGTGAGATTATAATGAATATAATTGAAGTTTTTTTTTTAAGTTTTTAATTAATTTTTTGAGACCCCATATCTTCTAATTTGGTCAAGGTGAAACATGTGCTTTGATAAGTCTTAATTGCATTAGGTCTCTATTAGGTCTAATGGTGGTTTTAGTCCTTATGAGTGGTGGATGACTTGTGTAGTTTTTGTTTACCATATGAAACATTTTTTTTTATATATTCCAAGGTTAATTAAAGTATGTATAGTTTTTTGTCCAACCAAGGTATGTGAAATCAAGAGTCAAGTATAAGAAGAAGGTCTAATAGGCCTAATTTGACTAGTTAGAATATTAAAGGTATGAATGAATGAAATAGAAGTTTAGAGACTAGGTACATGGATTTAAGACCATAAGATATGTGTTTTTAATATATCATGAATTTATAATAGTTATTATATATATATATATATATATATATATATATATATATATATATATATATATATATATATATATATATATATATTATGAGAAAGGTCATATGACCTAAACTTATCAAGAAGAGGTCTAGTTGAGCAAAAAGTCTCAATAGATAGTTTGAGAGAGATATAAGAGTGTGAAGATAAAAATAAGATGATCATAATTATATGAGTGATAAAAATGTGTCCAAATATGATTAGAGGTTCCATGTGTTTGATTTTATGCTGAGTCACCTAAGGGGTTGGTGCTTCCTTTCAATTTGGTAGTTGTTAAAGGCCTAGTTGAGTTGGTGCTTGACTAGTGACAGGTTAGTTCTCCTTGTGGGGTTAGTTCCTAACTAAATATTGATTAATTACTTATAGGAATTTATTCCAATATATTTTTTAGTGGGTTTTGTCCCACATATCTCTTGTGTTCATTTAGTGTATGCTTATGTGGATGCTTATTTATACATTCATTGATGTATGTATTTGAATGAATGATAAGTGAAATTGAATGATTGTTTTGAGGCCACTAATTCACCCTCCCACCCTTTCATTGGTTGTTCTCCCAACATATAGGTACTATAAATGGTATGTCACAAGTTCAAGAACAATCTAAAAAGTTACATTTTTTCTTATAGCAATGATTACATTGATATTAAATATTGGTATGATCTTGATGATATTGATTACACAACATATGAATATGATACACTTGACAATTCCATAGATAAATAAGTTATAGTGTTAGAACCAAAAGTGGAATCCTAGTTATCATTTGATCATTATAGCGAATCTTTCTTATTTCTAACTGGGTTTCATTGCATACAATGATTACCTAAGTTATCACTAATTCAATGAAAATGATCCAACCTAAGGATATAAAAATACCAAAAAAATATAAAACCATTAAAAAATCTATAAATATTTTTTGCATCTACATATTCTCTTGGATCCTTGGCATGTATGTGTTAGTTCCATGTTGATGGATAGTATATTAGTTACTTCTACATAAACATGTGTTTCATGCTTCTATTCAAGTGTGATGTATGCATACATAGACATGTGATTTATACACTTATGTATTTTATAATTTGCATCTAATCACATAACTAAGATGTTGTGTGCATCCACATTATTTGATAAAGATACTTCCATGTTATATTATTCTATGTTCACTTTACATTATCATGTTTTGAGTTCATATTTATACTTACACATGCCTTTATCCATGCTTATATCTTCTACATTATATTGTATATATTATGTAATTAGAACTATTTGATAAAACATTTGATATATGGGATACTATGATATGATTATGTTAGTTTCTTATGATTTCCTTAATTCACATCTTGGAGTGTCTTTCCTTCTTATTTTCTTTCTTTTTCAAGCATTTCAATATGATATTTTGTTTGTATCCTATATGAATTTTATTTATTTATTTAATGTTAGCATATGTCATTATTTATTATATGGATATTTGAATATTTAATTTTTTTTAATTTTGACTAAGTCGTGTCCCTTTGATTTTGTGACATTTGAACATGCCCCTTGTTTGTGGTCTCCTAGGACTATTGTATGTTGGCTTGATTTTGAGTGCTCTTGTGAGTGTTTTTATTTGATTGATTATTTTGTCCTATTAATATTTATTTATTTTCATGATCTATATCATGAATCTTAGGCCTTCATGTGATCACTTTATTCTATTCTCTTTAATGCTACATTTACCTAGGCATGTTATTATATATGCTACATGGTTCTATTTACATATTATTCAATTATCTTATGCTTTTGAGGTATGATTTATACCAGTTCATATCTTCCCTTACCTTAAAGGGGGATGGGAATATTATTTATGAAATGTCATAGAGGCATTTTCTCCACACTTGGCATAATTTTTAGTCTCTGTGAGGGCATGATTTAGAAGCATATTCTCCAAACTTATTCAATATTTGAAATCTTAAGAGTTTACTAGGATCATGTTTTGGAAACATATTCTACACATTAGATCTTATATAATTTTTTATATTTATCCATATATACTAGGGTCATCCTTTGAAATCATGTTCTCTACACATATAGTTTCTAGATTGGCCAAAGCACACAACTATATGATTCAGATACACATTTTTGGAAAAATAAGAAACATTGATAGCATTCTTATACACATTTTCAACATAACACATATCTAAGGTGCATATGTTATGCAATGTGTGCCTTATATTACAAAATCCAAAATGGTTTCATATTTTAAAAACTTTTTTATGGATTATCATCATGCACCATGATAGACTGTTATGGATTATATTGAGCCAATCTACTATAGTAGTTGGTTCCCTTTTGGTATAATTGAGGTAATTTAATCAAAAAATCTTGCCAATTTTTTAATTTGAAATTGAGTGTATCAACCACCCTCACTATTTTTATACTATGAGTTGAATTGGCTCACTCACACTCACTAATTTATAAGTATGATTGGGTTGCATGGTTGAGTTAATCTCAAATGCCAGGTGGAAACTAACCTTCTCTCCAAGGTGGGGATCATGTACCTTCTGATCTCTCTTTACCTCCTTAAATATATGCACTTTCCATATTTATATGTATTTTTCCTAATCTTAGTTTTAAAACCTTATAATGATGCATATTTGAAATCAACTTTCCAATAGGCAAGGTGGTTTCATCGATATATAGGTGTACTCCTAAACATTGCTCATTCAATTTTAATATTTTTAATACTTTAAATTTTATATTATATGCACTAATTATGTACTTTAATAGGCTCTTGGTTTTATTTTAGTTACCAAAACATCATTAAACTTGTATTCACACAAAAGCAAGGTGTGTTATATAAAACCAAGTCTACATTTCTTCTCCTTTAAACCAAAAAATTCATTACTCTATTAAAAGGGGAAATATAGATAATATTTATGGACTATATATCACCTCAATCTTGTACACTTGAAAAACTTAGACCTTTCTTTTTCCTCCCAATTATGGACCTTCCTTGATTTCTAAAGTCTCACATATAATTTATCTTATGCCACTTGGACTATCCTTGGGTCTGACCAGTCTTATCTTGATGATGTAGACTTGTTATCTTCCCTACAATTATCAAAACCTACTTATCTTCCACCTCTTTAAGTTCTAATCATGTACCTACTTTCATTTTCCTTAGACATTATCATCTTGAATAGACACTTGCATTGATGCAGGTAACCTGCTCTGACATAAGAGTCTAGTGCCCTAAAGTCATGTAATTTTAAAATTAAATGTATCCTAATGGTTAGCATAAGTGTTTTAATTTGAGTTATTTCTCTAAATGGATTTATATTAATATAACATCAATCATCATTCATTCCTCACATAGCACAGAGTAAGACAACTTATAAAAGTGTTTAATCAATCACTCAATAAAGTGAAGCTTCCCTATTTTCTCATTTATTCATATTATTCATAGGGATAACACATGCATAAGTATAAAGTAATAAATGAGTAGCCAAAGACCCTTATTTTTAAATTTAAAATCTAGGTCACTATTGCATTTGTTTTCCACATATTGCATGATTCACACATAATCCAACATATATGGGAGAACTACATCAGTATGAGGCCCTCTTTATAGTATTAGGTATTTAGGTAGTAGACATTGAAAGAGATGTATTTGGAGTCAGATCAAATCCATTTTCTCACTAACACATTTTTACCCAAGGTCACTATGAGGATTAATAACTAGGGATATGCAATTCATGAGAGATAGTCTATGGCCCAAATCTGAATGTATCTGGGTGAAGGTGAAGACAAACCCAAAAACATCTAGGTGTTTTTATCCTTTTCCAATATGTATTTATTCAAAGCACAAAAATAAATAGGGAATTGAAATAGTTTTTAAAACTTTCCTTCACATGTAAATTAACATTCCTTGAATCATCAAAATAATATAAATATATAATAATGCATAAATATTCATTCACATGAACATAACAAAATAAAACACATATATGAGTGAGAAACCCTCAAGGGGAAGAAAACACACTATGATATTTGAAAATGGACTAAATTAATATGAAACATATTATCAAATTTTATTGAGCACCAAATCAACTTGGAACACCAACCCCAATGAATTCAAGCACCCACTTGATTAGGCTTTAGCAAGCACCTACTTATAAGGAAGTACCAGCTCACTAAGTGACTCAGTACCAACTTAACCACCTCATTAATTTAATCACCACACCTCTACTCTAATTTTATGGTCTCATTTCAATATCTCCTTCTACAGTACCAATCAATATTTTATTTGCTTATGTTGTTTACTTCTAAATAGACCTAAATTGCCTTGTAAATATATAAGTCTCATAGTCACACACCACTTGGTCAACCAAACACATTCAAACTCTTAGATTGGCAATGGAATATGTATTATAACATCTTATGAACATGATTAAAATGAAAATTTGACCCGTTTTTGTCTATAACAACTCAATTAGGCCTCTTTTCACTTTTAGACCTCATAGAGACCTAATAACATTAGGTTTATCATCTTAGCATCGAGGCTTGATTCTCTTGGGACCATATGTCCTTCTCTAATAACTAAAAACCATTTAATAACTTATAAAAATACCTATAATAACCTCTTCCATGCTTGATTATACATGTGTATTATATTCATGCCATGAAAGTTCCTTTAGGACCAACAACCCTATTTGGCCTATGTACCTCAAAAAAATTTCTTGAAACAATGAAGCTCAAATACTCTTAAGCTACTAAAATATAGAAAATAAAACATATAAAAAATTTATCCATGACCCTAGGGTCATGACCAAATGTTTGGAAAAGTTTCACTCAGGAGATAAAGTCTTAAGAACATCTCTACAACTCACTCACTCAGAATGGTGTAACACATTAATTTCTAAATAATGACAAATAATATGCACAATAAGATTAATTTTTAAAAAATTGTTCATAAGAGGAAAAGGGACATCAATCTTTAACTCAACAAGTTCAAATATTTACTAAATTATGAAAATATGACCCATCTTTACAACTTATGACTCAAATAAACCTCTTATTGTCAATCAATTATCAATTTTGAACAAAATAAACCCTCCTAACTCCAAATAATAATAAATTCTTAGCAACAGAAGCTGAATTTCCATAAAGGTCACCAATATTTAAATAATTTATGCTAAAATAAACATAATCATGTAAAATGTATATATATTTTGACCAAATACACTTGAAAGATATTAAGTATCCTTAATGAGGCCCTCCTTCTAGAGTTAATAGAGCTTCTCTTGTTGATTCTTCAAACTATACCATAGGTCTTCTTAGTGTTGAATAACACTTCCCATTTTAGGATTATGAGAATCCATGGCATGAGTTATAGTTTGTGACTATTCAGTGATTATTTGTGGCGATATAGAAGTAAAGTATAAAAACTATCCCATAATATTTATTTGATGTAGTGGTTGGGAGCCACAAAGGTCTACACAATTTGAATACTTAGTAATTTTCAGGACTTGAAAGTTAAACTAAATGATTATTAACAATGATCTTTAAGCTAGAGTGAATCTTAATAAAAAAAAAGAAAAAGGAAGGGTAAGAAAGGAAGAGACCTAATTGTAGGTTTTCATATCAAATATTATGACAAAATTCAAATTACGTTGAGTACACATTAAAAAAATTTATATTATAAAACAACATAAGCTCAAATTACATCACAAATCAGTTAATATTTAGAGGAAATGTATGAATCATAAGTAAGAACCAATTTTCCTTTAAAAGTTTGCTATTGTGATCTAGCTAACATAAGTACATCCAAATGCAGAGCAAATAAAATGGAGTATACTTGAAATCTTTACAGTTATTCTAGAATTCAACACAAATTAACTATCATATGATAAATAATGTGACTAAAAAAAATAATAATCATTCAAATTCAATATGAATTTCCACAATTGAGAGATAGCATAGATATTTAACAAATCTATCTAAACAATCTTTTTAGAATTCCTTAGTTGTATTAAATGCTCTTGGTATCAATTTCTAAAAAAGACTCCCTTATAAATGGTAACCATCTATGTATTTATAAGAAACATAGGTGTTTAACTAGTTAACTTTCAAAATATCAACATGAAAATAAGGACAACTATCCTTAATATAAAGATATAATGTGGAACGCCACATGGCAATGTGACAAGAAATAGTATATGACAACAAACTAGTCTACACTTTATAAAAAGAAAATTCTCTAAGGAATTTCATTGGTGGACCCTTAAATTAGCCTTGTCTAAGGAAGTCTTTTACCTTGGTGTATTATTCCTTGATCAACTAAAAATCCACTGTAGGCTTCATTAGACAATCCTCTTCTTTATCTGCTAACTTGTCAAATAACTATCTACCCCAGATACAAGTTCCTTGATACATTGTGCTTTTGAAATTTACTTCCCTATAAAAATAATGGTATCAAAGGTCTTCTAGTTATCCTTAGTTGAATGAGCTTTTTTATCTTTAATGCTTTGAATATGAGTACCAACCCTGTACTTGAATTTTTCATCATCAATTAGGCCTATAGTAGTGGTTTGAGAAGGTTTATCTAATAGATTCTTGAGAAGTTTCTCAATCCAATTTACCAAATCTATGTCTCTCTTGATTAAGCCCTTATCATCATTACTATAGGTGATGAAATATTCTTTTTTATCTATCAAAACTACCATCAAGATGTATAGATGTCTAAGTTTGATAATACTAAAGTCTAATACCTAATTTGTCTTATGCACCTTGATGAGCTCCTCCATCTGAGCTTGAGAATTTTGCCACTGGGTGATTAAGGCTTTGCCATCTCATCTTGATGGTCCAAAGAACTCAATCTAGACTTGATGCTTTTCAAATTATTGAATGCATCCATCAAGGATATATTTAATTCTCGCAATACATCTTCAAGAATTGAAAGGAGAACCTAAGCTTCTAAATCTTGTTTTTATTTCTCTAAGTTGAGAATCTTCTGCTTCATTCCTTGAACTCTAGCCAAGGTCATTTTTGACTAGGCTATTACCATAATAGCTACATCTTCTTGAAAAATAGGATGTTCCCCTACTACCTACCATAGAATAGGACTTAAACCTATAAATGGTTCCACCTTCTAAAGGTGAACTCCTCAGTACCAATAGTAATTTTCTTTCTATCTACTCTCTCAAGAGTTGATGTATCAAGGTTAAATTAGACTTGAGGGTTAAATTATTTCACCTATGGCTATTCAGGAATCTCTACATTTGAACTACAAGAGGCTCTTAAGGTACCAATCCATTGGATTTCTATATTGTGAATAATTTGGATGCTTCTCTCTACTTATTTTTTCAACATATCCTAAATCCAAGGATTGACATTATCTTGAACACCTATGTCCACTCGAGTCAAACCTAGTGAAGGAGAAAGAGATGGGATTTTCTACAACTTCCCACAAATAAACCAATCAAGAATGGACAATAAATAAACTAATCACTAAAGAGGTTTATTTCATTAGTAGGGTGAGTTAAAGTTAACCGAGGCCTATTTTTTGGAGCCAGAGGAACTAAGGCTGATTTTGCCTATCTTTTTCACTACCCAATCAAACCAATTCCTTGCCTACTTCCTTAGATGGGTTTTCTTCATTATCTAAACAATAATAAACTATGATATTAATAAGGGAACTTTCTACTATTTCTATAGTTTCCAAAGCAATCATGCTAATAACCTCTTTTGGGGAAGAAGGCCTTCATCAAGATGCCTAAATTTGGGGACCTTCTCCAGATCGATGCTTTATGTTAGACTCCTAAATCACATCTTTACCTTTTCCTTTTGAATCCTCAGCTTTCCCAATCTGGCATGACTTTGTCAATTCTCTCCATTGAGGCTTAGAAGATTCTCCCTCAATATGTGGTTCTTTATGTGTAGTCCCAGATGGTCTTGGCAACAAGTGATACTTTAAAGGATGTAACTGCCATATTTTTCTAAAGGCTTATTATCCTTGACTAGCCTATGTTTTTAATCTATGTTTTAGTTTTTAACCATAGATAAGAATTCTTCAAAATTCCTTGCCTTTGTGTAAATACCATCTCCCACACTTGGTTGATTTTTGTACTCAATGCTTGGGACCTTTTTATTCTGAATATGGTTATCCACTCTATCATTGGGGTCCCACATCTTAAGATCATCTAGTTGGAAATAAAAAGAGTTCTTATGCACTACCATGATCTCTAGCTATTTCCAATCCTTGATTAAAATTTTACCAATGTTTAGTGGAAAGGGATGAACCTGAGTGTTCTTATTCTTCTTATAGTGCCAATCCATTCCCTAGATGATTTGATAAGCAATTTATTGCTCAATAAGCTTATTGGGAACATATATAGGTAATCTATATGGTTGGATAATGATTCTCTCTATCCTTATTATAGTGTAATCTAGATAAGACCACACATCCCCCATGCTTTCTACATATCTTTTGATTAGAGGATAAATCCTAGCCATATGGATACCAGTGAATACCTCAAAAATGAATAGGAAGATACCATCACATATTAATTACATGTGATTCCTATATTTGAATATTTTTAATTTATAATAATGATGGGAAATGGTATATCTACCATCATGGGACCAATTTCAAATGCTCGAGAAATTAATAAAGGCTACGAGTGAATCCAAGAGGTAAGACATCATAAATAATTTATTGGAAGTCTTTCTCTTGATGGCTATAAATTGTTTGGCCAAGAAGAAACTTATTAAGTCTCCAATAGGAGGGGTTAAATTCCACTCCAACATGTAATGGACATAAGATACCCAGAATTTACTTAAATAAGTAGTAGAAGAGGCACCAAAGGCTTTGTTTAATAAATTAATATCTACCCTAACACCTTCTATGAATTGGGCAATATGAATCTCACCATTTGAGGTTTTGAAAACATGGGAACCTTGGATTAACCAAGGTGAGAGGACTGAATCTAGTTTTTGGGAATTTGTCCATTCTCTCAAGGAAATGAGATTGACATGAGATAAAGGGAGCTTATAATAATTCACAAATGCCATGGGAGCTATGCATGAAACTTTGTTAATATTTTCTTCATGAATAATCCATTCTCCATTTATTATGTAGTCAACAACATAGGAACAAGAAGATCAATGCAATGCATCACCTCTAGTTTAGAAACAACATGGTGAAGGCCTGACATTTAAATTGATACTAAATCCTTGTATCTTTGGTACACTGAAGCATTCCTCTTTTCTTCTTAGGAAATTAGTTACAACTCTTCGACAAAGAAGAATAATTCATACCAATTCCTAATTTAATGTACATTTAATGTTGTTAAATCTAACTATGTGTCTCCAAATACCCTTCCGTCACCATCTGAAGTTAGATTAAGCTCTAGTTTAATATTCATCTATTACCTTCCCACTTTCATTGATAAAACTAAATTGCAGTTGATGAAAACAAAGATCTCACTAAGGCACTTGCTCTGAATTTAGTTCACAATTATCTCAAGTGTCACATAATCAATTGAACTAAATCTAGCCTTCTTTATAGAGGGCTTAGGGTCTTTTGCTTTAATGAATAAAACATCCAAATTTGATCTCATGTGTGCCTTAGAGATGATGGAACCTTACTATCATGTCTTCTATGTTTTCAATCATGAGATATCTTTCATTTGGATACTACATACTTACATGGAGCTTATGTGGAAAGGTTTCATGCCTTTCATGACAATTTTCATAAATTCCATTTGAAGAGTGATCATTGGTTTTCAAAATTCACCTATATTATGTTTTGAAAAGCTAAATCTAGGTCCTTGCATTTCATTGGTTCTTGATCTTTGAGCTTATTTATTATACCATGTGTCAAGTTCGTGAGGCCTTTAAAAAATCCTTATCTTCATCATAATATATGGATCAAATATAAAAATCAAGTGATCACCATTGGATCTTAACTAGGGCTAGATCATTAACTACATGCTTTTTTTAAAAGGCTTTGAGCTCGATGCACCATTGGATCAAATCTAGTGAACAAATGATCACCATTGGATCCTACAATATGCTTACCTTTTAATTATTTATATGATCATATAAATCTTAGGTTTAAAAATGTCATTTAGAATTTTATGTTTAAAAAACATAAAATGACTTAGGCTAAGATCTTTATATCATAAGCTTGTCTTCATAAAAAGTTAGGAATTTATTAAAAGGTTTTTTCAAAATGCTACCTTTGATTAGGCTTTAAAAATTATCTAAGCTAAATTTGATGGGTTCTGTCATATCAAATACACCCTCACAGATGTCAAATGATGGGAGTGAACATATCAAATTTAAAATAGTAGAATTTTATGGTCCAATGATTGAGTTGCATACATAAATCCTTTGGGAGATCTTGAGGCTTCCAGAATTGTTTAGTTTAAATTTGATGGGTTCAGTCCCATTAAATACATCCTTATAGACATCAAATAAAGGGGGTTAACCTATCCAATTTAAGACAATAGAATCTTTCTATTTCATGTTAAATTTGATAGGTTTGGTCCCATCAAATACATCTTCATAGATGTCAAATGATGGGAGCGAACCTGTCAATTTTAAGATAATAAAATATTTCTAGCTCATGTTAAATTTGATGGGTTTGGTCCCATCAAATACATCCTTTTAGATGTCAAATGATAGTAGTAAACCTATCAATTTTAAGACAATAAACATTTTTGTTTCGATGAATGAGTGCCACACATAAATCTTCAGGAGATCCTAAGGCTTTTAGGTTGATGTACACCAGTAGATTAGAACCTCTGAGGCAATGTGAACCATCAGATCAAGTCTCGAGTGGTTAACAACTATTAATGTCCTTTTAGGTTTCAGATTTAATTCACTACATTGGATTGAAAACTTTTAGGAAATGTTCATCGTTAGATATTTACTAGGCCCAAATCATTAACAATATGTCGTTTTTAAAGACTTCAATCTTGTCACATCATTATATCAAAATCAACAAACAAGCGATTACCATTAGATATATAAAAGAGAATAAGCTTTAAGTTGATACCCGATCATGTATAAAGTTTATCTTAAGGTTTTATATTAATATTTGATCATATTTTAAAGAAAAAACATATTTGAAGCTTAATATAAAGCTAGACTTTGGATCATTTAATCAAAAGGAAATAAATTTCCCACTAGTATTATATATGAATACTCAAATTCAAACCCCATTTAGGGTTTATTCCTTAGGAACCCTAGCTTCTTCCATGGAACCTACAACTAATCACCTTGAAGATAATTATTAGAAATTTTAAATCATGAAATGTAAACATGATCAAATACATCAAAGCACATGCTCCACTTTTAAAATTGATTTGAATTTAAAATCCAAGATAAGACAAATATTTCCATTCAATCTAGAATACAGACTTTCTAGAAAAAAATATAGGGGTCCTCCTTTCAAAAAATCAATATAGGGGGTTGTTGGTCTCAATAAATTATGAATCATATGTGCAACATAGAAATATGTTAGAACACAAGACTCTAGTTTAAACTTGTACATGAACTCTATATCCCATTTAGACATATGATCCTTCCTATATCAACCTTTAAATGAAACAAGCTCTTTATGTATAAAATATTAACTTATCTATTAAAAAATAAGGGTGAACTATGTAGAAGCTAACTCTACCATTTGAGGATATTATCATGCATGTTATCCTTAGAATTATTATATCATTCTCATCCATAGAGGTAGTGTGGATTCCCATAGTTACTTTAGTGGTTTTCAGCCATGGTGAAGTCTATGTTGGAACTAAATGGAGAATCATCCAATTATTGCTTCTAGTCCAACAAGTTATATGTAATCTATTTTTCTTGCATGGCAATAGTGTCTAGCATGCCTTGATACTATTATAGTAAAGTTATGAGTATCACATCCTTAGTGTTCACATCCTAGCCTAATATACCAAATGCATGGAGTTTCTAGACTTCACACCAACCCTTGGTTAACTTAAAGACTAGAGTCTTGAGTTTTTATTGGTCAGTCATGACTTGGTACTAAATTTATCAAGTGAAAAAATTTAGGTAGGCATCCTAGATGAGTTTGGTAGATTCATCGATGCAAGCCTTTAGCTAGACATTATTTGCCTTAGATTGATCAATTTTTTAATCAAAATAGGTGGCCTTCTATGTAATGGACTATTAAAATTTTGTTTCACCCATAAGTTATTTTTTTAGTGGGAGATTGAAGACATCTATCGATGCTTCCTTCTTGATGCGGAGTGCTACCAATGTGCTTACAATCACTTAAAGGTATGGTCATGGTATATTCTCAAGTGGGAGAGAATAGGTGGTGTGTCAATCACTAATAGTTAGTATGTCCCAAAGCCACATGCCTCACAAAGGTAATTCTAGGAGATATTGACCTACTTGGAATACAACTAGTTCTTCTTTTTATTTTGGCTTCTATAATTTAACCTACTATTACTTAGGTACCTTTTACTATTGTGTCATGGCCTCTGCTTCTAGATTGAGTTATTGCATACCCTCTTAAGCCTATTTTATTTTGACCTCCTCTTCTATACTCTTGTTAAGTTCTTGTGCAACTTCTTGTTTATCTTGTTCTTCTTTTACTTACAACTTCTATTCACATTTTTCTTCTTTATTCTTTTGTTCTACTAGGGTTGTAGCCTTGGCTTGTTTATCCATATCTTGTTCCTATACTTATGCCTATGTTTGTGATTTTGATTATGTTTGTGCCTCTAATTTTTCTTTTGCCTATGCCTATTGTTGGTGTAGGGCTTCATCATTTTCTTCCTTTTTTTTCTTTGAAACTTCCTTAGATTGTTATTGTGCACACATGGCTTATTCCTTGGCCTATTGTATATACACCACTACATCCTATTTCTATTTTTTTTCTTCTTTTACCTTAGCCTTGGTAGTGAACTTATCTTCTTTGTTTTTCTATGCTTTCACCTCTTGTGTTTGATTGGTTACATTGATAACTTATTGTGCCTTTTTAGCCACTTTAATGGATTTCTATAAATCATCCTCTATATCCTTGGCCTTTTGTATGACCTCATATTCTTTGGCTTGGTGAATTTCATTTTATTTTTATTGATCCTGCTTCTTTTCATGTTTCTTCTCCTCCTTTCTAACCTATCATTATTCTATGTGAGATGCTTATTCGCTTGAGGACTATTATTATTTTTTGTGGGTTGCTTGGGTGTGATATCTTCAAACCCTTGAAATTATGGTGATTTTTTCAAGTCACCTTCCTAGACCACAAAGCTAGAAACCTATTATTCCTTTTATCTAAGGGTGACCAACCTACATTTGGGTGGTGGGGAAATTGAAGATGGAGAAGGTTGTGATTCATCTGTAGTGGATGGTTGATTGAATATACATTATTCAAGTGTATGTAAGACCCTATCTTCTCACCTAGTTTAAGGTCTATTCATAAGTGAATTTGGTGGGATTTCTATAAGTGGCACAAATACATCCTCAATTATGAAGGTTGTAGAAGGCTGAGGATACAAAAATTTAATCCTTTACTACAATTTCTCTACTTATTCTCATACACTTTCGATGGTGATAGATGTAGGACACAGTGTTAGGTCAACCCAAAGATTTTAAGGAACCTATTTACACACTTGGATCATGTGCACAACATTCTATAAAAATAATTTCTTTTCCTCATCTCTATTAGAGAAATCAATAGCCATGTTAGCAATCATTACCTGGTATACTTCTTATTTATCTATCCCCATTTATGGTAGATCACACAATATTGTAATCTGGGACACCTTGGGATCATCTAAGTAGGTCATCATAATCCTTTTCTTTTGATTCAATGGAGGAGACACAGATTGATGTTCAATAAAAAGCTTATTCTTTCCCTTATGTGGCTATAAATTGATGGCTTCTTCTTATTATTGTGTTACAAGGATGGCTGAGCTAGGTGGTATGGAATGTAGTGGAGTCAAACTCTTGGATATGAATATTTTATATTTGGAAACTTTGGCCTACATCATGGCCATTAATGTCAATAATGGGATATGTACAAAGGTTAACTAGGCAACTCATGGATGTGTATGAAGACAACCTTTGGTAATAAGGTGATAACAACATGTTGGCCTAAGTATTGCATTACATACAATGGCACTCAAAGATGTGTGGTGATCAACACTAGGAACTCCTCCAACCATGATTTAAATATTCCCTCATTTGTTATGGCTTTGCACTTAGGTGTCCATATGTGGTTGAGAAATTATTACACTGGACAATAGTTAGTGTTAATCTGTAGCTCTCCCTTTGGATACTTCTATTTTGTGAAGCACAACAAGAAGATAAGGAACTGGTACTTAAATGTTTGTTTTGAATATGTGTGACACTTATCAATATTTGTGAGAAACTCATAAATGAATTACTTTGGCTAGTTTAATTGATCATTCTAGTGGATCATTTGATGTGCAATGTCCATGAATTTTTTTTGGGATTTGTTTTATAGACTTGGTCATCTACTAGAACCTCCTTGTGATGCATTCAATGAGTATATGTACTAAATTATTATGAATTTACCTAATTCATATCCCTTTAGATCCCCAAACATACAAATATCTAACTTTTTTAGAATAGGTAGCATTCTCATGTTATATGGAGCAAGGGAGTCTCCTCGTACATGCATGCCCAAAGCTTGAGCCATGACTTTTATGTTGATGACAATGGCATTGGTCAGGCTAAGGTAGATGTTACCATCATTGTATTAGCTAACTAGTTTTTGTATAATCTCCCTAAAGTCACTAAAAATAGGCATTCAAAGTAGACATTTCACATCAGTATTATGGAAGTAGTTAGGGGCTATGAGAATGAGTGGTTACATAACATCAATAAGGTCTACATGAAATAGTTTATACTTTGTTGCTCAAAGGAAATAAAATGGATCTAGATCATTGAATTTTGTTTTCTCAAGAGCCATATAGATGCCCATTACTTATTTTTGTGTATCTATCATTCCCTTGATGAGTTATGAAGTATTCATGACTATTGAATGATTGAACTTGAAACTTCATTGGCTCTTTAAAATTGTAGGTCATGAAAGATATGTGTAAGGATGAAACGTAGAGTTGGTTTGTGAGCTAGGACTTTACAGATTGTGTTCTTAATGGTTTATACATAAATCATATACTTAGTGGTCCATACACCATGAATGCAATTGTTGATGTGTTGAATCTTATCCAATCTAGAAATTAAGATGGTTAATTGTTGACACATGTGTGGAGATATGTCATTATTCTCTTTACTATCGGTATAGGAGTATGATCAAATGATGTTGATGGACCACCAATTTATTAAAGATTAATTCAATCAAACCTTGGATCTAACATTAACTTCTTTTGGATGACTATTATATAGTAAATAAATTATTGACATGACTTTTACATACCTTTCTCTAACTTAATTACTTTCATTCACTCATATAAACATATATGATGGTGCACATGAATTATCTTATGCACGTTTGGTGCATGTTATACTTGGTATCTTAGTTCTTAAATGGTAGTGAAGAGATCATCTATAAACACACATAGATAAATTAAGGAACACATAAAACACATGTACAAATGACAAATCCTAATCTACTTGGTGATACTCAACACCCATTCACTTGGCAAAATGAGATCAAGTAAGATTATTTATTATAGGGATTAAGTCTACAGCCATTACTCAACCTAGAAAAATAGTTCCCTAGAGATCTCTATAAATAATGGTTCCCTTCTACAATATTTCATGTATTAAATAAGTCCCTTTCCATCAAATCTGTAATTTTCTTGAAAATGCTCTAAAATGACTATCATATAACAAAACTCATTGATATTTATGAAATTCCTTATGGTGTAAATTCCTATCATGCCATGTTTTCTAGATTTTCTTATGAACTTTGTTTATCGAAGATGATTTGTGTTTATACTCATCAATCTTATCCAGTTCAAGAAGTCTATTAGTGAGAGACTCATGATTCCCAAGTCTCATGACCATTATAATGCACAAACTAGGTACTAATTATTTCATTGGTATAATTGATTCAAACCCATATACCAACTAGAATGGATAAATACCTATAAATATCTTATAGCTCATGTGATATGCTCATAGATTCCTAGGAATGTAATCTTCCAAATCATCCTTTTTGACATCCCATATCTTTGTCAACACTTTATTAGAAGCCTTAGCTTGGTCGGTAACTTGTGGATGGTACATAATGATTTCAAATGAGAAATCATGAATTCTTCAGTAAGAGCCTTGATGGTGTTGTTTAGGAAGTGTGCTCCTTGATCTCTCATGAGCTTGTTGGTGCATCAAAAACTTGTAATAATGTTTTCATAGTGAAAATTTGTTGCATCCTTCACACCATAGCTATGTGTCACAATAACTTCAACCCATTTGGTAAATAAATCTATTGTAGTGATAATATAACTTACTTTACTACATTCTCAATAGATGGATAGATCTGACAAAATAAATTCCCCATTATTTTAAAGGTTGTTTAGGTAACAAAGGTTTCAAAGGTATTTCATCTCTTTATAATGGTTTACCCATGCATTGACATACATCATAGTGTTGCGCTAGTCTATGCACATTATGAAAAAGATTTGGACACCATAACCCACCCTTAAGATTTGTGGTCATTCATGTTCTATAACTAGCCTACATTATACTTCATTCTTCCCCAAATGTTATATAATTCTGTTAATGATGGTATACGGTAATGATCTTGTGAAAAACTACTTATTTTCTCTTTCTTGGTAGTGCGTAGGGAATACTCCTTGTTTAAGGAAGTTGGTGAATGCTTTGAATTTTCAAAAATCATAGAAATGTGAAATAGATAAGAATAAGGAGAATCTTCTTGTGATTCTTCTAGTTCTTTACCATTGGGAATGCAACTAAGATGATCTAGCCCCACTTTTTCTCTACCAAGCTTGACATTAATACAAAATTGGAATTTTGAAATAACATCAACCATCTAGAAATACATCCTCCAAACATTTTATTATTGAAAAGGTAATGCAGATCTTGATGATCCATGAAAACTTTAAATGGTGTCACAAGAAGATAGTTTCAAATTTTTTGTAGTGTAAATGTTATATCTAGTACTTTTCTTTCAATTATCATGTAGTGATTTTCCATGTTAGATAATTTTTGGCTTAAAATGTGAACGAGGTGGTCCAGTCCACCAGCTCTTAGTTATGAAAGCAAAGCACTGACTATGATACCTGAAGCATCAATATTCACATGAAAGGGCTTGTTATAATTTGGAAAGATGATGATAGGTGCAATAAACAGTCTCTATTTTAGTTTAATAAAGGTTCTTTTGCACTCTAGAGTCTAGACAAACTTCACGCTTTTACATATTAAGTATTCTAATGGAGATGAAATGGCTATGTATCCTTTTATAAACATGTAGTAGTACCCTATAGGTCCATGAAAAGAGCATGCTTCCATGGAGTTGATTGGTTTTGGCATAATAAAAATGATTTAAATTTTGATTTGGTCTACCATAATGCCTTCACTACACACTACATGACCTGCAAGACATCTATTAAGGTCAACATACCCCCATTTCTAAAAAATGGGGACCATTATGTCAAATTGTGCAAATTTATACCTTTAAATTGAATATTTACTTAATCAAAGTATCATTATCATGATTGTACATTATTTTTTCTTAAATATCATCCACACCATGGTTTGGCTAACTTATTTTTTCATTGTTCTATTTAATCTTATCTAAAGTGCTAATATTAGATATTTGTGTTTCAAGTTACAAGTTTAATAGATCCCATTTAGGAATGAACATGTTTAGGGTTTTGTGCTTCCATGTTAAATTGATATTTTACTAACCTTGGTCTATAATTGATTAATTAAATTTATATTATGAAAACTTAGTGTAATGTTTTACCTGGACCTTTTAAATAAAATTTAAATTTGGAAAGAGCTTGTTTTTAAATTTAAGTGGGAATAAATTCATTATACCATGGACTTAATTTAAGTGTTATCATAAGCCTTGGTTATGATTTTTAACATCACCAAACCTTAGCCTAAAAATCCTATGTTTGGTCTCATTTATGCCCCATTATCCACTTATTCCCATCTATCCTAGCCTGGTCTAAGTAAATGCATGGTCCCTTGTTATAAGGTTTAGCCTAAAGCATTACCCTAAGGTTTATTATATTTATTAATATAATAAAAACTTTAGGTTATGATTTTATGATACATCTTTTTATTTTTCATGGGGTCACTTTAATATCCCTTTAACCTAACTTAATACTTTAGCTTAAGTTTATATATTCTTGAACCTAACCTTCATTCTTATTTATAGGATCAACGATCTGCATTTTCTCATGTAAGACTAATCCATAAAATCATGATGAATGTTAATAATTAAAATCCATAATATGATGACAAGTTTCATGATTTCATGGAAAGTAATCTAAGTGGCCAATGGTAAGGTATCCCTCAGCTCATGATTTACTGATGCACATTTTCTAGGACAAAAGTAATCCGATGGTGCGAGTTGAACATTTACCTTTTAATAGAGTACAAAATCCCTAGTATCTACCAACTGGCACATATAGTAAACAAGATGAACCTAGAAATTACAAGTGGTAAACTTGACAAATAGTCCTGAAGATGAGTTTAAAATTGATGGTCGTGCAGCCATCAATGACATTCACATGAACATTAAATGATGGTCATGTCAACATAAAATTTAAGATAACAAATATTCCTATGGATGTGTTTAGAATTAATGGTCATACACCTATTAATGACATTCATGCAAATTCCAAATGATGGTCAGGTGGATGTTAGTTTTAAAATAGCAAAAAATTCTAGAGATGAGTTTAAAATTGACAATCATGCACCCCTAAAAATTGTTCATGTGAACATGAAATGATGGGCAAGTGGATCTCAATTTTAAGATAGCTTATTGGATATAAATTCAAAGGCAATAGTCATATTTTGAATAGAGTGCCATGGAAATGCCAACTGGATACCACACTGATGCCACATCAGCAAAAAGTGACAAAACTAAAGATTTTATGGGCTCAAAAAGGCAAAATTATAAATATAAGGATCCAAATGAAATATAAGACACAAGATCACTTAAGTGAAAATAGACACCACCATTATAGCTCTAAAAGGAGACATAAAAATAACCCTAACATCTAAAAAATCTTTAGTTAGATGTGGAATTGATCATAGTCAAGCCTAAGGGAGATTGAATCATCATTTGAAAAAGTGCAAATTGATCTAAGGGAAAACTATAGATAACTAGTGAGCAATTGAATGAACTCATAGTCATGGTGGCCTAAAAACCACATATAAAAGATACAAATCTATATTTTACCTCAAATGTAGAGGGGAGAATATTTAAAGACAAAATTTGATGCAGTATCTTTAAACATGGGAGATAACCATTGGTCCAAACTTTTCTAGACAATTGAGAAACTACTTGCTATAATAAGGGAGGATGAGAAAAATGCATCCAGCAATAGGAAGTACTATAACCTAGTGTCTACTCAAATGAAAATCCTTCATTATGCTACAACAAAATAATAGATAATTCACTACATAGATGTTCACTCCCTTATTTTCAAAATTTATAAAATTCAAAAGGGCATGCTAGTCCATAAACATACTTGTACAAGTATAGCCTATTTTTCTCCCATTGCTTTTGATAAATATTATATGTTTCCCAAGCCTCAAGTGGATTTACCCACCATCAAAAAATGGGCCAAGAAGAATGACCTAAAATCCATTCTCACTCCATGGCTTTACATAAAATAAAGTCTCCTCTGATATCAATAACAACATCCCTATTAGCTAATTTTGACCTAGGATTAGAATGATTATGACCTTGATGAACAGACTATGTGAGAATCCCACCACCACTTATGTTTATAGAATCTAGGTGCTTTTGGTGTATTTTATGGTTTAGAAGGGAATCACCCCTCCCATATTTGAGGTTATTATCACTTATTTATGTAGGTTTATCTCTACCATCAAGAAAAGGACTAGGAACAACTTATATATGATGTCATACTATTAGATGCCCTTTTGGCCACTACCAAAATGAATAAATTTAGAGGATGGTCACCTAAAAGGAAACAAATAGTGTCCCAATTCTACTCAAATTTTCTTAAATTCAAGTATAAAGACCACATTCATTTAATCTATGATTGTATCTATCTAGCCTTGATTGAAGCCATAATAGGAATCCCAATGGCAATATTTAGTCATTTGGTCAAAAAAACCATTGAATCCATTGGTGATGTTTGGTTTTACTTATATTGCCATCATGAATATTGAGGGGACCCAATGCACCCTACTAAGGCTACCAATACATGTACCAAAAAAATTAGCTGACCAAGAGGTAACATTCTAGATATGCAATGGTATATATGGTGTATGTAAAGGCAATAAGAAGGGACTACTGGATACCCTACCCTTGAACATTCACAGGACTACATTTTAATAATGGGAAAACATTGAGGTTTATTTTAGACATAGAGCCCCTTTCAAGTTACAATATGATGAACATAGATAGTGGGATCCCCAAGGAAGAGTGGTGGGGAACTTGAAATAAAAAATTATAAGTGTGGCATATGAACATCTACCTATTCATTATGACTACATGTACAAAAAGGCATCATCCTTTAATGAAGACCTGACAAGGTTGAAGAAACAAAACATCAACCCAAAGGCTAGGTTGATGAAAGAGCATAAAGGGGATGATGATATATGGAAACTTAATCCAAGACATTATCATTTGCTAAGAGGTCCATCTTCTAAACCTCCTCAACCACAATCACAAACAAAGATCCAAAAGCCTAAGGAAAAAATTAAATAGAGACCTAAAGAAAGGGAACTTGGTGAGGTGACATCATCTTCAACCCATCTTGAAGAACCAAGGTTACCAATTGAATTCATTAACATAGTGGCATTGGATCTTGGTGAAACATTAGAAGATGCACTGCAAATGTTATCCAATGCTTATCGATTAGATGAGGAAGATGTCCAAGTATAGGAAGCTCAGAATAAGGAAGAAAAAGAAGAAAAGGGGAAAGAAGTGAAATTTGATTTGGTACCTATTACCACACTTCCACCCAAAAGGGAAAATCTAAGTTAGCATTAGTTCCATTAGGAAAGAAGAAGCCTAGACTAAACTTCACTCATCCTTTAAGTGAGTTCAATATCTTTAATGAAGAGAATGTGATATAAGGACCAACCATCCCTAAATGGTTTATCTATGGTAAGTTACAAAATATTATTACTCTACACCACCCTTGGGCCTTGACTTATTTGGTGAAAGTCACATTCCATGATGAACTCAAGCCTTGGATTGTGGTATTACAATAATAAGAGAAAGAAAGATAGATGGCTACTCCTAAAAAGGTGGAACACAAATGGAAATCCAAACTCCATAAGTTATAGAGTCCTTATTTGGTGTCAATTTTAACTCAACAATAGCTAGTTTACAAATATTTATTGAAAATAAGGCCACAATTTTAGGAGATTTCACTTTTCAAGAAGTAGAATCATTTGTTGATTTTACTCTAGTGGGAGGTTAAAAACAAGGTGAAAATCCCACCTTTAACTAGCCCAATCTAAATCAACATAGCTACAAAATTCCATCAAGGGACACAAACAACAAAAAAGATAACTTGAAAAATCAAATGGAGAATATAGAGAGGTGGGCTATTTTATCTATCCCAGGTGCCATGATTGAAATGTTTGAAACATATTTATATGATATGTTTGATTCCCTAATGTCAAAAAGGGTAAGACAAAGTGTATTATGATATAAATATGAAATAGATAAGGTATTAATCACCTAATGGTAGAGTTTTACGGATAAGATGAAGGATTTGATCATCATCTTGACAGAAGATCAAATCCCTAGTTTTAAGACCATCAACCTAGCTCATCTCAACATAGTCATGGGACTGATTGTGGATAAAATCAAAGGTTTGAGCATGTGGTATAATACTTTTAAAATACTCCTCAAGGATGAAAAGTATCTACTAATTAGGATGGAACAATTCCTTAGGACCATGATTTATAAACCTACAACACTGAGCTCTATGGGCATAATAAAAAATGATGAATTCAAGCACAAAACCACCTTGGTCATGCAAGAGATAAAGAGCAAGATCTAAGGAAAGTATAAGACTGATAATAATATGATCATGGACATGATCCTAACATCAAGAGAAAATATTTATAGGGAAAATAACATTAAAGAGGCCTTAGAGAGAAATGACAAGGACTTTGGAAACCTAGCTGAGTAAGAAGATGAGCTCTTCCTAGAACCTATGGTTAATTTGAGGTTTATTGATGAACAACATCAGAATGCGGTGAGACTTCTTCAGCAAAAATAGGATAATTCATCAACATAGGGCCCAAAAATTTAGTAAGAAATATTCTTTGTGTATATCTTTGTAATATTTTGAAAATTAAATATTATTTTGTAAAGGCATGTGTAACTTATAAGCACATTGCCTATAAGTTAGTCTAATTAGAAAAGTTTTGTGTATTTTAAAAGTTTTAAAGAAAGGACAACTATCCTTACACTTGTACACCTATAATTAAATATGACTTACCAACATACTTCATTGAATTTTATAGAAGGATTATCATTATTTTTAAAGAGGGATGGAGTTTTTGATCTAGAAACTTGTGTAAACTTCTGAGCAACTAATGAAAGTAGGGACTTCTAAAAAGACGGTCTCATTTTGTTTGTGTCATTTTATATATGGTTTATCTCTCAATTGTATGTTATGAATTTCATATTTGAATAGTTCTTATGAATTCTTGGTACGTGCCTTTGATTTTAGAATTGTTAACTTGTGCCAATGCTAGGTTAATTGAAGGTTCCTTAGTTTAATTCATTTTATTTACTCTACATTTGTAAATGTGAATTATCTATCTACTTATAGGAGTAAATATTTAAAGTAAGCTTGGTTCTTATTTTCATTATTTCTCATATTCCTTAGACGTTCACCTAATGTTTGGTAATATTTGGGCTCAAGTTATTTCATTTCAAACATTGGTTTTAAGTACATGCTTGGAGGACATTTGAAATTTGTCATAATGCCTAAGAGAAAGATTAGAAACATCTTTATTTTCTTCCTTACCCTTCATTTTTACTCTTTTTTCAACTACTTCACTCTAGTTTAGATGTCACCATAAATATTCATCTTAGATTAGTCTTTAGATTATAATTTGATCATTAATTCATTGATATTAGCATAGATTACTTCATTCTTTGCAAAGATAGTTAGTTGGCCAAGGTTGCTCCCAACCACCAAATTATATATATATATATATATATATATATATATATATATATATATATATATATATATATATATATATATAATTCATGGAATAGTCTACTTGCTTTGCCACTATTTCATCATAGATAACAAGGTTATCACAACCTATAACTCATGCTCTAAATTATTCAAATTATAAAATGATAAGTGTTCTTCAAACACTCATAACACCTATGATACACATTTAGGAATCAATAGGAGGAGCTTCATTGTTGCTCCCAACCACTAAATTATATATATTGTGGAATAGTCTACTTGCTTTGCCACTATTTCATCATAGATAACAAGGTTATCACAACCTATAACTCATGCTCTAAATTATTCAAATTATAAAATGATAAGCATTCTTCAAACACTCATAACACCTATGATACACATTCAAGAATCAATAAGAGGAGCTTCATTGGTTCTAAGGGCCACTCAAAAAATATTTGTGAATTTTTAGGATCTTCATTGGTTTTAATGTATTTTGATCAAACATCAATCTATTATTTTCATATTTGTGTTTCTTGTAACATAATTGCATAATGGTAGTGATCCTCATGGTTTTGGACAGATCTTGGTGTTTATTTAGACAAAGATTGACAATCTTTGAAGACATATGTTAAATTATGGTAAAGATAGTTTTAGAACTATGAATTTAGTGGGTTTAAGGTTATTAATAATTATTTTGATCAAAGAGTCATAAACACTTTGAAAATTTGAGCTTATTTGGACTTGAACATTTAAAGATCATTCATACTGGTGTATTTGGACCATTATTCAAGATAATTTAGTTAAAGAGTGTTGTCCTCTATTGTTCTTTATATAAATCTTTGTAAAATTTGGTTAATGTGCAATCAAATAGGATTAAAAGTTATTAATCTAGAGTTACCAAAAACAATACCAAGGTGAGCAAAAATTATCATGGCCCCAACCTACTTCTTTAGTTTTGTGTATTCATGTTTTCATGGTATGGTTTGGCTAGATGGTTCTTCAACCAACCTACCAAGTATAGTGCATGATCTTCCTCAAAATATTGAAAGGCATTTACTTTATTTCAATCCTAATGTTGTCACAACTGAAGAACATATTAGAAATTTAAAAGTGGCTTTAATATTACTAAATTTGACTTATAAATATATAGCCTATAGGTTATTTCCATTTAATTTTTAAATATCTTGCTAATGAATAGTCTCTTAACCTTATAGAAGACTACATTACTAATTAAAATGACTTAAACAATGTTTTCATTGATCAATTCAGTTAAATCATTAGCCCCTATATCCTATATCAGTAACTTAAAACTATTAAAAGAGATGTTATTGAAATAATCAAAAACTTCAATGCTAGGTTCCAAAAATTATTTAGTAGAACCATATCCCCTTATAGACCTAATGAGTCTTTAGCCTTAGAATTTTATAAGTTTGATGTGGATCCCATGCCTTCTATGTCCCTAAAAAGGTCTATCCTATTCATCAACACATTGACCTAGGCCTATTCTAAAGTCATGATCATTAATGATAAAATTCAACCTTAAGGTTAGATAGAATATTCCATTCCTAATTCCATTCTTATTGCCCACAAAAATATGCCTATCTTTAATCAACTCCCATTTCATAACCAATTACCCTTAATTCATACATATCCTAAAAAAACCTAAGGTTCTTCAATGACACTTCAAGTGGATCTCATCCCCAAAATTGTGGAACTCTAATTCCCATAACCAATGGTAATGATATTATCCTTGAGCCTGAGACCCCAAGAACTCAATGACTTAATATTGAAAATGGTTCAAAAATTGAGAATTAATTTCCTTCAGTTATAGAGATAGGTAGATCATAATAGGGAAGGTCCTAATAGGAATGTCTCATTTATAAGGCTTGATATATTTATAAGTAGGTTTCATGATCATGAAAATAATGGATAATCTAAAGACATACATATAAATTTATGTGATATAGATTTGGATGATCATTGTAATGTTTTTAAAACATCTCAATATGGAAGAAATAGATCTAGAATTATGCCTAACCAAGATAATATTATAGGGGCACCTACCTTGGCAAATAAACCCCAAGGTTTCATGATAGAGGCTTTTGATTTTCCATTTGAAGAGGAAAGTGAACTTGAAGATGCTCTGAAACAAGGAATAGTTCTTCAAGATGAGCAGTCCCATGAACAAGATCAAGTACAAACTGACCTCTCTTAAGAAGATGGTTATGAGAATAATTCATATGAAAAAATTATTAAAATTGAAGATACTTATGAAAAAAACAACCATTAGCAATAGTTATACCAACATTTCTTGAAATAAATTGAGATGTCATAAGGAAACAATGATGTCCTAGAGATCCCAAGACCAATAGAGCAAGAACTCAGTTGGGTAGAATAGATGCCTTTTCTCACAAAGGATGAAGATGAGGTGACAAAAATAGATCAATACATATCATATGACTTCATCAAAAAGTTTGAGGTATGGTACCAACATATTTTTGATGTTAAGATTCTAAATGAACATTTAGTTGATCAGGATGAAGAAGCCTTTTGGAATGAATTGGAAGATTTTTGTGAAAATATTGGTAGTCCATTTCCATCTTAGAGAGAACGTAATGAAGATATCAGTCTAAGGATATTAGTCAAGATATAATTATTGACTAAAGATCATATAAGCCACCACCTATCTATGGATGAAGTATATTTGGCACTCCTACAATAAAGTAAAAGAATTTGGGAAGAATATTATTGGGTTTTAGACCTATATCTTCAAACCATGTACTAGATAATAGAGGTAAGATGTCAAGTTGCATCACCTAGAAGACACAAACATGCAAGTGATCCTACCCATAAAAAGGGGCCACTAGATGAAAAAATCATGTTTCAAGGTTTTGTATTAGACTAAATAACTCTCATTTGATCTTGGAGGTAAGTATATTATGAAGTTAGTGTAGGTTAGATAGATTAGTTTCTTTCATATTCTTTTCTTCTTGTTCTTTCCTTCCTATCACTTATTTATGTAAAATGCCTATACATATTTGTTTGTTTTCTCTACTTTGTTTATTTATTTAAATAAGTCCTTTTGGATAGCTCTTAACTAAATTTTCTTCTAATTTCTCAAGAGCTTCATAGTTCAAAAATGTAGCTGTGGCTTCTCAACATTGGTGGATCATGGATTGTTGAAATATGAGCTTGATGTTGTAGTTCAGAAAAGCTAACAAATATTGATAGATATTTTAATTATTACTTGAGATTTTAAAATTTTTTATGATCTAAGCTTGGTTTTAAGAAGTATTTCACATTTAGGATGAAAGATTAAACCAATAGGACATAGTCATGCTTGCACTTAAATTTTTTTCAATTGCTTGGTAAAATGTTTATAGCCAAGTATGATTGTCTAAAAATAAAACACTTGAACAAATCCATAAACCTAGCTAATGTGGTCCCCTAAATTTTCTAAAAGTTCAAAATGACATGAAAAAATCCAAAAATAAGATACTTATTGAAAACTTTAAAGAGCTTTCTAAGTAGAGGTGATCTTGGTAATCTCCATCAAGGCTATGGATGCCCAACTGATAGTGGAGAAAGTCCTTAAGTGGATCCAAAGGTATCTCTGTTAGGGATATGAATGCCTAATTAGTATCAGAGTAATGCCTAAGCCTTCCCTAAATAAATCATGGTTCTTAATGAATATTCAAACATGCTAAAAGTTAATGTTAATGATTAAAGTCATGAACCTAGAATTTGTTCTCTAAATCATTTAGAAATTAGTAAGTGGAATCAAAGCACACACATAACTTGAATAAGTTTTGATGTTTGATCCAAATTCTTCATGTGAAATATTTGTTCCAACCATGAAACGATCTTAATAATGGTGCTTGATCAAATGGAATAAGTAGCTTAATTATTAGTCTAACATAGAGTTAATGGATTCTAACATCTTGTTATGTTTCCCCTATAATTTTCCATTTGTTGAGGTCAACATAACCCCATTTATAAAATATGGGAATCCTTGTGTCAAATTGTGCAAATTTGTACCTTGAAATTGAAGATTCCCTTAATCAGAGTGTCATTAGCATGATTACACATTATTTTTTCTGAAAGATCATCTTCACCATAGTCTAGCTAACTTATTTGATCATTATTTTGGTTAGTCCTATCTGAAGTGCTAACATTAGATATTTATGTTTCAATTTGTAGGTTTAATGGAACCCGTTTGGGAATGAACATGCTTAAGGTTTTGTGTTTCCATGTAAAATTAATCTTTTACTAACCTTCATCTATAATTGATTAATTAAATTCATATTCTAAAACCTTTATCTAATGTTTTACTTGGACCTTTTAATTCAAATTTAAATTTGGTGAGATATTTTTATTTAAATTTAAGTGGAAAAAAATAATCATACCATGGAATTTGTTTAATTTTAATCTTAAGTCTTAATTGTGTTTTTAAGCTCCACCAAATCTTAGGCTAAAAATCCTATGCTTGGTCTCTTTTATGCCTCGTAATCCCTTTGTACCCATCTATCCTAGCCTAGTATAAGTACACACATGGTCCCCTATTATAAGGTTGATCCTAAAGCCTTACCCTAAGGTTCATAATACAATACAAACCTTAGGCTATGCCTTTATGCTATGCCCTTTTATTTTTTGTGGGGTCACTTTAATATGTCTTTAACCTAGCTTAAGACTTTAGCTTAAAATATTTATTAATATGAATGAAAACCTTAGCTTAAGTTTATATATTCTTGAGCCTAACTTTTGTGCTTATG
This sequence comes from Torreya grandis, assembly GCA_037957365.1. Classification (NCBI taxonomy): domain Eukaryota; kingdom Viridiplantae; phylum Streptophyta; class Pinopsida; order Cupressales; family Taxaceae; genus Torreya; species Torreya grandis. Next base: position 1,383,165 of record JARHVA010004545.1, on the reverse strand, counting down.
TGTAGGATCAACAATCCACATTTGCTCACGTAAGACTAATCCATCATAACATGATGAACATTGATAATTCAAAGCCCTGAGATAATGACAAGTGTCACAAGTTCATTGAAAGGAATTTAAGAAGCCAATGGTAGGGTATCCCTTAGATCATAATCCAACAAAGCACAATTTCCATAAAAAGAGTAATCTGATGGTGTGAGATAGATATTGACCTTTTAATAGAGTATAGAATCCCTATGGAGATGCCAAGTGGCATACCTAGAAAACAAGACAAACCTAGAAATGAAAAGTGGCAAACTTGACAAACAATCCCAAATATGAATTTAAAATTGATAGTTATGAACCTATTAATGGCATTCATGTGGATGTCAAATGATGGTTGCATAGACATCAAATTTAAGATAACAAATATTCCCATGTTTGTGTTTAAAATTGACAGTCACATTCCTATCAATGACATTCACATGGATGTCGAATGATGGTCACATTGATGTCAATTTTAAAATAGCTAAAAGTTCTAGAGATGAGTTTAAAATTTATGATCACGTACCCATAAAAAAAAATCACATGGATGTCAAATGATGGTCCTGTGGATGCCAATTTGAAGATAGATGCTTGGATAGAAATTCAAAATAAATAGTCATATTTTGAACAAAGTGCCATGAAAAATTCCAAATAGATTCCATAGCGATGCCACATTGGTAGAAATAAAAAAAACCAAAGTGTTTGTGGGATCCAAAAGGTAAAAGTATAAATACAAGGATTTCAATGAAATCTAAGACACAAACTCACTTAAGTGTAAATATCCACTATCATTAAAGTTATGAAAGGACTCATAGAAGAACCTTATCATCTATAAAATCTATAGTTTAACCTAAAATTGATCATAGTCAAACTTAAGGGAGATCTAATCATCATTTAAGCAAGTGAAAAATGATCTAAGGGAAAATTATAGACCACTAGTGAGCAATTTAAATTAAATCATAGTCATGGTAGCCTAAAAACCACACTAAGAAGATACAGATCTTTATTTGACCTAAAATGTAGTGGGGAGAATCTTCAAAAACACAAACTTCAATATAGTAGATTTAAACATGTGAGATAACCATTAGTCCAACCTTTTTTGGTCAATTGAAGAGTTTCTTTCTATAACAAGGGAGGACAAGAAAAATGCATCCATTAAGAGGAGGTACTTTGACCTGGTTTCCTTTCAAATGACAAGCCTTCATTACGTTGTAGTAAAACTAGAGTTAATTCATTGTATAGATTTTATCTCTCATATTATCAAAAACTACAAAATTAAAAAATGCATACTAGTCAATGAACATACTATAAAAGTATAGCCTATGTTTCTCCCATTGCTTTTGAAAATTATTATAAGTTACCCAAGCCTTAGGTGGATGTACCCACCATCAAAAAATGGGCCAAGAAGAATATCCTAAAAGCCATCCTCACTCCATGGCTATACTCAAGAAAATAAGTCTTATATGATCTCAACAATGACATCCCTATTATCCAATTCTGACCTAAGATCATAATGATTATGACCTTGATGAACAGACTATGCAAGAATCCCACCACCACTTATGTTTATAGAATATGGGTTCACTTGGTGTATTTTATGGTTTAAAAGGGACTCACCCCTCCCATAGGTGAGGTCATTAGCAAATTTTTGTATAGGCAGATCTCTACCATCAATAAAAATACTAAGAATAACTTCTATATGATGTCACACCTATTATATGCCCTCTTACACACCACCAAAATTTATACCTTTAGAGGATGGAAACTTTATGGGAAATAACTAGTGTCCCAACTCTACTTGATATTTTAAATATTCAAGTATAAGAACCACATTCATTTCATATGTGACTATATCTATCCATCCTTGACTGAGGCCATAATAGGAAACTCCATTTAATCCATTGGTGCCATTTAGTTTTACATAGATTGGACCATCATTAGGATTTTGAGACTTGAATGCACCCCACTTAGGGTACCAGTCTGTGCACCAAGAAATTTAGTTGATTAAGATGAAAAATTCAAGATATAAAATGGTATAAATTGTGTATGTAAAGACAAGAGGAAGAGACTATTGCATACCCTACCTATGAACATTGGTGGGACTACATTTCAGCAATAGGATAACATTTAGGCTACTTCTAGATATAGATCCTATTTCAAGTTACAACATGATGAATTTAGATAGTGGGATTCCCAAAGAATAGTGGTGAGGCACTTGAAATCAAAAAACATAAGTCTGGCATATGAATATCTACCTAGTTATTATGACCACATATACACAAAGACATCATCCTTAAATGAATTCTTGGCAAGATTAAAGAAACACAACATCAACACAGAGGCTAGGTTGATGAGAGACCTTAAATGGGATGATGATATATGATAACTTGGCCCAAGATAGTACCATTTGCTAGGTGGTCCATATTTTAGACCTCCTCAACCATAATCACAAATAGATATCCAAAACCTTGGGGTAAAAATTAAATAGAGACCTAAAGAAAGGAGACCTAGTGAGGTGGCATCGTCTTCATCCCAACCTAAATAACTAGGGTCACCAATTAAATTCATTGACATAGTGGCATTGGATCTTAGTGAAATGGTAAAAGATGCACTATAAATTATATCTAGTCCTTATCAACCAGATGAGGAAGATGTCCAGGTAGAGGAAGCTAAGGCTAAGGAATAAATATAAGATAAGAAAAAAGAAGTGACAATGGATTTGGTCCCTATTACCATACTTACCCCAAAGAGGACAAATGAGTTAACATTAGTTATAGTAAGAAAGAAGTGCAAACTGACCTTCACTCATCCTTTAAGTAAGGTCAACATCTTTAGTGAAGAGAATATTCTACAAGGACCAACCATCCATGAATGGTTTATCTATGGAAAGTAATAAAATATTCCTACTCTACATCACCCTTTGGCCAAGACTAAGTTGATGAACATCATAGTCCATCATGGACTCAATCCTTAGATTGTGGCATTGAAATAGAAAGAGAAAAAAAGATCGATGGTTACTCTTGGGAATTCAAGTGGAGCACAGGTGAAAATCTGAACTCCATAAGTTATATATCCTTAGTTGGTGTCAATTTTGACCCAATAATAGCTAGTTTACAAAGATTTAATGAAAACAAGGCCATGATTGTAGGATAAGAGTTCACTTTTCAAAAATTGGAACCATTTATTGTTTTAACTCTAGTGGGAGGTCAAAAAGTAGGTGAGGACCCTGTATTTGAGGAAAATGTACTTGAACTATCCTAATCTCAATCAACATAGCTACAAACTACCATCAAGGGCCTCAAACAGCAAAAAGAGAACTTACAAAAGTAGAAGGAGAATTTAGAGAGGTAGGTTATTTTATCCATCCTAGATGCCATAATTGAAATGTTTGAGACATATTTATATGATTTGTTTGACTCCTTAAATTCAACAAGGGAAAGACAAAGTGTGTTAGGCCAACAAGATGTAGTAACAAAGGGCTTAATCACCCAATGGTAGAGTTTAAATGATAAGATGAAGGATCTGATCCACATATTAAAAAAATATCAAATCCCTAGTTTCAAAACAATCACCCTAACTCTTCTCAACATAGTCATGGGATTGATTGTGGATAAAATCATAGGTTTGATCACATGGTCCAAGAACATGGAAAGAATCCTAAAGGATGATAAATAACTACTAGATAGGATGGAACAATTCCTTGGGACCATGATTGCTAAACTTACACCACATAGATCCATGGGCATCATCAAAAATGATGAATTTGAGTAAAACACCACCTTGGTCATGTAGGATGTAAAGAGCAAGAGCCAAGGTAAGTCTAAGACTAAAAAAATATGGACATAGATATGATCCTAATAGTAGAAGAAAAGATTGATGAGCCAAAGATAATTAAGGAGGCCTTGGAGAGAAATGATAAGGATTTTGGAGACCTAGTTGATCAAGAAGATGAGATCTTTCTAGAACCTATGGTTAATTTGAGACTTATAGATAAACAACATCAGAAGGTGGTGAGACTTTTTCAGTAGAAACAAGGGGCTTCATCAACAAATGGCCCACATAGTTAGTTAGGAATATTATTTTTATAAATCTTTGTAATATTTTGAAAATAGAATATTATTTTGTGAAGGCATGTGTAACTTGTAAGCACATTGCCTATAGGTCAGTCCAATTGGAAAATTTTAGTGTATTTTATAAGTTTTGTATAAAGGATAGTTGTCCTTACACTTGTACACTTGTAATTGAATATGACTAACTGACATACTTCTTTTTATTCTATAAAAGGAGTATTTTTATATGTAAAGAGGGAGAGATTTTTTGAGCCAAAAACTTGTGTAAACTTTTGAGTAACTAATGCAAGCACATAATTCAAAAAATATGGTCTCATTTTGTTTAAGTCATTTTCTATATGGTTTCTCTCTCAATTGTTTGTTCTAAATTTCATATTTGAATAGTTTTTCTGAATATTTGGTGTGTACCTTTGAAATCAAAAATTATTAACATGTGCCAATGCTAGGTTAATTGAAGGTTCCTTAGTTTTCTTTATTTTATTTTCTTTGCATTTTTAGATGTCCATTAGCTATCTACTTATATGAGGAAGTCTTTTAAGTAAGATTGGTTCTTATTTGCATTATTTCTCACATTTTTTAGAAGTTTACTTGATGTTTGGTAAGATTTTGGATTTATTTATTTCTTATTATAAATTGGTTTAAATTACATGCTTGAAGGATATTTCAAATTTGTCATTATGTCTGAGATAAAGATGAATAACATCTTTCTTTTATGCCTTACCCTTCTTTTTTACTCTTTTTTAAACCAATTCATTATAGTTTTTTTGTCATTGTAAATATCCATCTTAGATTAGTATTTAGACTATAATTTGATCATAATTCACTAATATTAGCATAGATTACTTCTTTGTTTATAAATATAGTTATTTATCCAAGGTGGATCCCAACCGCCAAACTTTATAAATATTGTGGAATAGTCTACTTGATTTACCACTATTTCATCATAGATAACAAGGTTATCACAACCTACAACTCATGCTCTAAATTATTCAAATTTTAAAATGATAAGTGTTCATTAAAGACTCAAAGCACATGTGATACACATTAAATAAATCAACAATACTAAAAGCTGTAGATAATAAGCATTTTTTTAAATTTAGATTAATGTGTAGATCTCAGTAGCATTATAACATGAGGAATAATTTAGACAAATGGTATTTAAATAAATAAAATAATGTCCTATCATCAATATATACTTATAGGAAGTTATGAATTAATTCCTTGAATGAAGTCACCACTATAATATAGAAAAATGCAGGTGTATTCTTAAGGCTAAAAGGCATTACCTTGTGTGAAAAAGATCCCCATTCCGTGGAAAAATTCATTTTAGTTATGTCTTATTATGTGATGGGTATTTGATGATAGCAAATAAATCCATATGTGAAAGAGTAGATTTCATGGCCTGGGACAAATTCTAAAACTTCATCTGTGAAGGGAATTGGGAATGGATCATTCACACATGAATCATTTAGAATGAAATAATCTCCACATATTATAATATCCCCTATTTTATTAGGATACACTATCATGGGACTAACCTAATCTACCTTTTCATTGGGTTAGATTATACCTGCATCTTTAATTTTATCATGTTCATCCTTGAATTTTAACTTCATGTTTGGATTCAACTTGTATGGCTATTTCTTTTTGGGTCATGTGAACACTTTGAGTTTGATATGCATTTTACCTAGAGATGGATAAACTCCCCAGAACTCTAAAAATTTAGTGGGAAAGACATATTGATAATCTTAAAAGAGTTGTATAGCTTATGAAACTTCAAATTCTTTCTAGTAATCACTTGTATGCACCAGTTCAAGAATCTCCTCAATTTTGATGTTTCCTATATGTTTTTAAATGGGAAAATAGAAAATATTATGTTTTTCACAATCAATAAATTCTTATAACATTTATTGAACTTCATGTTTTAAAATTTGTATGCTATGTAACTTATATTCTTTATTAGGTTCTGCATCAAGGTCATTTACTAGTTCTAATAGCCATTCAGGTTCAAATAAATTATTCCAATTAATATCACCATTAGTATATGAATATTTAATGTCTTCTTATTCATCATGTATTTAGTTTAAATGGATTCATAAGAGATTATTCTTCTTTCTTTGTAGCTTTATATCTTTGTAATTCCATATTTTGATCACTAGTTACATTCTTTTGTGTAGTGGATTCCATCATGGTGCTTAATTCTTTAGTGCAACCATGGTATAGGAAATGTTTGATTTTTAATAGCATGTTGTGAACTAGAGGGTTCTTATATTAAAAAATAAATGTGTGTATGAAGTATCTCTACACCTATACCCTATTCTTTGTCTCCCTCATGTGTTCTCGATTCATATACCATGTTAATGATAAATGATCCAATGTGTAATGAAATATGTGAACTCAATATTTTGGGGTCACACATTCTTTAGTCTATAATTCAACACATTTATGAATATATATTTTAGGATACATACCTTGTTATAAGAAAGTCCAATTTATTATAATGACCTGTAGTAGTTAGAACCTGCTAATGATGAGCTCACAAACACCATCCCACTCAAGCTGATCATTTCTATGAATTGCACACCATGTCACTAAAACTCTCTTCAAAGCATAATTTAGATAAATAACTTGTTGATTGATGGTAGGTACATGAACTTGTAGACATATAATTAATTGATTGATATCCTTAATCATATAGTACATAGGAAGTTCTCTCATATGGAAAGACCATTTTCATAGGTTAAAGTTCATGATGAAAAGTTCCTTCTCTATTGAGCTCTATATAATCATATATATGATCATCTATTTGATATTTAAATTTAAATTTTGAATGATTAGGGGATTTAAAAGACATAAACACATAATCTTCTATGACAAATTGGGTTGCCAATAGTTAAGTAACTACTAGTTTAGGCCTCCATTGTTCAAATGTCTTCAAATATTAAGTGAGTAAGATTATACCTAAGGTTTATCATACTCATACATGAATTTACACTCAACTACATATAGATATTTTGGGTTCTATTCAAAGTTTACCTTCATCTAGCTAGTTTCTTGCTTGACATATAGAGAATCTAGTTCAAATTTAATGATGTAGTGTTTGTGCACTTTGTTTAAAGGAATGATGACAACTATATCCCCTTGATTCACATTTATTTGATTTTGAATATTATTGATAGTCATATGCCCATTTATTACCAATTAGCACATGGTAATGTGTTGTTATTTTCTTCATATCAATGACTTCAAATTCACCTTGTAGGGTAAATTTTATGACTTTTATCTCAATGTATTCTAATATACCAATGGGTTTAACTCTTTCATAGTTAGCTAAGCTGAAAATTACTAGGTTTAACTTAGAACTGGTCATCTAATAGCCTCCCATGTAGACCTAGGAATCATGTTGACTGTGCTATTAAAACTAAAGACAATATTTGGAATTTCATATCCTATAACCTCAATGTCAATTAGTGCATCTACATCCCATGGATTCTTATTTTTTATGTAAAAAATAAGATTTTATATCTTTTGTTATCCTCATTTCACACACTCTAGTATATTATGTACTAAGTTTGTGATATTCTAAGAGATGTCTTAATTATGCAATGTGCTTAAATTTTTTAGTAGAACTATCAGCATAGTATCAATTCCATCTTGATGCATAATGTGCATGATTAGCCATAAAATTAAGCATCTATTACTGCAACATCTACTTCAATATCATCTTGGTGATGTGTGTTTTTCAACATCTACATAGCATCATACATGAGACCTATTTCTATATTTTGTTTTGGTTATTTTTCCCATTTTTATTTTTGTATCTCCTGATCTAGAGGTATTTCAAGAGGAGGCAAACCTTTTTCTATGTTCTTGTATCATGAAATAACATTTAAGAAGGCATCCTCCTAAGGATGTGCATCCACCATATTCACATTCCTAATGGCCTTATCCTTTCTTTGATTTTCCAAGATAGGATAGTCTTATGTCTCATGATAGTCATATATTTTATAGTATGTGTAGTAAGACCATCTTTGGGGATTCAAAGGACAATTGTGTTGCATGTGGTTATACTCTCCACATAAATAACATTGCATTAGAGGTCATTGATAGCTATTTCCTCTACCACCTTGGTAATTTCCTCTATATTTTACCTTAAATCCTCCTTTATTGGGATGATAACCTCCTCTATACCCTCCTTATTGTTGTGTTATGTTCCAATGTTAATGCTACTAGGTATTATCTCCAATTCTAAATTTTTGATGTGAAACTAATGGAGTCCAACTCATTTTCTATTGATGCAGCATTGTTAGGATCTACGATGATGCATATTGGTATTATGGTGATGGTGGTGTCCAAATTGGTGAATAAGGGTTCCAACTAGTTAGACCTTGAGTCTATTACTGTGGCAAATTAAGAATCAATTATGGACCTACATGGGTCACACAACATTTATCTACCTCTAGGATTGGAATTGTTTGCTTCATCGAGGACACTTGATGTGCAATGAAAATCAATACATTTTTGGTGATGTATTTTTTAAGCTCTTACAAAGACCTATATTTATTTTCATCATGATTGTGTGACGTAGAAAAATTGAAGTATAATTTTTATTGGTTCTTGACATACTATTTTAGGAGGTGACACTACATCGTTGCATGCCCTACTACTCTACAAATTTCATAGAACTCTATCTTGATCTTAGGATAATCATTCATATGATGTCCTTCTTTTCCATACTCCATATACCATAAATTTAACTTAAGTTTATCTTCCTCATGATATTGCTCCATTATCTTCATAAAATCTTGGAATTTATTTTCAACTTTATAATTTATAACAAGAAATTTCCCATAATATTCAATTTTATCTACTCATAGGGTAGTAACTCAAGCATTAACTTTAGTAGCATATTGAGTTTATGTAGTGGAAAATCTAATTATCGAGCATAGTCCTTTGATAAACTATGTATCTTTATATTTATTTGTTAAAGAAATTTTACCTTATTCATAACATTGTATAATCTATGATAATATTCACATACTAATTCTCCTAACTTCTGCCTTATCTCCTTCAAGTATTCAATAGTATGACTTGTCCATTTCTTTATCTTGAACTCTATGACAAGAAATTCTTTAACTTGTTTGAGACTTTCCTGATGAATTTATCTATGTTATATAAATTTAATTTATCTTTTGATTAGTTCCCCTACTAACTCTCACTTTTTTATAGCTTCATCAGTAATGCCCTTCACTTTCCATCTAATTTCATAGGTTAGCAATTACTATTTAGGTTCCATAGACCCATCATATGTTACTATATTTATAAATACTCCTACATGACCATTTGTGTAAACTAGTATCGAGGGGATCTACTACATAGTTGTTATAATAGGAAGCTACATTTTGTGTGATCCTACTTATTTACTATGAATATTTATTTATGCATTGGGAGAGTCAACCTGTGTACTCTATTTTTCTATGTTTCCTTATTTTCTCTTCTTGGTTTGAACAAACCCTATATCCTTCAAAGCCTTTTGAATTTGTGTTATTTCAATTTCAATAACCCATTGATGTACTTGTTCTAAAAATGTGATGCAGGAGCATCTAGCAAGGACTAGTTGAATAAGCCTTGGATAGGTATTAGCCTAAGCAGTTATATAAGTTTCCCTCCAAGTTATATTTTTAAGAATTCATACTTGTCTTGTGGAGGAGAAATAAGGCCTAAATATGTTTTCTATGGATTTATTAGTTGTCAAAGGATTTCAATAATCCTATTATTTTTGTAATCATCCAAGGATGGTGTGGAGTCAAGCATAGTTGAATAATTCCCTTATTAGATGAGTAGTTGAGCCTTTATAGGATAATGCACGATTTAAGGATATTGAAAAGGATTTTTATTTCCTTTTTAAAGAAATCCATTGGACCAGCCATAAAAAAAATTAACTACATTCTTATTCTGCTCAATAATTGATATTAAAGCTAATGCAGTCAAGTGCAAAAGTATATGGTAAGCCTACAGATGTGCATCCAAGCCTGAAGCGTATGTTACTCACATGCAGCACAGTTGTGGAAGTCGCCTAGTGTATAGATTCCTTCATTTGGTCGATCTGCTGAAATAGATGGAAAAGAGAAAGTGTATCAATTGTAGAATTGAATAGAACTTCTAGAATAAGTGCTTATTCGATGCAGCCATATAGTAAAAGCATTAGAAAAGCAAGCAGATGCCAAAGAAAGTGTGGAACAACATAGTTAAACTTGAAGAGAAGGGCATCGATGTTAAAGGACCATTTCGACCATGGACACTAGGTAAAATGAATACATTACTCAATCTCAAAGGTGAAGATAGTCCCAAATATAATTAAAAGGTTGTTGATCGAGACCAAACAAAAATGGTGAACTGAATATGCATCAAGACTCAAGCAGACTTGAATGGAGAGAGACACTATTAAATAATGGTGGATATCTCTCCTATGTTTTCTTATGCCAAGTAGACATTGTCACTGTGTTTCATGATGGAGGCACACATTTGTTTTGTAATGGAGCTTACTTTCATCCTGGTGTAGAGGTTGGAATAAGTAAAATCTATATTCATGTTCACTGTCCTATTGGAATTTGAATACAAGATATATTGCCACTAAATGGTAGATGTTGATTTATAAAATACTAAAGGTTTGGTAGATTGAATCTTATGCTATGAGTGGATTCATTTTCCAGTTGTTCAAAATTGAAACCAGTTGATACAATGAAGAGCGACTAAGGATGAGTGGAGAGACATGAAGTGAAATGTTTAATAGAGTTCCAGATCTGAAGAATATGATTATGTATTATATAATCTTGGTAAGTCAATGAATCTCCATTTGTTTTAAGTAGTTGAGTGACAAAACAATAGTGTAAATAAGGCTTGGGGTTATTTTGGTGCAAGTTGAAGCATTATATTTTGGACTGACTATCAATTGATCGATACTTTCAGAAATTTGTTGATAAATTGGTCAATGGTTTTAGATTGGATTTGTAATTCTTCAGGAACATGCCATATTAGGATTGCTAAAATGTTATAGATATTGGTCAAATCTTTGGTAATATACAGACATCAAATTAATCTTTGAAAACCCTATTTTTTTAATCCTCTATAATATCTGCTATTCTAGCATAGAATATAGACATGCAAAGTTGTGATTGAATTCATTGACTCCATTAATACGGGTCCATTTATTGTGTTATGAAGTCCAAGTTTGTCAATTTTTTGTATATGGTTCATTGGAGATTGTGGTTGCATGTGGATATGACATCCTCAGATTGGTCTTGGACACCATTTTGTTGTTTAATTATATTCCTGGAAAGTAAATCCCACTAATAAATAATGCACATTATATTCTTGGAAGTGTAGAGGGGTCAATATCGTTGTTTGCAGTGCATCATTGATAGCGCATCATTTTTGGTATCATAGCTTGAAGCTCTTGGGATTTGGTAATTGAGCATGTTTACTAATAAGTTGCTACAAGATTGAGAAAAGGATCAAAAGAATATGATGTAAAATGCCTAGGTGAGATCAAGGATATTGTCAAAAGACCAGTCAAGAAGAAAGGCTTGGGTGAGACAAGTGGACCTAAAGGGATGAAGACACCAAGGTGGAAAAGACTTGGGTGAAGATCTCAAAAATGGAAATATTTTTTGAGAAAAGAGCAGAGTAGCAAGATACATGAGGGAACCAAGAAGCAAACAAGCATTCAAAAGAAGAAAGGTATGAACATTATTGAAATTGATAAAGAGATTGATAGTTTGAAAAGAGATTTAGCTAAGTTTGCAAATAGATATGAGTCTTGGATGCAGATGGACAGGCAAGCATGGGTATGGCCAATGAGGAAGAGGTTGAAGTGGCCAATAGATCTCCTAATGAAGAGGATAAGAAGGAAAAATGAGATTTCCAAGAAGAAATAAGCCCATAGAGGCTTGAAGAAGATAAGAAGGTTGCCAAGAGAGAAACAAAAAGAGGAAGAGATTGTGAAAAATGTTCTCATTGAGGAGAACAAGAGAAGAGAAGAAAGAAAAGATGAAGTGCCAAGAAGAACACTTGAAAAGATAAGAGTGTTGGTGAAGAGAACACTCATAGGGACCTTGTGGTCTCTTATTTTTATATCTAATGTTGTCTTTTCATGGGTAATTGCAGGTATGAGCAGCCTTGTGAAGGTCAAAAGAAAGGCCTTGAAGAATGAAGAGATTTGTGTAAGAGGAGACACCAAGTGCACAAGTGAATGTGCAGGAAAGAGAAGTGAGTTTGTTTTTGATGATAAAGAGGAAGAGATGAATTGGTTAATGCATGAGAAAGGTGTTGAGAAACCTATATAAGCAAGAGGAAAGATGGAAGATGAGGATGACTTCCATGATACCATTGAATGATAAGAAGATGCAAGAGAATAGCCAATCATAAAGGAAGAGAAAGATTGCTCCATGGATCAAGCTATCCAAGAGGTAAATGAAGTATTAAGACCTAATTTTGATTATTATTGTGAGCATGAAGATGTTAATACACAAGTTAGAAGAGGCAAGAGAAAGATTAAGTCCTCACACAAAGAAATCAATCATGGATACATAATGCCTAAATGGATGGTGAAGCACACAAGCAAGCAAAAGGTAAGCAAGCAGGCAAGTTTACCTTATAAAATTGGATTTTCTCATATTCCTAATATGAATGTAGGTGTGCAAGAAAATAAAAGGACAAACAAGGTTGGTTTTTCAGTATTGTCAAAAGAGCATGGTTACAGGATGCCTAAATGGCTTGTGAAGTCAATTGATAAGAGAAAGAATCAAATGTGGGTGCCTAAGAAGACAAAGAGTGAAGATGTGAGTGTTGACATAACAACACCAAGAACTCAATGGAGGAAGGTGAAGGTTGACACAAGCAACCAAAGGCATGAGGATGACACAAGTACATGGAAAGGTAAACAAATTGTTTATGATGATGTTTTTGAATCCTTTAATGATCTTTTCATGAGGAATGAAAAATGGAAAGTGGCTATGTGGACTAATATGCAACAAGGAGAGAATTTCAAATGTTTGTTTAATGAAGAAAGAGATGGGTATGCAGCAAAGCAATGCCTCATTGAAACCAAAGAACAAACAAGATGGCTTCAAAGAGAAGTTGAAAAGAGTAAGGAAACACAAGGTAAAGGTGTTTTAATTGATTTTGATAAGTGTACTAATAAAGAATTTGGTTTGTATGAAGACAACTCAAGAAAGGATGAGATGAATAGTAAGGTTAGTGAAGCACAAGTAATACTTATGAGTGCTAACCCCAAGTTTGATGAAGTGAATGGGGAGATAGATGAAATCTCACTAAAGGAAGAAATGAGAATGTTGGAAGAGCTCTTTAGTTCTTCAGGAGAGCTACATACAGGCACAAACCATGATGAGAACACCATTGGTGAGAGTGAAGCAAGAAAAGAGCACACTAAAGACGCAAACACAGTTTTGGCCAAAGAACAGAAGAGTGGAGATAGCCAAGAGACTTTATGGTCTCAAGTTTTTACTTCTAACATTGCCTTTGATGTTTTGAATGTAGGTGTTAAAGTTGTGGAGATGAATGAAGTCCATAGTTCAATGGACAAATTTTTGAACCAAGAAGATCAAGAAGATCTTGAAGACATGTATGAGAATGAAGCATGGAGATGGGACATAATAGCTGAAAAGGAGATGAGGAGAAGAACATACCAAAAAAGGAAGAAAAGCAAGAATATGAAAGACAAAGACTATCAAAGACAAACACCAGCATTGGCATTCACAACAAGACCTTGGGATCCAAGCATATAGTGAAGACTAATGCATGGAGGAAGCATTTCATTTGAACTAAGGTTCTAATCCTTTCTAGAGGGAGAGTATGATGCAGGAGTATCTAGAAAGGACTAGTTGAGTAAGCCTTGGATAGGCATTAGCCTAAGCAATTATATAAGTTTCCCTCCAAGTTATATTTTCAAGAATTCATACTTGTCATGTGGAGGAGAAATAAGGCCTAAATATGTTTTGTATGGATTTATTAGTTGTCAAAGGATTTCAATAATCCTATTATTGTTTTAAACATCCACAGATGGCATGGAGTCAAGCATAGTTGAATAATTCCCTTATTAGATGAGTAGTTCAGCCTTTATAGGATAATGCACGATTCAAGGATATTGAAAAGGATTTTTATTTCCTTTTTGAAGAAATCCATTAGAACAACCATGAAACAAATTAAATGCATTCTTATTTTGCTCAATAATTGATATTAGAGCTGATGCAGTCAAATGTAAAAGTATACGATAAGCCTGTAGATACGCATCCAAGCCTGAAGCATATGTTGCTCACATGCAGCATGGTTGTGGAAGTTGCCTAGTGTATAGATTCCTTCATCTGGTCAATCTACTGAAATAGATGGAAAAGAGAAAGTGTATCAATTGTAGAATTGAATAGAACTTCTAGAATAAGTGCTTGTTTGATGCAATAGTATAATAGAAGCATTGGAAAAGCAAGCAGATGGCAAAGAAAGTGTCGAATAACAGAGTTGAACCTGAAGAGAAGGGCATTGATGTTAAAGGACCATTTCAACCATGGACACTAGGTAAAATGAATACATTACTCAATCTCAAAGGTGAAGATAGTCCCAAATATAATTAAAAGGTTGTTGATCGAGACCAAACAAAAATGGTGAATTGAATATGCATCAAGATTCAAGCAGACTTGAATGGAGAGAGAGACTATTAAATAATGGTGGATGTCTCTCCTATGTTTTATTATGCCAAGTAGACATTGTCACTATGTTTCATGATGGAGGCACGCATTTGTTTTGTAATGGAGCTTACTTTTATCCTAGTGTAGAGGTTGGAATAAGTAAAATCTATATTCATGTTCACTATCCTATTGGAATTTGAATACAGGATATATTGCCACTAAATGGTAGATATTGATTTATAGAATACTAAAGGTTTGGCAGATCGAATCTTATGCTATGAGTGGAGTCATTTTCTAGTTGTTCAAATATGAAACCAATTGATGCAATGAAGAGTGACTAAGGACAAGTGGAGAGACATGAAGTGAAATGTTTAATAGAGTTCCAAATCTGAAGAATATGATTATGTATTATACAATCTTGGTAAGTCAATGAATCTCCATTTGTTTTAATTAGTTGAGTGACAAAACAATAGTGTAAATAAGGCTTGGGGTCATTTTGGTGCAAGTTGAAGCATTATATTCTAGACTGACTATGAATAGATCGATACCTTTAGAAATTGATCGATACCTTCAAAACTTTGTTGATAAATTGGTCAATGGTTTTAGATTGGATTTGTAATTCTTTAGGAATATGCCATATTGGGATTGCTAAAATGTTATAGATGTTGGTCAAATCTTTGGGAATATACAGACATCAAATTAATCTTTGAAAACCCTATTTTTTTATCCTCTATTATATCTGCTATTCTAGCATAGAATATAGACATGCAAAGTTGTGATTGAATTCATTGACTCTGTTAATACGGATCCATTTACTGTGTTATGAATTCCATGTTTGTCAATTTTTTGTATATGGTTCATTAGAGATTGTGGTTACATGTGGATATGACATCCTTAGATTGGTCTTGGACACCGTTGTGTTGTTTAATTATATTCTTGGAAAGTAAATCCCACTAATAAATAATACACGTTATATTCTTGGAAGCGCAGAGGGGTCAATATCATTGTTTGTAGTGTATCATTGATAGCGCATCAAAATGGCCCTTCCCAACTACTATATTCTTATCCACCTAGTTGAAAACCTATCATGGAATATAATAAATTAGGATACGAGAATGTGTGCTCTTCTGGTGAATGATTCTTTCCTATGACTTATTATTCTTTTATGATTTAACCTATGATTAATTTATGATTGTATTCTAGTTATTTAATAAATTCTTAATGTCCTTATTTTAATAATACATAGTTTTATAGATATGCACTACATCTAACATCTAACTACTTTACTTATACACTATTATCACCTTGTTCTTCTCATTCTTTGTCACTTCTTTCTATCTGTTAGCATTCATCATATTATTTATTTATCCTTTATTCTTCATATATTTATTATCTATCTTCACATATTATTAATTTTCCATCACATATTTTACTACTAATCTTACCTCTACTCATAGCTACCTAGATATGCTTTTATTTATTCCATTTGTTTTATTGTCATAGCTCACATTTTGAATCCAAACTTTTCTTCTGACTCTTCTTCCCTCATGTCTCCATTCTAGATTTATGTTAAATAATTATATTATCATGTAATAATAATTCACTATCATGTGACACAAACCCCCATATGCCTAAAATTACTACTCCATATTGGTTGGATTAGCCATCATGGCCTTGTCTACAATCAACATCTTCACAAGGAGGGGTAATCATTAAAAAAAATTCCCTCAAATTCTTTTGAAAAAAATTCCTACATAGCTTCAAAAGATATGTATCATTACAATAAAAACTCAAATATGTATCTATTTATAGTATTAGAAACCTAATAATATATTGTACTTGTCTATTGAGTTTCCAATTTCTACAACCAGTGTATCTTTTCTTCAGTCTAGATAATTGTTTCTTCTTTTATTGGGTTAAAAGAATAGTATTCCAACCCAGATAAAAAAATAGATATAAATTCAAGAAAATAACACCAAAATATTTTGTAAATATCTCCATAAATATTCTCTCAAATGATTTATTTTATGGCAAGACCATTCTATTTTGATTCTTCTTCTACAAAATTATATACTCTTTGTTCTAACCATGTCTAAATATTTATCTACCTTGTTAACCATCTTAGCATAATGTCATCCGGAATGAGTGTTACATGCTCACCACACTATTGTTATCAAAGCTTCTTAATGCATCAAAACATGCTAAGGATGAGGATAACTAGGTTATACTTTATTATGCAGGATAGTACATCGTATTTATACAAAAGGTTGAATAGCAGAAGCATAAAAAGGATGAATTATTATGTATTAAGTAGGAAGTAATAAAAATTCATAATTTATTAATATAAATAGAGTATATAGATTAATTTATATATAAATCAATAAAATATTATACATAAGAATACACACAACTAATAATGTAAGAAACCATATAGGTAACCATAACTAGATAATCTCTATTGATCTCTTCAAAAGTGGAACTCTATTATTATTATAAACATAAGTATGTATAGACATTTGTAGTCTATAACTATACATATTCTTCTTGTACTTGGTGCCAATACTAGATTATATTAATACTCTAATCTATTACAAGTCATGAAAATAGGATAAAATAGACATATATATGACAAAATGAGTATATAATTCACAAATATTAGATAAATATCCTATGTACATTTAAAAACATGATTTCTTCTCACAACAATAATTAAACACTCTCATCTCTTGATACTTATGATTCAATACAAATTATAGCATAAGGATTAATGCTTTGTATTCTTCTAGATTGTTAGTGTAGAGGAATGTCAACCTATAAGAAGGTATATGTATATTTCCTTGTGGGTCTATTAGTATAACTCCTACCCTAATTCCTTATTTATAATGGGCCCCATCAATATATATGGAACATAAATTTGGTAAGTCAAGGTCATTATTTGCTTTTTCCTTAGTAGGATTTGTATAAAACATATAAGTTCCTAAGTCAGAGGATATTAGGTTAACTTTCTCATTGAATGTGTTGTATTGACTTATCATGTGATTCATCTTGGGTTCCATATCTACTCTAGTTTAATTGGATACACATCTCTAAGGTAAACAAATGTGGGATAAATTTGTATCCATGTATATGTTTAAAGATTTAGACTAATCCATGCTAAGGAGTATCCCATAATATTTGGGAATCTACAAAACCATATTATTTATGAATTGTTAGATCTTAGGTTTTTGTTCCAATTGGATATGCACATTAAGGAGACCAGTAACTACCTTAATGTCAAACTTGTAAGTTTAAACCATGAATGTTTTTGATCTGATAGGGACTAATCATATTTTTTCAAAAATTTCTATAGGCATCACATTAGCTGAAGCTCTTGAGTATACTAAGAAACTATGCAATTTCTTCCCAAATATTATAGTATCTAAAATAAATGGAGGATCTTTAGTCTTATTCTTATGAATGAGCACATTGGTGTGGCTAGTTTTTTGATTTTGCCAAGTTGGGTTTTCATTAAGTGATTTTAGTAGAAATCATGTTGATTTATAATTTGAGAAAGATCATGAAATTTAATGTTAGTTTTTATCTATTTCATGTCTTCTACTATGTTGCACCCAACTTTGCTCTGGGTTGGTTGAGTTTCCATAGGGGCTTTTGGTTCACTACGATTTAGAAGTGGTGTGTCATTCCTAGCCTTAAGATTAGGTGAATTCAAACCATTTTTGGGATGAGTTAAGGTGGTAAATGGATACTACTACATCCTATTATTGGGGGCATAATTACTTTGTTGGAATTACTAAAATGCCTACACCTCACTAATTTTTTACATAGGCTCATTGTCTTGTTGGCTAGTAATTTCCTTGGTTTCCAAAACCATAGTTATACTAGGGGTCCACCATAAATGGATGATTTAAAGTGATTAGGAACCACCTCATATTTTTAAATTTACCTAAATAATTTATCAAAGGTCTAATGAATTCAATGTATTTGAGATCCCAATTTTAGGATGTGTTATGCATGTGAAACCAATTTGGGATATTTTATTTCATAGATGTTTATCTTAGAAAATTTACTAGGTGAGGTTTCAGGATGGCTATTAGGATGATTGTAAATTATATTATGCCTATGATATGTGATATTCATGTGGGAAATATCAACACTAAATATACCCATTTTTCTTTGTAGGCTAAAGAAATCATGAATTAGTATTTTTATCATGCATTGAATAACATCCAACTAATTTTTAGTATAATCCTATGGTATGTTTTGAAGATTATTCACAATAGGAGGTAATAAGATTTGGTTTTGAGATTAGGGTGATACCTAATTTCATATTGGACTAGGAAAAACCAAGTTTTTATTAGGTTTAACATGTCTTAAGGAAAGTTTCTTAGCTATGGGTAGTAATTAAGACATGGGAAAATTTTGGTTTGTATTATGAACAAGGTTCAAGGCTAGTATGTTTGGTAAAGCATTAGGAATAGGAAGCATCATTTAAAATTATGGTTTGAGATACCTACAAAACTTTATTCATTCAACATAAGCTAAATGAAAATTCACTACCAAGGGATACCTTCTCAAGGACATAGTAATCACTGGGTCCAATGCATTCATGTACATTTCTAGGGCTAGTTGAGTAGTAGGTCTATAAAAAGTTTTTACTCAGTTGTAAATTTTTTGAGAATGAGCATTGACATTCCCAAAAGTATAATTGGGTTGAATTTTAATGTAAGCAAACTATTGGTAAATGACACTAGGATCTAAGGAACATTTTATTGGCATATATTTAAAAAAACTTGGAGGTCACTAAGTGAATCAGTTTCATAATGGTGGTGAATTAGGTTGAAAGGTGTATAATAGTGTAGGTGAATTAGGATGTGATACATAGTAAATGAAATACTAGGAATGATCTACCAATTACATAATATAATCATATCACTGTGTATTGAAGTTTTTTGACTACATAATGTAATAATCTAACTATATAATAAAGTCATTTGACTACATTATGAATTCATTCGACTATGTTATGTAGTCATTAGATGACATTATGTAGTCATATAATTATAATCTATAATCATCCAAATCTAGGGTGTAGTCATTTGACTACATGCCACAATCATCTAGTTGCATGTGCAATTCATTCAACTATGACTTACAATCATCTAATTATACCCTATAGTCATTTGATTGTATACTATAGTTAAACACCTATCAGTGTATATGTCTAGATACATGGAGTAATCATCTAAATGTGTAATGTTATTGTCCATCACCTTATTACTATCATCTCTCACTTTTTTACTATCACCTAACTTTTGGTTCTAGAACCATGATAATGGATACCAGCACATGAGATAGTTTATACTTGAAGAGTGAATATCATATATGTAATGGTTAATGCCATCATATTGGATTTTATGGTATCAGTGATATAAATTTATAAGGGTAAAATTATTTTAAAAATTAGGTGAGTCAAACCTTAAATTTAAATCATACCCTAAATTTTAGGTTATCTCACATTGTTGGCTACACCAAATGCCAACTTTAAAAAATGGAATATTCATGATTTAATGAAGACTACCATTAAAAACATCCCTTATAAGATCCATAACTTATACTAACTGAGAAATGAAATTATTTTTAAATTGATCTAACTTATAATAGAGTCCTTAAGCATGTTTAGAAAATAGTCATAGACTATATCCATAAGTATGAATGGTAAAATCTTACATGAAACATCCTCATGATCAACATTTAAGAGACTAAGAGTAGTTTTATATGATGTTATGTACTCTTTGATAGTCCTTCCTATGCTATGTGTGAATCCTTGTAAGTACCTTTATGGATTCCTATGTAAATCATGGATAACTTCAAGGATATTTATACCATACCCATTAATCCTATCCATAGGGGTAGTCATGGGTAAGGATTAATTCAAGGTAGATTGATAAGATGAGCTAGTGGGGGTAAGAATTGGTCTTTGCCTACCTATACCATTTCATGTTATTATATGGATTTTTAAAGGTGAAATGATCAATATCTTACAAATAGATTTAGACCTAGTCACTTACACAATAGGATCCAAAGTGATATAAATTGTAGCATTTTAGATAGTTAGTAAATGAAAATTTTTAATCTAAAAATTATTCCTAGTCCTAGCTATTATTTACCATAAAATCGCACTCCAAAAAAACTTATGATATTAAATTCTCAAAGAGGATAGTGGAAGAAAATCCTTCATTTTAGGATTGATAACCAAATCAATCAGTGGCATGGTTTTAGGTATGTGGATCCATGATGTACCCTACTAGGAATATATTCCAATAGAGGTGATTGGTACCACCATAAAATCAATATTTATATTGAATAAAAATCATTCTTACTAACTTGGCCACAATTTTCCACTACTATTATGTTTCTGTTCACTTATTTCTAAATCAAGGGAAGGGTATTTCAATTCTAAAACAAACCTAAAAATATAGGGAAATGGAAGCCATAAAAAGATATTTTTGGTTTATAGGATGTTAATTAAACAATAAATTATGCATGGTAAGTCACAATTATACCACTATATTCCTAGTTCAAAAATTACATAAATTTTAGCTACTCATTGGGAAAGCTTGTAAGGACACAAACTTGAATTCCTTACTAGAAAAAATTCTCTAAATGTAAACACACCAAAAATCATGTAGAAGACTAAAATAGGACTTTAAGATTACCTTACAACTACAAGCACATAAATAAAAAAGTAATTTGAAGCAAATGAAAAAAAAGCAAAAAAATATGAAATGAAATTACAAAAAAACTAGATTACCATAAGAACAATATAATTATTACATTCATTAAGTGAAAAATAATAACATTGTTTCCTTATCATAAGAATAAAATCTAAATAAGAAAACATAGATAACATTCCCAAGAAATTAAAAATAATGAAAACAAGCAAAAATGATTCTACTATAATTTTGATAGTGTTTATTTACATGTCCCTTATATATAATTTTTTCCTTGAAGTTTTCTTAGCCCACCACGAAGGTGGTTACAAATTTTAATGATGATTTTGAAAAATAGTTATGTTTTTTATAAAAAAATTAGTTTGAACATGATTTTTAGTTAGATTCCATGCCTCTTTGCCTAATCCATTACATAAACCATACCTTGATCAATTATTTATTTGAGTTAGGATTTAATTCTATCCCTTATGTAAAATCTAGGATAAAACATGAGTTTCATGATTATCTATCTAATGGGCCTTGCACCAAATTTAATCATTCATATTTTTTTGTTAGTGATAAATTGACTATAATCTTGAGTGCTCCATTAAAATTTGACAACTAATGAACTTTAAGGCCTTTATCAGCTTACATAGTTTAGACAATTGTCAATTTTGTATCTCATTGTCACTTTTCTAACTTAACATGATTACTAAGTTTATTGAGATCCATTATGTTATTTTTTGTGTTTGTTATCTCCTTTCTTGACAAGAGCTTCTCTATGTTTTCTTAACTTCATAGGGAGATTCCACTTAACACTCCATCAACTCCTATTTATTATCTCTATGACCTTTTATTACTTTGCATTGTCACTAATCTCAAAATTAATGTGATCATGCCATGTGGCATGATTGTTAAACTCTTTATATAGTCATGTTCTTCATAGTGATCAAGCTCTCTACATGGTTACGTCTTATAATATATGGTCCAAAATGATTTAGATATTCATAGATACCCTCTAAGTTATCAACATCCTAAGTTCTTATGAGTCTTCCACATGGAAACATCATGAACATTTAGAACTTAGGGCCACTACTTTTGGATCTTTTGGTGATCAATTTCCATGAGCTATCAATCTAGGATATTAATGATCAATGGCCTTAGATATTTTTACTATGTTTTGATGTGTATTTTAAGTCCTATATTCCAATTGTGCTACCAAATGGTGCCATCATGGGCCTTCAAGGATTAGGTCCATTTTTTCCTTGTTGCCTACTTCATGGATTGGTTCACTGAGATCTTACCATGTGGCATGATCTTGAAGACTTTGAATATATCCAACACTTAACCATTTATTGTATTTTATGAAACTTGCATTTGAATAGGAGTCCATAGGATTTGGCCAAGTGTTGGACTACTATTGAATTTAGGTACCCTATAGGGAAGAAAGACAATGACTAAGTGAAAACTTATACAGTTAAGTGAAGAGGCATTAATGAGTTAGCCAAGTAAAAATACCAAATTAATTTCAAAATTAAATAAGGCATTTGTATCAGACATAGATTATCTCCAAGAAATAAAATTAGTCAAAATTATGTGAAAAAAATTAAATTTTCCAATTTTAATTGAATTATATAATTTTAGATAAATACAAAGGTAAAAATACTAATATGTGAGAAATAAATAAGGACATTTCAGTTGAATAATTCATTCACTTAGTGATGTCCTAGTGAAAGGTAGATGAGCATCAAATTTAGACCAGCACTTCTTCCATATAGAAAGCCTTTATTATTTCATAGGTTCCATCTCGACATCCTATTGATGGTAGATTCCCATCAAATATATGCTGAGGAGACCTAACATCACTAGGTCAATGAGATGATTCCATGTGACATCATCTTGTCAATTTAAACCTTCAAGGTTCTTTCATTATTCTTAGACCTTATGCTAACTACCAACCTTTACAATGGCACCACATGACATGATATCAAGATTTAAAGATTTGGAGCCTCCTTGATAGGATTTCTTTCCTCCACTAGTAATCAACCCCTACAAACCATTGATTGAAGAGATACAATGGTTCACGGTGATAAAATGTCTTGTGGTATTTTTGAATTTCTTTGGTATTATCCAACTACTCTCCATGATTATGCCACATGGAATAATCACAAAACTCAAAGGTTCCAAATTCCTTTGTAAATTTTTTGAATTCTACCTAGTCTAATCTTTATAGGAAACTATCACTTGTCATACTCATTGAATCTTCACCATGGGGCATACTTAAAACTTGTACAATTCAATGAAAATGGATAAGTAGAAAATAAAAAATAGCTAATGAATAAAGCATTGAATGACTGATTAATTCAAGAAATATAAAGCAATATTTTTAATTTAGACACATCATTTGCACGATTGAGCTTGTGTGACATGTCATATTATTATTAGTGACATGTGGAATGCTATGATTATCTTAGGACATAAGATTAATGATATGTTAACAAGTAGAAACCTATCAAATTCATGATCATGATACATGTTTAAGTCATAAATATGTATGTGGTATTATCTCATTCAATCGGTCTATGATGTATGTCTCACAAGAGATTATACATGGAATCATCCTATCTCTTCAATTCTATTCTTTATCAAATGTGATCATCATAAATGGCATGATTTCAAGTATTATGGTGATCTTACACTATTTTCTCTCCTTATATCCCATGATCACATGACCATCGATCTAAGAGATCTAATGGTTCATGGGCCTTTGGGAGTTTGGATATCTCTATGGTATTTCTTTGAGTTTAGGGATTGTGAGATGATTCCATGTGGAAGCATCTTGGACCTTAAAGCCTTGGAGATACTTTGAGCTATGCCCACTACTATAATGAATTTGGGTCTCCATGATTATGACACTTGTCATAATCATAGAGAATATGGAAGCCAAAATACTTATAAACATTTTTGAATGCTATAAATAGTTAATTTATTAGATAAGTATTGATCATCCAATGTGATATAAAATAGGTTATAAGGAATCTACATAACACTATTAATGTAAAACTAATTTTTTGAGACTCCAAACTTCATGATTAAATGTGATCTTGATAGGTGGCATTTTTACATTAAATATTGGCTCAAATAGGTTGAGACTATAAAATTACAAATAAAATATCTCATAAAATGATGAATAAGTTAGTTGAGAAATCAAAATTGAATACACATGAAGGGAAAATGACTTTGCACATATATGAATGCATATATTCATTAGATTAAACATAAACCATGGTCTATTTAGACATACATGAAATGATATTAAATGCCTATGTTTGCTGGCAAGTGTATTTTAATTTATGTCATGTGTGCATTATTTTCAATAGTAATGACAAACTTATGAAATCATAGTATGAACTATGTGTTGGCATAGGCTTGATAGCATTGTGTAGTGACATAAGCTTGGTAACCTAGTATGTTGAGAAGGTTGAGACTAGAAAGAATAAAGTTGGAATTTATGGATATTGAAATCAAGATGTATGATATGGTCTTGAGATGGTGAGATCAGTACAAGAAGGATCCAAGTGCTTTTTGTATCCAAGGTTGACTCACAATCCTAGACCTATTGTGCATAGTGACCCAATATGGTCCAAATGAAGAGTCAAGTTGAGATTAGAAGGTAAAAAATATCATGTAAGCATGAAATGAGGTGTGATAGGTTGGGTCAAATTATTTTACCAAGTTTGAGTTCTTGAGAAGGAATAGAAAGCAAGATAGTACATTGGAAATCATTATGTGCATGTAAATTAGAGGTTTCCAAGCTTGAGAAGAAAGTTGAGATGCTTAGTGGTGCATGTAGAGTTTTCATGGTGAAAATATACTTTTGAGATAGGTGGAGCATAGAAATAAGAATTTTTTCTAAGTTTTTTTCAATTTTTTAGGTATAGAGATTTATGAACATTCGTTAAGAATTTAAAATGGTTAAAACTCTCTATAAACCTGCATAGTGGAGTGATTTAAATGAAATTATTACAAAAGACCCAAAAATGATTGGTTTACAAAGTTTGACTATTAGATGGTGTATGATAATCCTATAGGCATATATAGGTAGCAATTATGTGTCAGGACAATGATTAGAAGGTACAAAAAGTGATTGTTTCTATTTTTTTTGGTTACATGTAGCGTTGATTGAGTTAACACATGGACGTAGATGGAGGTTAAAACTAGAGATTTGTTATAAAATTTAAATAAGTAATTTGAGTATTATTTATCCTTTGTTTCAAACATTTTTATGATCCAAGTCTGCTAGTTTATAGAATCCAAATGATGAAAATAGTGAGTAATAACCAGGCAGAGTGAGAACCTATTTAATGATGTTATGTAGGTGAGTAGGGATGGAACCAATGGTTTGGGGATTTAGTTGAATACCTATTAATATTAGTGAAATCATTTGTTTTTTTAATTTCTCTCTTAAAATAGATATAAGGATCTCACAAAATGACTCATCTATGTAAGATAATATAGTGGAATCCAAAATAGTAAGATTATATGCAGGAGCAAAATTGTCATTAGAGAATATGGTCTTAATATTTTAAGGTGTAATAACTATGTTGTAATACAATATTAAAATGGTGATTTTATTTAAGTCATGGATTTTTTATCCATGTTATTTATTTAGGTGGTTATTTGAGAAAAATAACTATATGTCTTAGTTTTAGAAGATAGTTTTTTTGGTGTATCAAGGCCTAAAAAGTGAGAAAACCTAATTAATAAGTTCAAGGTGTAAGTTGTAGTTTGAGGTGATATGAACCCATGTGGATGATATAAGGGAAATATTAAAGTGATATATGAAGTGTTTTAAGCATTTTTAGAACCTAAAGGTGGTGTAAAAGGTTTGTGTTGTAATATGTAGATTTGAAACCCTAATTGTTTTAGGTCTAAACTAGGCGTAATAGATAATTTGAGTCTTAAATAATATGGTTGACATATGGAGAGGAGTGTCGCACACATGTAACATGTGTGAAGACCTATTTCAAGTATAATACAAGTGTGTGAAGCATCTTTACTGACAAAGATGGGTTAGAAGAAGAATGTGGTATAAGTACAAGGCCTAATTAGCTTATTTGTGATAGGTGTGTGTGTGAAGCTAAGAAAAGGAAAGAACCTTTAAAATAAGAGGTAAATGTCATTGAGGACCATAATAGATTAAATACAATTAGTTATGCATATCTATTCAAGTTATTTTAGGTGGATACATAGGTCATTAGACCTAATGAACCTAGAAGAGGTAGATTGAGCAAGTAAGCCCTAGAGGTTATTTGAGAAAGATTGAGGGGTTAAGAGTGAAAGAAAGATAAATCCATAATTATATGTGTCTGACATCATATCATAGGTGGAGATTAGATCATAGATATCTTATTTAGTTCTTATTTTCATAGGGTTTTTAGCCTCTTTGGTAGTTGGATCTAGCTAAAGGTCAAGTGGGTGCTTGACTAAATTGAGGGGTGGGTGTTCCTTGATCAGTTAGTTTTAGTATAAATTTGGATCTTGTCATTATATTATGATATTCCATCTTTTATGGTTTAGTGGGTTTTATCCCCCTTGAGTGTTTCCCACATATATGATGTGTCTTGTTCATTTTTTGGATGTATGTGATTTCATAATGTTGTTTCTAGATCAAGTTTATGTATGCTTCATGAACGATGTTTGGAATTGAATATGCATTATTTTCTGCTAACTCACCCCCACCTCTCAATAGCTACTTCTAATAATTGGTATTAGAGAATGACCTTTGGATGAGTCATAACAACTTATAGGTGATCTTAAGTAGCTTATGGAGTGATGAAGGAAATATCATCTTGTTTATAGTGATGGCTAAGTTTATACATATTAGAGTTGATGTTTGCTCAGAGGTCTACATGATGGCACTAGCAAGGTTAAATAAGAAAGGCTATACTAAAAACAAATCCAATATCAAACTTGAGTTGTATGATAGAGCTTATTCAAGATTGTCTCTTGGTTATAAATCATTATATGTATAAATATGTGCAGGTGTCTTCAAAGGTAGAGGTCTATAATTAAAGAATGACTTGGTCATCAAGAAAGACAAGTTATGTATTGGTAAATGGATCATAGGTGAGTTACTTTATCATATTTTTGAATATGATCAGGTTTGTTTAAGAAAGCATGTGTTAATCATAAAGAGAGATAGTCTTATTAGCTCTCCATGAGACCTAATGGAGAAACATGGCATAATGGTGCCTTGGTAGTGTATGCAAGAGATTTGAAGACTCTTAAGCATGGTAAGAGCTATCAGAAGTTATCATCAATATATTTGATAGGATTACGTGTTTGTTAAGGGTCTTATATACTATATTTGTTTATTATTAATTCATTGATCAAATAGGGGTAATTAGAATTAGGCCTTTTTGAGACCTAAAGAAGATATGAGAGCCAATGAAGCTTTCTAAGTGAAAGTGAATGTTTCATTGATATCTATGCATAGATAAGACTCATAAAATAGAAACAAAATGTATGCCTTTCTGAGATATTTTGTGTTCATAGAATCTTCAGGTGATTTTAAGTTCTAAGTGTCTTGGTTTTAGTTTGTATGAAGACATATTTGGATTTGGGAGAGTTTCTTATGTTCCTTGTCATGAAGATGAAGATGTATTGGTTAAAAATAGAATGAACCGATGGCCATATATTGCTTGAGTTGATATTGTTATTTTCATAGTTATAAGCTCATGAAGGATAAAAAAGTGTGATTCAAGGCTTGTCATAGTATATGAGGTGTCAAGAGTGTTTGGTGTACTTTTGGAGGTGATAGGAAGACATTGGAGTTTTTGTGTGGTTGCCTAGTTTATCCTTGTTTACTTTTCAAATCAAGCTAAGTGAGCATAATGATGGCATAAAAATTCACATATGTGAAGCTCTCATGATTGGTTTAGTATATGGATAGAATTCCTTATGAGAGGATATCATGTGGTCTATTTTTTAGGTCTTGAATTGATTTATATCAAAATATATGCAAGTACAAAGTTGGTCTCCCAGGAAAATTTCCTTATTTCCACACTTAACCAATTTTTTATTAAAATATGAGTATTGGAATTTGAAAATTCAAATTTCATAAAGTAACCCATTTTAAAAATAATGGATTGTATTAACAATGGATGGATTCATATGAAAGTGAGGTAATAATTTTTTTTTAAGAGGACTCTATGTAAAAGAACCCCAAAGTGATTAGAATGTTTGACCATCCATACAAGTGTAATTAATGCAATTCAAAGTTGATTGTTGTAGTTTGTGTTCAAAATGATGAACATGGTCTGAGAAAAATAGAATTATAACTCATATAATGATCTATTTTTTATTTTATAATGATTAGATGATGCTTGTAACTCATCATAGTACTTATCCATGCTCTAAGAGAGATCTGCATGTGTTCATTTGAGTAAGAAAAGCTCCTTAAAAGGTGACTATATTTTAAAGGTCTATGAAAATGGTAGTCTTGAGTGACATGAGTTATTTGGTAATTTTTATCACTATTATTGATTTTTAAAAGTGAATGAAGAGAGATGCATCTTGCATGATTAATGTGCTTCTATATGCGAAGGTCAAGCCCAAGACATTAAAGACTATGATAATGGGGGTTTAGTGTTAAAAAACCCTAAAGTGATTTTTATGTATGTATATGACTCTCATTTGGCTTATTAATCTCTATGATACTTTGGTGGAATTTGTTTTAATTTCATATAGTGGCATTCATTCTTATAATGCATGATTCAAAGCTCAAGATAGTGTCCTAGAAGGCAAAGTCAGAACATTGGTGTAAGAGTTATGTATTGGTATTTAAGACAAATTAATTTGATGATAGATAATTTTTTATCTTATTTTTCAAGATCTTCACATGTTAAAAGAATGAGAAACATGATGTATGTGACCTAAAAATGTTTTCAATAATCTAGAAATGCTCATTGTCTTCTAGATTGTCAATATGCTAAGTGATTTGAATGAGAAAGATTGCAATAGTTCCCCTAAAGATTTTTTTGTGAGATTTCATGATTAATTGATTACAAGGTGACCTCATATTATCTTGAAGGACATGAATATATTCAATGATCTAAAGTTTCTATAATTTTTAGTTTTCATAGAAGGGTTCTATGTGTGCATAAAAAGTTGATTATTTCTAAGAAAATCTTGAAGGTTTAGTGTATTGTATGATCATGAAGATGACCTTTAGGTCATATATGATAAAATCATGTTTTTTAGTCCTTATTTGTTTATATAAATGAGTCAAAGTTGTGTCTAAGCTTAGCTATAGTGTATGAGGTCTCACAGACCTACTATTACTAGTTGTTGATTTAGAGGGTATCTTGAGTGGTTTGAGCCTTAAAGACTTGTGTTACTTGAAATGTAGTAGGTTGATTCTATGAAAATTTGATTTTTCATGTTTTGAAGTTGTTCAATCTTACTTGAAGAGGTCTAATTGATCCAATAGGCTAGTGTAAATCAAGAAGGAGTGAATCTATGTTGATTAGTTCTCCATGAGATCTATTGGTAACATGAGAGTAGTATGGGCCATTGAATCTCATTATTGAGTCATTAAGGAAACTTGTTGAAGATGATTTTTTTAGATAGATTATGGAGTTATTAGGATATAACATATATATTTTGAAAGGATTGAAGAGATGTGCATGATGTGAGGGGAAGGATATGTGAAATTCTGCATTCATGGTGGAGATCTAGAGAAGTTTGCTTTAGATGAGAATTCAATAAGGTTGATATGATGACTTGATCAAACCAATTCATGTGTTTTTATAATGTTTTGAATCTTTGTGCATACACAAAGGGGGATATTTTTAAATGATTAAGTCCTAAGATCAGAGGACTATGTAGATGAACCTCAGATGAGAATATGTTGACTTTGTCATTAATGGCAAAGGGGGAGAAGGAGAAGAAGAGGTTGCCATCAATGACAAAGGGGGATATTTTTAGCAAGTGTATTTTAATTAATGTCAAAGTACTGATGTCATGTGTGTGCATTATTTTCAATAGTAATGACAAAGTGGTGATGTCATAGTGTGAGTAGTATGTTGGCATAGGGTTGGTATCCTTGTGTAGTGACATAATCTTGGTAGCCTAATATGTTGAGCAGGTTGAGAGTAGAAATAATAATTTTTGTAGTTATGGAGCTTGAAATGAAGATGTATGACATGATCATAAGATGGAGAGATCAGTACAAGAAGGATCCAAGTGCTTTATATATCCAATTTTGACTTGTATTCCTTGACCTATTATGGATAGTGACCTAGTGTGGTCTAAATGAAGAGTAAAGTTGAGATTACAAGGTAACATAGATCAAGTAAGCATGGAATAAGGTGTGATATTTTGGTTCAAAGATATTTACCAAGTTTTAAGGCCTAAGAAGGAAGAGAAATCAAGATAGTATGTTGGAAAGTATTTTATGTATTCAAATTGGAGGTTTCCAAGCTCAAGAAGAAAGTTGAGATGATCATTGTCACATGTAGAGTTTGTATGGTGACATAAGTATTTTGGGAGAGGTGGAACATCTACCTAAGAAGATTTTCCATGTAGTTTTTAGTGGTTTTAAGTATAAAACTTTATGAACATTCATTAAGAATTTAAATTGGTTAAAACCCTCTATAAACCCTCATAGTGGATTGATTGTAAAGATTTTATATAAATGACCCAAAATGTATTTTTTCATGAAGATTGACTATTTTATGGTGTATAAGACTCCTCCAAGAATATCTAAATGGAATTGGTGTGTTAGGATAGTGAGTAGAAGGTACAAAAAAGTGATTGTATCTAAAGATTTTACTGCTACAGATAGGGTTGATTGAGTCACTACATGAAAGTGGATGGAGTTTAAACATATAGATTTTTTCTACAATTATAATAAGTCATTTGAGCATGATTGATCCTCTTTGGCAATCATTTTGATGATCCAAGTTTTCTAGTCACTAAAAGCCAAATGATGAAAATAATGAGTAATAAAAAGGTAGAGTAAGAACTTAGTTATGTTGTGTGGGTGATTAGGGATGGAACTAATGGTTTTTGGATTTATTTCATGACGTATTCCTCTTAATTCACTCTTATGTAAGTTTTGTTGGTTCTCATTAACTAGATAAAAGTAGCTCACAAAATGACTATGAAAAATGGATTTGGTGATGTTCTTTAGGTCATGGGTGACCTATCCATGTGATTTTTTAGGTGGTTGTTTAAGAAAAACAATTATATGTCACAGTTCTAGAAGACAATGCTTTCTTTGTATTAAATCCTAAAGAGTGAAGAGACCTAATTACTAGGTTCAAGGTGTAACTTTGACTTCCTGGTCATATGGACCCATATGGATGATATAAGGGACATATTAAAATGATATATGAAGTTTTTGAAGCATTAGTATAAGCTGAAGGTGGTCCAAAAGTTTCATGTTGTAATGTGTGTATTTGAAAGACTTATAGATTTAGGTCTCAACTACACCTAATGGAGGATTAGTACCTTCAGGACTATGGATGACCTATGGAGTGGAGTGTCTCACCCATGTAACATGTGTGGAGATATATTTCAATTATAATATAAGTGTTTGAATAATCTTGACTGATGAATATGGGTTAGAGGAAGAATGTGGTATAAGTATAAGACCTAATTGGCTTATTTGTGCTAGGTGTGTGTGTGTGAATCTAAGTGAAGGATATAACCTTTGAAAGAGGAGTTATATGTCACTAAGGACCATAAGATAGTGAAGAGGATTAGTTATGCATATCTGATCAAGTTATTATAGGTGGATACATAGATCATTGGACCTAATGAACCTAAAAGAGGTAGATTGAGAGAATAAACCTTAGAGGATGTTTGATAAAGATTGAAGGACAAAGAGTGCAAGCAATCAGATTCCATCATCATATGTTTTTGACATCAAATCATAGGTGGATATCATATCAAAGGTAGTTGAATTGGTGCTTGGTTGCCTAGGGGTGTGCATCCTCCTTGCTAATTGGAGCTAGTTAAAGGTCAAGTGGGTGCTTGACTAAAATAAAGGGTGGGTGTTCCTTGATTAGTTAGTGGTGGTATAAATTTGTATCTTATAATTATATGACTTTAGTCCATATTGCATAGTTCATTGGGTTTTATCCATCTTCAGGGTTTCCCACATAGATGATGTGTTCATGTGATGTATGCTCTTGTTTATGCTTTAGATGTTTGTGATTTCATGATGTTATTTCTAGATCATGTTTATGTATGCTTCATTAATGATTTTTTGAATATAATATTCTTAGTTTCCTACTAATTCACCCACTCCCCATTCTAGTAGCTACTTAAAACAATGTAAACAAGACCAAAGGTACTTTTATGTGAATTAAACCATTTAGAAGCATAATTATCTTGAGTATTTCATGACATAGGCTAAATTTAAAGGAAATGGATTATTTAAATGGTTCAATTAAATCAATGTTTAAGCCTAAGGTTTAATAAGATAAATCATTTAGAATGTTTAGTTAGACTTTAAAGTATACTTAAACTAAAGTAAAGAATAAATCAATTTAAAAAGACATAATTCATTATTTTAAAGCATAAATGATTCACACAAGTATTTTTAATGATTGAGGAGTAACTGTAGGATATTTTCATCATTTTTAGACCAATGATCTTAGTTAAAGTGAAATAAGAACAAAAGGGCTAGATCTAATGAAGCATTATCTTGAGTTTGAACTAAAATAAGAATACAATGCACATACATAAAAGATCATACCAATGAAATATACAACTACTTAAATGATGCCTCAAGTGAATCAATGATAAAATAGACCAAATATAGATTTCAAACCTAAAAATAAGTAAGAAACTAAGTAATAAAAGAGGAATGAAGTAATTATGTTGAATCAAGAGTGTCCCCATCTTAATAAATGATGGTGGGGCTTATTTTACACAACATAACCCTTATAAATAAATGTATAAGTGTTTGAAATCATATTGGGATTTTTAATCACTCTTCAATACATATTATAGGAACATAGAAACTATTTGACATGTTTAATAGGTATTTAAAACCTAGACCCTAAGGGGTAAAAAAAATTTAAAAGATGCAATTTGAGGTAGGAAACCCCATGGGTCAAGATGTAGCCCCATTTTTGAAATATAAAAATAAGTTTCCTCTCCTAAGGTATAAGGATGAGAGACATAAAATTGGGTTTTTATCAAGGTTTGGTTTTTCAACCTACAATATTACTTTAGGCTACAAGATAATATCTCAAACATGTAGTCCTACATTTCCATTTACCAATTATAGGGTGATGAATTATTATGGTGGCTCTATTTAGATTAGATAAAAGTATATGACAAATAAACTATCACATGGGATTTTTTTATATGATTTAAGTGAAGATAAATTTCAACCACTTAAAGGGAAAGGAAACAAACTAAATTTTAGCTTCTAGAAAAAACAACCTATCAATGGATGAATGTGAGGCCAAATTTATGGATCTTATTATATGTATTGGGTAGGATTAACCTAAAACCATCAAATCTTTGTTAGACTCGGAATTGGATAAGAATGATCAAATAGAGCATATGATACCTCAATATTTTAGTAATGACCAATGAAATTTTTAGATATAGTATAGGGTTGCCTTTATCACAAATGACAATAGGAAAGGGTTCTAAATCCTAATTATATGAAAAAATGAAATATATATCACTATACTTATATCAAATTAAATGATTGAAATTAATAAATGTAATTAGGTCATGAGAGTATTTGTGAAATTAAATTAAACTAAACTAAAGGAGAAAAGCATTAGAATGATAGTAATTGGTAGGGTTCTATGGTCAATCAAATGGGGGTCTAGGAAACCTAAAATAAAATATGAAAAGTCTAATAAATAATAAATATAAACAAGTATTATGTTTAGAGACAAACTATACAAGGATAACCATACATTCATTCACTAAAAAACAAATAATGTCTATCTAATAACTAAATAAAATAAAGAGTATAGGGTTAGAAATACGTAGTGTGGAGTGGACCCATTGAGCATGGATATCCCTGCTAGATCAAGTGAAGCTTTAAAATAAATGTTTTTGGTTGAAGACTTTAAATGGTTATAAAACTACTTAAGATTTTCTCATTTAGGACTCCAAATGACTCATCCTATTGATCTCCAAATACTACCAGAAGGAAATATTATTCAAGATAATACTCTAGACAAAAAATCATCCAAACATGACTTAGGGAAGAATTCAAAGAAAAATTAGAGTTAATAAATGTTATATGATTTGTTTGGAGTGAAATATGACTCAATGTCCAAAATGAACCCTGAAGTCTAGATTAGGAATATTATCCATGTTGGTATAGTTGAAATATGTTCAGTAATATAGATTGATATTGGCCATTTTGATATAGTCAAATTTTTAGGAGACAAGCTCAAAATTGTATTGATCTAGATAATAACATATAGGAAGGTAAAAAGTGATAAATAGATGATATCATACATGAGGATGTTATAGTATATAAGGTACATTTTTAAAACTAAATTAGATAGTATGGAAGGAGGTAAATTGAAATACAATATGAAAAAGTAGGATTGATAATAAGAATGATATAATCATGATATAACAACAACATACCTTAGGAATCACCATGAATATGTCCACCCTTTTCCTTGTATACCATTTAATGTGTGCACTCATGGAATTTGATGATTGATATGTCACTACAAGAGAAAGTGTTAGAAAATGTTTAAATTTAAAAATATTATACCAACATGAAGTTCATCACATGTAATAATAGTATAACATGAAATGGTGTTATGGGAAAGAACATAACAACACAACAATATAAATTAAATAACTAAAATAATTAAAATTAAATTAAATTAAATTAAATTAAAATATGTACCTTTACTTAGCTTGTTGATTGTACAAAAAAGAATGTTTATTTATAAGGTGATGAAAGGTACCCAATGTGTGGAACAAGAGGCAAACATAAAAAATAAGATAAAATTGTTTTCTTTTTGCAAAAAGATTTTGTTAGTACCTAAAAATTATCTATCTCAATAGGATTCTAAGGAATCTTTTGGTTCATGAAAAGGACCTTCAAAAAAATAGATATGGGTAGAATATAAAATTTTTTAGTAAATAATTGAAGGATAAAGTTTTTGAAAAAATTACTTTAAAAGGGTAAAACTATTCACTTACACATTTTATATTTTTGGAAAACCAATGCTACGATTATTTAAATTTATAACTATAAGATGTTATGGCTTATATATGAAGAGATAAACATTCTTGATGAAATATTTTCATTGGGGCCAAAGTCATAAATGTATGATATGTATAAATTGTATATTTTATCATTTTGTGGAAAAATGAACCACATTAGGAAATTTAGGCATTGAGAAAAATATGTGTATTGTAATTTCCCCTAACAAACACAAAAGATAAGCTAAAAATATGATGGGAAATGAGTAAATTATGAAAATTTGAAATTTATGCCAAATTCATTTATTAAGGTCAAATAACAAATCATCATGTTAACTAAACTATAACAGCTAGGCTAGTCCATTTTATAATAGAGATGAAATTTTCCTCACTAGTATTGTTGGGATTGGTTGATATGATTTAGATAAATTTTAGTTGATGTAACTGAAAATTAACCAAGTTAGCTGATACCATGGGGTATGGTAAATGTCATTAATAAATAAGGATGGATGATGTAGTTAAGAGAGTGGTTCATAATGTATAAATAAGCAAATAATTTATGATATATTAGTGCATGTTTGATGAAATATGGTTAAAATACAATCAAAACTATAGTAATTAACTGATATAGTAAATTAAAATATTGGTCGATACTATATGGTATAGACAATCTAGTGGAAAAATAAGCATGACCAATGCAAACTATTGCATGCCAATGAATTATAAAAATGGATAAAAATATAAATGTTTATCTTGTGTAATAATTTTAAGAATGTTTATTGTATTTTTGGTTCAAAATCTAATTGTGATTTTTTGTTTGATATTTTTTAGAGACAATAGAGATTGTGGAAGATCTTGAACATGATATGGATGTTTGATTTTATTTAGAGATTATCAATAGTGGATATTGCATAGCTAACCCCACTCATATTTGGTAATATTATAGATATGTGTTAAGTTCTCATCAAAAGAGATCCAATTTACATGTTTCTGAGAGCATGGGAGAGACTCATATACACATTCAAATTGTTGATGGATGGGGACACCATAGAGGTGGCCATTAATTTATAGGACATCCATCTTATCCTAGAGTTACTAATCATTTGAAAATTAATGTTGTGTAATACACCAAATACATTGGATAACATATGAGAACTATTTCAATGGGCTACTAGGTTATAAATATATGATATGTAGATACTCATTGTATGCTTTTTTTAGGTACATATAGTAGTCATTATAGACATATATAATTCGTTGATTGAGATTATGATATCATATGTGATTTATAACAAGTTATATTATTTTTTTCCACTATATATTATCTATTTATCACTCGATTTTGGATCAGGGCACACTTTTTGATTTAGAATGGATCATCTAGGTGTGAATGGATCATCTAGGTGTAGCTAGTGCACAAATTTTAAAGAATTTTGAGTATAGGCCAATATATCATGTGGTCATTTATAATTTCTTTTGAGTTGGATATGTGAGAGGTTTCCCATGTACATACCTATTGGGTTTGATTATTATATATATTGCACCGTCTCATAAGTGAAGAGGTGGACACATGACCACATGGTCTAAGCACTCCCACACACCCTAGCTTTGGAGACCATGTGGCTAGACCAAATTGTATGTATGACTTATAGGGTTAATGTATATTTTTATTCATCTTGGTAAATAATATTACATGTAAAGATGGAGGCAAATAATTTATAACTACACCTAATGGGCAAAGCCACATCTATGGCACTATCTCCTAAGATAGTAGTACCAACACTTTGGGCCTAACATACTATAAATACATAAGGTGTATGAGGAGAGTAGTATTAGATTAGGTACCAATGATAAGGCCTCTCAAAAATAGGGTTGAGATATGACAAGTGACATAGGTAGAAGGAAGAGGTAAGTAACTAGAGGCAATCCCTCAGTGACAACATATAAATATTGATGTGGGTTGAGTTGACAGATGGACAATATAGTGGCTCACATTAAAATTAATTCATAGATATATAGTTTTTTGTCATGGGAGATACAACTGATTCTAAAAACCATGAACCCATAACATCATTCATTTTTTAGGAAACCCTAGTGATGGTAGAACTTTCGATAACTAAATATATTGATTTTATGTTATCACTTTCATTTTCTATAAGTATATTTACATGTTAGACAATAGTGATAGATGGATTAAATATAATGTATAAAAAAGTGAGATCTAATGTTATATTTTGTTTTAATTTTTCAAGTGTGATGATAGATGAGGAGACATGGTGGAGGAGTTTGGTAAAGTCTACCCACCATGAGATTTTAGATAACATGCTTTCTTAATTCAACATCATAGGGATTTAATATTACATTGATAATCAAAGCACACACTAACAAGATTATAATGGTTTGAGGAATGGACATGGAATTGATAAGAAGGCATGATTTTTCTCAAGTTTTACTATTGGTAGGGTTAGAGAATGAGAGGTGACAGGGTGGTGAGAGATAGGCACATATAAAGGTACACACGTGGATATATCTATATAGTGTTAGTACTACAGACACATGCACCTATATTACAGGGATATATTTGAGGTCTATAATGAGAAACATAAATTCTACAATAGAGTCTGCATATGACTTGGTCTAGGGCATATATGGAGAGTGTGGCAAGTCCTCCTCCTAATGGGTAAGGTTAACAATGAGATTAAATACATCATTGTACACAATTTTTGACAATTTAATTGTATTATATGACATATCAAGATGTATTTTTATAACATTGAGCCATTTAGTTATAGATATATTTTTTTTTGACATATGGATTGTTATCTACATGTAATGATGTTCTGATTTATTCTCTTTCTAGCATGTAGTAATTTTTAATCTATTTGATGGGAAATAATAAAATGTTTGATGTCTGTCTCATTATTTTTTTGCATATGTGAGAAATTATATGGTCAAAAATAATAAATACAAAATGAAATAAAATGACATCTTAAGTAATAAAAACAAAATATGTGAATATTATGAAGTTATTGATAAAAATGAAATAAAATCCACATCACCAAAATGTAAAATGTTTTAAGTAACTAAAAAATTGGTGTAATAATAATAAAAAAGATATATCTAAGTAAATAAAATATCAATGTAATAAAAATTAAACAAATATATATAAGTAAATGAAATATAAATGTAAGAATAAAATTAGAAAAGTATATGCAACTAAATTAAATATCAATGAATGAAAAAAACCAAACAAATATATGTAAGTAAATGAAATATCAATAAATGAAAAATTCAAACAAAGATATGTAAGTAAATTAAATATAAATGAATGAAAAAATAAAATAGAGACTTGTAAATAAATGAAATTTTACCTAATTTAAGATGATAATGCCATATCAAACACAAAGAAAACATAAATGACTAAAAATGAAAATGTAATTAAAAATTTAAGACAACCATGTTTAGTAAGACATAAATAAAAATAGGTAAGTATGAAAAATTTAATATGTAAAATAAGTGAAATCCCAAAAAATAAAACAAAATAAATATGAATAAATGAAAAATAAAAATATATAAGGAATGCCAACTCAAACATAGGGATTTATTATAAAATGTGATGTAGGAAAGAAAAAACCCCTAATGACATCACTAGGATGAAAATGAGATGGTGTCATGATTAAAATATATCACAACAAAACACACACAAAAATAGGCCATTTTTATAGAATTAAAAACACACATTATACACACTCTAAATACTAATAGTGAGTCAAGTACATGGTACAATATGAAAAAGGTATCTAATATCGTGTGTGCTCAAATGGCATGGAGGTAGTTCACAAGTGGACATAAAGTCATTATATAACTATGAAGGTACCACTACATGTAATCAATCTACATTCTATCACACATGACTATAGCTATATAAGAGGTAGTATTGATCCCCATCACCCTAAGGAGTAAAATAGATGAAAAAAGAAGTGGATGTGGATATTGTCAACCAATTACTCAAATGAGACATTCTAACTCAAAATGGAGTTCAATGAGAGTTTTTAACAATTATAGGTAATCACAAAGAATGGTACACACTTAACTATAAAAATATGTTTAATTTCACATTGACTAGAATTAGATTAAAGTGATGAAATGAATATAAATTAGTCTCTATAAGACCTAAAAAGGTGCTTAAAATATCTCATTTAAACACTATGAGATTAAAACAACTAATCTCATTATCAGATTTAATTGATCTTGACCATTAGATCTAGTCTAATCAAAATAAGCCCTAAATATCCTTATGGAGGATATAAGTCTCCAATTAGGACATTGAGTTTAAAAATTTATATTTTTTAATTATGAATGATGTGTTTGTGTATTAATCATCCCATATTCATCCTACATCTCCTTCCTTATCCCTAAGTTACTACCATTAATGGGATCTCCATACTTTTGGTCAAAACTATTTACTTCAATTTTAATTTTCTAACATGATGAAAATATGACTAATATTTATTCATATGTAAAATTTATATATACAGAATTAATTTTTATAATTTCTATTTTTTATTAGATTGAATGGGACACAAAAAATAACATGGGTTTGATTCAGAGTCATATTTTCTTTGGGATCCCATGAGTTCGTGACATATAATAAGTCCCAAAAAGGCCTCCCAAGGACCAAAAATTCACAAAGTGAAAACTATGAGGTACATGGTTTTGAAAATATTTCCATGTGGAATGAGATTAAATACTTTAGGGGGGGCTTTTAGGTTCCTCCCTTTGAGCGACTATGTATCTACAATCATAGGTATAAAAATTGGTAACTATGTTTCAAAAGAGGTCTAACACATTATTAAGGAGAAAGGGGTCAAAATTAGAAAATTATAACATATAAATTATTAATATTTCATTTATCTAAATATAATAAAAAAGGGATATGTGGTTCATTTTTGGGTCACCCTACCTTTAGGTCTTCAAATATTCCCAATCACAAGAACATAATAAGGTATCTAAGGATGAAAATTTTCTAGTTTTTAAAATATTAGTTTTGTATGTTAAAATTAATAAAATGAATGGTTTAGATTTGATAAAATTTTAATTGGATTAACTAATTAATGGTTATTTTTTTAAATATTTATATTTAACCATAAATTTAATTAAAAATATTTAAATGAAAGATCTGGCATTAAACAAGATGCATATAATGAATAATGGAAGTTATCAACTTTGGTTGATTGCCTCCTAGCCTAAACTACATTCCATGTGAATTATAATATTAACTCATGACCCGAAACACTATCCCTATGAGACCTTAACACTTTATTCATGCTCACATGGGTCACCTCCGACCTAAAATCAGGTTTCCCTCTAGAAAAATGCAATAATGTCCTTCCAAAGGCCTTGTTGGTTTGGGAGAGTTACCTATAGAGGGATAAATTTATAAAAATTTAAACTAGAGAACCAGAAGTCAAAAAACTACAAAAATATAAGCAATTGATCCCAATTTTTTTTTTAAACTACAATTTTTGGGCACCTAACTACCTAATTTTACATGCTTGAAAATTACACAAAGTTAGGTTGATTTACAAATGGGTTATAATGAGATTTAGAGTATAAACATTAAAAACTAATAAAAAATATCCTATTACTCCAAACATTATGTCATAAATTATATTAAATCCCCAATTACCCATAATTTATAGTAGAACATAATTTTGGAGAACTTGGAAAGCTTTTATGTGTGTAATTTTTTTTAATGCATTTATCCTTCCATGGCTTCACATAAAAATATGAATATTAAAATTTTAGGAAAAATTAAAAATTTATTTCCACTTTAATATAAAATTATAGAGATATAAATGTCTAATATAACATATATAATCTGATTTTGATAATAAAATAATATTTTAATTATTTATACAATCTAATAAACTCACTAAGAAGAGTATCCAAGCTATAAGAAATGTCACACTATTTTCAATGACTTCTGCAACTTTTATTCAAGTATAGACATTTTTTTCAAATGAATTAATATCAATAACATGGATCTGAAATATTCAATATAATAAATTTATAATTTATAAAAAAAATCATAATTTAGTTTTTGAAAGAACTCTAGTCTCAATTACAAAGCCAATTAAAGGAGGAGTTTACCTCCCATCCTTTTTCCATAATTAGATAGCTATCCTAGGCACCCTCACATACAACAATCCTAACTTATAGCATCCTCAAATCATATTTTAAGGTGGAAATTTGTTAAAAGGAGGTTTAAATGGAGCAAGACTAGGAAAGGAACAATCACTAGGAAATAAATGTTGGAGGCTATAAGTTCAACTACACAAATGAGTCTTCCATCACTAAAACAAACATATAGGAAATAAAAATAACATTAAAAAATCTAAAATATCACATGATAGTCATATACAAGTCTAACACAAAAAATCCCTTCTATTGAGAATAATAACCTAGGATAGCTCACCCTTGTTCAACCATCCTTTGGCCATGCTAATTAACCATATAGAAGGCCATTAAGAACTATGGTTTGACCATTTAACTATCAATACATAAAATAAATAACCATGTAAATAGGCATCAATAGGTCCACTAGTTGTTTATTATACATCTAAACAAATATGTGAAGGGCCTTCATAATTGTGTCCATTTGCCATTACCAATATATGAGAGTACACAAAAAACATGCAAATTCTCACAAATATGGGTAGAATAAATTTTCCATTTTAAGAAAGTAAAATGTTATAAAAATAACCAAGAGATAATATATATATCATGGCTCAAAACCCAAATGGGAATTTAAACCACATGATGTCAATTGTAACCTTG
Source organism: Torreya grandis (assembly GCA_037957365.1). Taxonomy (NCBI): domain Eukaryota; kingdom Viridiplantae; phylum Streptophyta; class Pinopsida; order Cupressales; family Taxaceae; genus Torreya; species Torreya grandis. The sequence goes on along the minus strand of JARHVA010004545.1, from coordinate 1,340,604 downwards.
TAATAAAAATAAAAAGGAGGGTAAGACAAATGACCTTACTCCTATAAAAAATTTGTAAACAAAGTAAAGGAGAAAGATAATTTTAAATAAACAAATTAAAAAAAAAATAGGCATGGAAGCTTACCATAACTCTCCTTCTTGGATCCACTCAATAAGATCTCTAACAAGCTTAGTAAATGGATAAGCTCATCCTTCTATAATCTCTTCATCAAAATATTACTCATTTTACTCCTCTCCTCCACTCTCAATTTTATAAAATAAGCACAAAAGTCCTCTCAAGGAAGGATTTCCTTCCTCATATTTGTATAAGCCAATGGAAAGGTGACATGTGTAACTTATCATCCCTTGGCTAAAGTAAAAAATGTCTTCCCCTACATAAATAAAATTACAAGTCCATACCTCATAAATGATCCCACTATCCCATGCCATAAATGTCACAAATACTACCTATAAAGTTCTCTAAGGCTCATAAAATAATATCCAACCTTATTATTAGTCTAAGGACATAAATATCAATACAAAATATATAAATCCTACTTTATGACACTCTAAAAAGTTTGTTCTTCCAATCCATCCGAGTTTTGATTTAAAGGGAGCCACTTAACTGACTTACAATGTAATTTAAGCATGAAATATAACTCTAAAGAAAAATCCTAAGGTTAATAAAGAGAGATGTGAATAGTATCCAAGGGATTTGAATATTATTAAATGAGTTGATCATGTATACACTCATGACTAGGACCATGATGATACAATAGTTGGTTTAGATCATGGAAAGGTTAAGAAGACATGTCACCACTCTACTCATGATTTACCTAGTTCCCTCATCATCCTCCCCTATCACCTAGACAACATTATGAACATAAAATTACATACCATAAATAGCCAAATCTATAGAATATAAACAATAAAATAATATCAATCAACACAAAATATACAATGTATCACACATCAATGAAAATAAACTTAGAATAATCATGTAAACATATTAATAATTGAAATACATGCTTAAGAACAATATATTTATTAGTATGGAGATAACATGCATCATAATGGATAACCAAAATAGAGTAAATAAAATTACATTGTAATGAATATAATAATAATTTAATCTAAGCATATAACTATTCTTATGTAATCAAAACATATCATCCCATAACATATAGATTCTTTGTCTCAATCACAAGGACTCGATAACATGTTGTGTCTCAATAACACCTAAAACACATATTAATAAAATGTGTCTAAAATATAAAATGTTTAAAGTAGGTACTATGAAAATAGAGGTATCACATCCTCCTCCCCTTACTAAAATTTCTTAATGGAAGTCATTGAGGGTTAAAATTCCATTTAAAGTATGTTATAACAATCACAAGCAATCATATTAAATCAAATCAATGGTCTCTTTAAGTTAATATCTAATATATAATAATATATTATGGATTTTAGTGTGATACACTTAAATATATAAAATCAAATCATAACCCATCCCCATCACTCTCAAGGTTAGGAGGAAACATATGATAATAATTAACATATCAAAAAAGGCTAAGTATCAAATCATCCTTATAACCTCTATAAAAGGAATAAGTCAGATGATGTCTCCCCAATTTCTCAACAAGTTACAAAACAAATCATAAGATTATATCATAGTTAAAGCTAATAATACACTTCTCACCTACTACTCCCATGCTCATACAAGGTGAAAGATACACAAAAAATAAAATTAAAACAAAATGTCTAGAAAAGTTGAGCATTTAATAATCAAATCTAGGAGTAAAATCAATTTGACTAAGTAGTCTAACTCAATCCACAAAGGACAAAAAAATGATATTAATCATCCCAATATAATCCTAAGATTAATAAAGGTGAAAATGGGTAAGAAGCCCAATTTAATCAAAAATTGAATATAAGAAACACAACTAGGAACTTAATTAATAAATAAAGTTTAAAAATAGTAAATGGTTAAATAAAATTGAAATACATAACAAGGAAAACCATAAATAGTTTATTCTAATAAACTTATGAATCTTAATCAAGAACTAAAATAAATTAAATGTTCACCACATCACATGGTAAGAGTTTAAAAGTTTAGATACAATAATATTGAAAAGTGTGGATTTACAAGACAATAAGTGGAGATTAAGGAGATATCATATCAATAACTAGAAACACAATTATTTAATTCCCTCATGTGTTAGGAATAATATATCACAAATCCAATTTTACAAAACCAACATACACTTATATATCTATAAGTGGTTAATAGCACAATACTTTTCCCCAACATGAGGAAAATAATTAAACCACATGGAGGCACTAATACACCCCATCTGTAGACACCTAAAACTAGCCACCAATGGACTTCGACTATAATTTACACTAATACCTACCAACCTTCACAAATAAAACTTAAGAATCAATAAACATCCAAAAAAATTCTTGTACATCATTCATCAAAGCTCAAAATCATGTTGAGGCATCCCTAATTGGGGTATCCTATTATAATCAAAATTAACCTCTCACGGATTCATCCTTAGTCATCTTATGGCATCACAACATGAAATTTGGCCTTTAAACCTATTAAATGGGGCACATAGACATAAAATCAAATCTTGAAAATGCTAAAAATCCTAATCAGAGTTAATTAACAAGCAAAATCAAATTAAGAGCCTATTTAAATTATCCATTTACAATTAATGAATTACTATAAAGAGGAAATTTAAAAATATGAAATATCCTAGTTTTTCATAATTACCTTTTGTGAGTTGTCAACCCATTGTAAACATCTCAAAATATGTCAACCATGCCTATTCATTGTAAATATTATTTATTGACACATTTTAACTCTATTGTGGTTAATTGACTCACATAGGTTAGGTTTGGACTCATTCCATATTTAAAATACACCTTAACTCACCTTAGGTTGGGGTTAGTTCCTAAGCCTATAAGTATAAGACATTGCTTATTAAAAAAATAGCTTGGAAATTGTAGAGTTATAATGCAAATTTTGTAGCATGATTTATATCCATAATGTTATAATGCCAAAATATTGAGCCAAGAAATCATGATCCATACCAAGCCAACACAATCCACAATGGTTCCAAGGAGAGAAGGAGAAAAGAATACTCCATTGCCAAAGACTCTTTGAGCACAAGCTAAGTAAGCCATGAAAAAATCATTTAGAGATCATAAGGAATGTAATGATTATTGTTCATCACATTTTAGTTGGGTTATCAATTGCATTTTGTCTATTATTCTCCCCCTAATATCTATGCTTAGAGATGTTAGCATGTTAGTGAGTTTATTTTGAGTTTTATTTAATTAAAACCAACACTTGATCTAACCTCCTCTCTATTGTCAAATTCCTATGATGACAAATGGCATGCCTGGTGGGACCTTAAGCACCCCATGTACCAAGGATACCAAGATGCAACTCCTAAAATTTGAAATTAATTCTTGAATATATTCAAAATTAGAGTTTTAGCTTTATTTTTTCCATATTTTTGGTTTTTGTGATAACACAGATATACATAGCAACTGACATCAATTTGACATAACTGGTATCAGTTCTATTAGGAATACAAAACATAGAGAAATATTAATTAATTAAAGATGAAAATAAATGCAAAAAACACAACATAATAGAGACATATATTTAATGTGGTTCAACCAATATGGGCTATGTCCACATAGAAATAGCCAGTCTTTATTATTCAGTCTAGTAAATGAATGGAAAAACCTAAAATACAACCACTATAATATCCTCTTCACTCACATACAATGTGCTTCCATAATTATAATTACCTTATATAAAAATGAGGGTTACATATAGGGCAAAAATGCACAAACATAATTTATACCATTAGATCTACAACCGAATAGTGAATGATCTAGATTTACTATAAAATTACAATATTTTATGGTGCCCCCATAACAACCCTAGTGGGCGGCATTGCCCCTCCACACCCCCTATCATGGGTGACTAAGATACAACTCTTCATTTTTCAAATAAATGCTTGAATATATTCAAAATTGGAGTTTTATTTTTTTTTGACATTTTTTTTTTTAATGATTACTCATATCTACACAGAGACTGACATCAGTTTGGAATAAATGGCATCAATTCTACCTAATCAAGATAATTTCTATGTATCCATCATCAATCACTTTTTAAGGTAATAAATGGCATAAAAATGGCATTTTGAATCTTCTAGAAACTCCTAATTATTATCTTGGTTTCTTTAACCTTTATATTCCATCTCTAATTAATTTGTTTTAGGTTTTGAGGATTTTAATCATATTTTATTCTAAGTAACATTTTTCACATCATTTTTATTTTACCTTCAAGGTCACATGAATCTAGCATCGGTGCTTATCAACTAGTATTGGTTATTACCAGCTAGCATCAGTTCTCTAGTAAGTGGTATAGATCATAGGTGATGGATATAAGTCTCTATATGAGAAATATGGAGAAACTTGAGAGATATATTTTCAAAACTTGTTTGCTCATCCAAAAATTTACTTCAAAGAAGAAATAAACCCTCTAATTTTTATAGGTCCAAGGCAAAAATAGGATATAAATTTGTAATTACTAAATCTTACACATTTCATTTGGTGCCTAAAAAGAATGTTTAAGTCTTGTGTATTTGGTTTTAATGCTTAAAATGAACATAGGTTTTCTTTATTAGTTTTTTTATTTAATGTTATTATGAGTTTTAAAAATAATCCTAGGGGCCTAAAACTTCATCAAACATCTCAATTTGGTGCCTAAACTCAACACTTATATTACAATATCTTAAAAGTGTCTGTTACTTGTTTATTTTTGTGAAAAATGAAGGGTGTGTGTATGCTCTCACCTCATCTCCTATAGGGAATTAGGGTGACAAAAATATCCTTTTCACTTTTAATTTTGTGCCTAGTCCAAGGCATGAAAAGGATGTTTTCTAGGCTCTCCCCAAAACCCGCATGGTTTGGGTGATATAAATACAACCATAAATTATTTTCACTTATTTTTTTTCATATGATATTCCTTTTAAGGGGGAGTTCATAGCTTCTTCATGATTTATTTATGGAATCTTTGACCTAGGGTTTCATCTCCCAACATTGTTTCAACCCCACTCTATGGTGGGGTATAAAAACTAGGGTATACTTACTGTGAGAGCTAGGGATATAAGCAGCTAAACTCTCCTTTCATAAAAAAAACTTGAGTCAGGTCTAGTTATCTAATGGAATCCACTAATAAGTTCATAAATTGAATCAATATGAAATGGAATAGACCCTTACATAATAATTTAACTCATATGAACTTAATTGATGTGACACATCTCTACTGTTAATCACACTTAGGACCATCTAGATAGTTTAAAATTGTAAGTTTTGGATAAATCCAACTTTTTGAGTAAATATTTTTCATGTAGGGAAAGTATCATGAAGGTTTATGTCATTCATCATAAAATATCTTGGGAGGAGGGGATGTAAAAACCCTACTACTTCATGCATTTTAATTTTTTTATTAACACTTTAAATCCTCCCAAGAGAATGCATATAGATGGATTTCAAAAGAATGATACAACCTTGTCAATTTAGGGCTTATGATGATTTACATATTTATATTTTAGTCTTTTTCCTTTTTACTTTCTTGATCTTTAAGTATGATAATTTTTTTTGTATTCCCACATCTAAACAAGTTGTTTGTCCACACTACTCTATTATTTAAGGAGGTATTATGCCATCCATTTGACATTATGATTTTGCCTTAAAACCTTATGTCAATTTTTTTTTTTTGTTACTTGATTAAAATGGGTAACATTATGTTTCCCAAATAACATCAAATTTTGTGCCTCAGAGTCTTTGAAATTAACCATTGTTTATACATTTTAAAGAGTGATAACACCATTACGCTACTCAAATTATTTCATAAGACTTGTCTTGTTTTGTGTAAAAAATATTATTTTTGAAATTAAATCCATGTGTGTATTTTTAATATTTTTGTTTAGTGTCATTATTTTGTTTAAAATTTTCTAGCTTATTGGTCAAGTAAAGCCTAGTTTTCCTAAATTGAGTTTTAATTAACTTTGATAAGTTCAAGTTCAAATATTGATTGATTTATGTTTAGGCCTTGTCTAATTAGGGCTTAGATATAGATATTTCTCTTTTGGGTTTCATCACGTAGGTTAATTAATTAACCAAATTCAAAAACTATTTGTTTGTGTTTTTATTTTGGAAAAATTGTCTATCTCTAAGTGCTTTTTATTTCGTGCCTTATGCCAATTTGATCAATTTCATGTCTAAAGTCAAGTGCCTAATATATGTAAAAGTGTTTTAGGTTTGTTAGATTAAATCATCCTTTTGTTTAAAGTATAACTTTTGATGCCACATTTGGTGAAAAGTCCTAGCACATGCCTTTGATCATATATTTTCATGCCACATTTGGCCAAAATACCTAGTAACCTTTATTTAGAACAATTTGGAACATTATGGACCTAGATTTTGTCATTCTGTTTTTAGTGCATCCACTTGTCCTTGTTTGTGTGAGACATTTGACATTTGACATTTTATGTTATATTATTTGTACCAAGTCTTAGAATAGAAATTTTTGGATATATAAATCCATTCTTTGACCAAGTTAGATATAGTTTGAACCTTTATCTTTCTAGACATTATTTTTTAGAGTTTGTATAACTCTAACTCATTTTATTGTATAGCATTCACCATGGATTTGAACATGCATCATTATACACATATTAGAGCTATGTACAATCCAAGGTATGAAAATGTGGTCATTCATGAAGAATTTTGTTAATACCCTTATGGATATGATGATGTTTGTGAGATGGATCCTCATACACCTTACAACACTCAAACATGTGAACATAGTCAAGAAACTTTAGAACAGTATTTAGTTCACACTTGATTTCAATTTTTTTGGAATATTGGTGTATTATTCTTAATTTAGTTAAAGGGTCTAGATTGATAAATCAATAAATAATATGTGGTCAATAAGCTACTGATTTGTGAAATTTATTAGTAATTAAAGATTTTCTAAAAATAGTAATAAGAGGGATAAAATAAGACTTAAATTATACTGATTTGACTAAGACAAAATCTGATATTCACTATCTAGGCCTAGGACATTGTCACAAATAAGATCCCTATAGAGCATATTTTATCTTCAAACCCTATTGGATATTATAATTTTACCAATTTTAAACAAGAATGGGGGTTATTGTATGTAAGATTCACTAGACGTGGATCCACACCCTTTATATGGGAACACTACCTACATACCAATACTCTAAAGAGGGATCAAGCCATATGTAGTTCTCACTTTGAAACTGATTAGTTCAATGGTGAAATGAGAATGTAAGAAAATGTTGAACTAGGTGTGCTTGAGATGACTAGGGATTGATTTAAGGATTTGAATAAATTATAAATAGTATTAGATGTCTATATACAGAGAATAGGAAAATGTGATTGACTAGTCTTGATTATATTCTTATTTGCTTTGTGATATTTTCCAACCCTTTCCAAATGATCTTTGAATGGGATTTTATAGGGATATATTGGTCATGGATTAAATTTAATCATGTTAGGTCAACAAGGATAATGATGCAAACCTAGAAGGAATTGACCATTGGGGTTAGAAATGACCTTGGAAAATAGTGTCAAAAGTAGATAGGAGTGGCATTGGTAATGTAGTCCTAGTGTGGTGCTATTTTCTTGGGTAGATGGGACCTATGGGGATGGATTGGTCATAAAAGAGGGTACTATATTAACTAAGATCAAGTACAAAAGGCTAAAAATGATTAGGAATCAGTGAAAACAAGATTAAGAGGGTAATGATAGTAAGCAAGAGGGACCTATGAGTTGGGTGTTATCATCCATCCTCAAGTTACCAATTTTTGCATTTTATATGACTACAACACACCTCCATACTTAGAGTAATACCAAGAAAAAAAGGACATAATACTTAGCTAACATATATTTGGTTACAAAAGAAATCTAAAAACAACCATACTATGTTATTATTTCATCATCCTATGACCCTTATCTATTTGATCGTCACTTGCTTGAGAAAAAGGATAAAGTCTTAACTAGAGTTGTAGAGGTAGGGGGTAAGTTTTTGGTAAAATTTCCCCATGAAAACTTTCCAAGTCTAGTAAGAGGGCATTATAACATATGTTATAATCAAAATAATTAACATACCTCTTCTATAAATCCTCATTCTATAGTATCGATGTTGTATTAGGACCCTTATATTCCTATCACATAAAAGGGCCTCATGGAGGACCATTCCATTCAGATGCAAATAACATATAGACCTATTTAAATTTAGAACTCAACTTTAATAATATGACCATGTCAAATGCTCCTCTTATCGAGTTAGATCCTTAAACAAGATTCTTAATGGAATTGATAAGCTAGGATAATCAGGGTATAGACCCATTTACACAAAACATTTTGGTAGGATTCATGTTCAATGTCCCCACTATCAAAGACATGTCTTTTGATTCTACATATAATAGTGATCTAAACATAATGGATAATACATAAGTAATGTCCAATTTAGATCAAAGTGGTGTAAATGCATAAACAACTAGTCAACAACAAAATGTGCCTTTAGTTAACACCACTAGTGGTCCATAAACATAAGGTGTATGAAATTCTACCTACCAACTATAAACCACTACTTCTAATCCTCAACTAGCTACTTCTTCAAGCATACAACATCAAGTATTCATTAGTCCACCAATGACTAGTGCCATACCTTAATAATATGTGATGAATATTACTCCACCATAATATATGATGAGTAATATTTCATAATAACAAGCACTGACTAATGTACCCATGTAGTAGAGGAAAAATATTCTACCATCTCAATAGGGGAAACCAATTTTTCACCTCCCTAGATAGTGATGAACATACCTCTTCAATCATAGACTATCATGCCAATCCAACCACAAATAATGTCTAATCAACAACATATCAGTATTGGTTAAAGATAAATGCCAAACCTTAAACATGTTTCTACTTCACAATAGGGGTTTGTGAAACTAAGAGGATCCAATGTTCCACAAGTACCGATTAAGTATTAATTTCCTTTTGTTCCCAACATGCCATAAGTTTAATGATAGGGTCTTGGTTCATAAGTTCCCCTTAATTAAGAAGGTTTGATTAGTTTTTAACATGTCCCTAGTCAACCTCTATAAGCACAATATTTATAAAACCAGACCTACATACCCAATCTTAACTAGAAGATTGCATAACAACATGTGTAATTCCAAAAATTGCATCCTAATCTACATATGCATATTCATATATAATTCCCTACCCAATCCATCATTCCCCAATAAATTACTCTATTATACCCTTGTCAAATTAATCCACTTGTGAAAAATATTTTTGTGGATAGGTTCATAATAAAAAATTAGATTATCATTGGTATTTTTGGATAAGGTTAGCCTTCCAAAGAAATTTTATTCGCTTGGGCTTAGAAATATGAAGTATATGAATAAATGACTTATGGATAAGGTGATGGATGTTTATTAAGGAATATAAATATTGGATGGGTATTTTACAAGATAAATATATATATTCTAGAGAGTCATTTAATTTCCTTTATGAGAATCAATTATTTTAAAGATCTTATTATTGGAATTTTTTAGTTATTAGTATGGATATTTTACTTAAGGGATGTAAATTCAAAGTTGGAAATGGGTATAAATTGATAATCTAGGAATATTATTGGGTGATAGACCATCCTTTAATGGTTTTATAACCTTGGCATTTGATTGGTATACTCCTTCAAAGGGAGTATGGTTCTTGTGTGGAAGATTATATTCAAGTCTTGGAGAGGGAGAGAGTGGAAAAAACTGAGGGTAGATAACTTAAATGGTGAAAGTAAGACCATTTTATCAAATTTTAATACTTTAATCAAATAGATCGACATTACCAATCATTTTAAAGAGGATTATTTGGTGTGGATTTATTATTTTGATGCCCAATACAATGTCAAATATGGATAAAATAAGGTGATTAAGGTTATTCAAGATGGTTTTTCTCTAAGAGAATTGTGGATAAAAGAGTTAATATATTTCTATGGTTAAACGTTCAAAACAAAAATATTACCATGTATAATTTAAATAATATAGGTATGATTCTCATAAATATATGTCCTTGTGTGAGGTAGAGGAACAATCTATTAAACATTTAATGTCAGATTATCCCTTTACTTTTAAATTATGGGTTGGTATATTGACTGATTATTAGACTTCTTGGGGTCAACCCTCTTCATTACTTGAGTTGTGGAATTATTGTAAGCCTCCTTTCAATAATAAACATTTGAAAAAAACTGTGGAAATTAGATCTTCCTCATACTTTATGGAGTAGTTAGAAAGAGAGGAATGGTATATTTTTTAGATATTGTAAGTCTTCTAGTAAAAGGATATTTAGTAAAGTCAAAGATCTAGTGATGGAAAATTTTAGGAAATTTAATACTAGAAAAAAGTATCTATGTATTGATCTATATATTTAAATGAAAATTAATTGGTAGTTTATTAATGAGAATAGGTCAAAATATATCATATAATAATTTTTACATTGAATGTGAAATGGTTTTCCCCATATCCAGGATGGGTCAAATTGAATTTCCAATTGGATGAAAAAAGAAATCCATAGTTATCATGAGTGTGGCGGCACATTATATCATAAAATAAGGGATAAATTATGGTGGTTTATATAGGAAACATGGGAATTCAATCCAATGATTGGTTAGAAGCTATGGCTGCACTTTGGGGATTATAATTAACTAAAAATTGGGGGTGAATAACTTATTGAAGGGGATTCCCTCAATATTGTTAATTATCTTTCCAAAAAGAACGAATCTAATTGGACTATTAAGAATATGATGGAAGAGGCATGTATAATTTTAGGTTCTTCTAGTCAGTTTACATATAACATGTGTATAGGTAAGGGAACCAAATTGTATATTGGTTTGCTAATTTTGGAGTGATCTCTTGAAGTTTCAATAAATTTATCATAAAAGAATAATTTTATGATGTTATTTTACTATATTTATAGGCTCCTAATTAGTAGCATTATGAATATGGTTAAGCTTAATAAAATGGACGATGGGATTTTAGATTATTTATTTGTATCATTTTTTGGCAAGATATTATCATCATTAAGAGAGGTAAGTTGAGGACTTTCATTCATAAGGAGATTTTGGAAGGTAATATATTCATTCGTGGGAGTAAGGATTTAATTAATATCTCTATCATGATTAATTTTTTGAAGTGGGATAGTGATTAGAAACTGAAGCATGCAAAGGTTGTGATGATATGTGGTATTTTAATTTTTAGATGTAGAATTGGTCTTTATACGTGTTTTCAAGTTTGTGTTGGTTATATCTATATGAATATGGGTGGATATTTTTTTAGGGTCAATCCTTACTCAATAAAGGTTGTAATGAATAACATAAAGCTTTGGGAGATTCTTCAGGGAGGGGGGTAGCCAATATTATCTATAAAATTGATGGGTATTATCCACATATTTCAAACATATTTTCCAACATATATAATAAAAGATAGGTTGAGATAAAAGGGATTAACATTGAAGTAACAGATGAGCTTATTACTCAATTTAAAAACATGAAAATTGATGATTTGAGATATTTTAAATCCAATATAGACTAAAAGAAGAAAAAGGATAAACTTTTCATGGGAGAAGAGGAGTAGATTAAATTTCAAGGTGGTTATCTTAGGGAATCAATCCCTTATCCTTATGGAAAGTTTTCTAATTAAATTATTAAGTTTATTACCCTTGAGAAAAGGTACCAAAATGTTCATACTTTTCATTATATGTTTATGAATTATTTTAGACACCATATTCTTCTTAGTCTATCATTTTACATCCTTAAATATTTATAAAGTTACATAGAAGAATTTAATAAGGGTAAAAATAAATTTCATCTGCATCAAGCTATTATATTATTTATTTAAAATAATATTAGGTCTATGAAGATTATCCCAACTTGTATAACTAGTGTAGAAAAATCTCAAAGTATGGAGAAGGTAATGAGTGATAAGATTATTGGAAGCATATCTAAGGGGGAAAAACCTAACAATGAGATTAATATTAATTCTAAGGTGGGTAGGGGAAAATATAAATACCATGATATCTTAATTAAATAATTGAGGACATGGTTACAAACCTTATAATTTTGAAGGCCCAAGGAGTCGATGATTTGAAAAAGACCAAAATAGTTGAAGTTAATAAGGGAAAATGATGGTGGGAGAGGAATTTGATGAAATTTATAAGATATTAATGGGAATATCAAGTATAAGGTGATAGCTAAAGATCTTGATATTCATAACTTTCTCCTAATATGGTTCTTGGAAGACCATAAGGGGGATGTTCTTTGTATTAAAGATGATTTTAAGGAAGTAATTTTATAGGTGAAGTGGATAGAGGATACATTTATAATTATAGAGGAGAATGAGACTGATAAGCAAAATTTTAGTATTCTATTTAACTTCAACAAAGCAACTATTCATAATTATTTAGTAAGCATAGACCAGCTAAAGCAACATTTCAAGAGGAATCAATATGCTAAGAGTTTGGGAAGGTTAGGAATGAAATATAAAGGATGAATTAAGGATACATATGCATAATTAAAAATTTAAGGCATGAAACACATAGATATAAAATTGAATATTATGAATAGAAACTATGATGAAGCCCTCATTGAGCAAAATAATTTATAGTTTAGATGTTCTTATTTTTACAAGTTGAGAAGTTATGTTTCTATTGCTTTTTGTTGTATACTTATTATTTTATATCTATCTAATTGTTGTTTCTATGTTTTTTTAGATTTTATGGGTAGAATTTAATATTTTTTTGGGGTTTTTTGGCCTAGTCTACTAGTTCCTTGTAATAGGGTCAGATCCCTATTAAAATCCCCTAATTTACTAATAATTTAAAAAAACTATCAAACTCAAATCTCCCTAAGTACAAACCTTAAAGGATGCACTAATAAATTAGTGGGTAATCCTTTATTTTTTTCAAGATATTCTACTATATATATATATATATATATATATATATATATATATATATATATATATATATATATATATCTTTATCATATCATTCATATCCCCAGTTCATCATCCTCATACATGACTTTCTACCTATCTCTTTCCATCCTATCTCACTTATATATATTAATTTACCCTTTTATCATTGTATTAGCTAGGTCTAATGAAACTTATTTTAAACATATTACCTCTTCATATTGTATAAAACTTGTTTTTCTAATTCTAATTATGTAATTTGGCATTTTCAAATATTTCAATGTGATTGACATATTTTAATGTCATCCAACTCAGTTTTACTAAATCAAACCAAACCAATAACTTCATCCTAACTTTTAAGATGGTTTTGTGTAATTTATCACTATGTATAGGTAATATATTCATTCCAGTGTATCATACACAATATATTTTATTTTATTTTATTTCATTCACACTTATGACCTAATTCATGTCTAGATGAGTTAAACCTAGAATATTATCTTCAAGGAAGCTTGTCTTATGAAAGTCTTATAGATTTGCTAAGAGATGACATCTTGGCTTAGATACTATTTTTAAATTTTTTAAGGTATTATTAACCATAACAATATATTTCAAATCATAATTGGCCAAGGTGGATATTGAGTTTCGATGGGTCCCCTTCAAGGTAGGTATTTATAACATTAGCTCTTTCCTAAATTTCATTTGGTAGATAGAATTTGTTTGTTTCTTAGTCAATAAATGTGTATATATAATTTTTTAATATTTATATACACTTATAATTAGTGTGGCTATAGGATTTATTGAAATTTCCATTTATCCATTATTAGGCATCTTATAACCCCATTTATCTACCATGGCTCCTTACCTATTTTGATTATTATAACCCTTGCCCTTTATTAAAGCTTACTTTACTAGTACATATATTTAAATTATTATTTTTCAATATATATTACTTACATTATAGGTCTAGTAAGATATATTTCATTGTGTCTTAGGACTAAAGGATTTCAAACCCTTTCTTTTGATATTGGTGATGTCATAATTTTCCTAAGTCTATGGATGCACTGATCACATCCCAAATATTAGGTATCATTGGGATATATTTAATTAACATTATTTGAGTATATATATTTATATATATGATAGTTTTAGATTAAGTATATCCCTTTTTATGCACACAAGAGTTTAGGAACATAAATTTCATAATAGGAATAGTGCATTACAAATATTAAAATAAGGTATTCAAGGTGTTGTAAGAAATGAAAAAGATATAAGATAATGATGATTACACCCATATGGAAATTGATTTATTAGAATACATTTGGTCTTTTTAGTAATTAGGTCTCCATAAGTCCAATTTCAATCTTGACGTATTTTCTTGTTGTGACATATTCTACATTTTTATTTTATTATTTTTGGGAAACTAGGGTCAATTTCCTAAATAATAAAGGGTATACAATAAGGGGAAATATAAAATAAAATATATTAAAATATATATTTTGATAAACATTAATTAAATTAATTACATAGGGAGAGAAATAAACTAATCTAGAAAAATAAGCTAAAATGGATGATTTATGGGTTGAAATCTATTGCAAAAGACTAGGACAGTGTCATAAATATAGATCTAGATTTTGTTTTGTGAAAGGATAGGAGAATTATAATATGACACCCTAGTTTTTGATGCTATAGTCATTTTTTTCTTTATTATCTTAAAGGCTTGAGCTTTCTTAGTTTATCTTCTATCTTAGTATGCTCCTACATATGAAATTTTAGAGGCTAAATGTCAATAGAGCTCACTATAGGTCCATTTTAATCTTCAAATCTTGAGTTTATCTACACACAAAAAATAAAAAATACATCAAAATCATAAGGTGGAAAAACTAGGTTAGAATAAGAATGATCACACAATCTAGAACCCCCATTATCCTGATCACTACCTATATTAACCATCAAGATAGGGTCTCAAATCAAATGTAGTTATCCCTTACATAATGTGCATAATAAATTTTCATTGTAGATTGAATAATGAATTTTCACCTAGGCCCTTCCTTGATCAAACATGAAATTTTGTGTGATGCATAATGTTGAGCTATACTATTGATTGATTTTTAATTATATAATGTGCCAAAGTAGTAAGTGCTAGATATAAAATGCCTTGTGTAGTCATTTATATAAGAGACCCTTTATTTTAAATTTGAGAGATTTATTTGCATTAGGTTGACATTGGAAAACTTCAGGATGAAGCTAAGAAAGAGGCTACGACTCATTAAGCAAGGGAAACTGACCATTGAAGCTTGAAATGACCTTGGGTAAGAGAACTAGGAAATGGACACCCTAGGGTCCAATAGTACAGTCCAATCCCATTGCTCTTATCCTAGAGGATTGGGACCTAGGGGGATGGAATAAGCATGGTAAATCTGACTTGGCTGAGGTGGAATGAAGTTTTGAAAGTCTATAGATGATTGGTAATAAGAAAAAAGGTGACTCAATCATGAAATAAGAACAAGATGAGTAAAAACAAAAGACATAGCTAATGTGAACAAGGCTCATATTCTCTAGTCAGAGTCTCTTATGAAAGGACTATGAAAATACATTATATGTGTGGTTTCTTGACTAATTTAGGGTATATATATTTGACCCCATTTTATTCTAGTGACGAAATTAAAAGAAGTACTAGAGTAAAAAAAAAATGTGTACCTAAACCTACATACATGGAGATGAATGTGCTACAAAGGGTCCAACTCACTTCCTGGCAAGGGAAGTGGTTGAAGAGATGTATAGTGCCTAGAGAAAGAAGGAATCACTAAAATGGATGCCCCCTATACCAAATCTATAATTGGAATATATGTAACATGGAGAAGGATGGTAATGCTTTCCCTATGCTGAATTTAGTTGGAATGAGAAATGCTTAGAAGCCCAAAACCAATGTATGCCCTTTATCCCACATAAACTTATGTAATCTATAATGTGTGTATAGAATTTGCATGATATAAATAATAAAATCTATTATGCCCCCACTCTGAATATCTAAATTAAAATTGATAAATGCTTGGAGGCCCAAAACTAATATCTATCCTCTATCCCACACAAACATGTGTATTCTAGGTTTGGGTAATATAATGGACCAACAACTATAGATAGCTATGTGGTCTAACTTGGTGATAACCTGGGTACATCTAAGTGTAATCTAAAACTTTGGTAAATGTGTAAAAAGATAATTACATGTATTTCCATTTCAATTTGTATAATCCTAGATGATGAAGAACATGAACATATGTGCCATGCCCCCAAATCTAGTATGTGGGTGATGCATATATATAGTCTGGTAATCTATATAGCCATATGTGATATGAATTATTGCGCCATGTCCCATGTGTAAAATTGGAGATCAAAAAACCATGCTCTGCACTATGCCTATAATCTACTATCTAGTCCTATAATTGTGTCATATTGTATGAAGTTGTATCTGTGAAAAGTGTAGAAATGTACATGCCCCCAAATATAGTATATGAGTCTGAATCTATATTAAAGTCACTTTGAATCCATGTAATCTAAACCACTATATCTATAAACTAAAGATATATCCCTTTGAATGTCTTGAGTAATTTTGAGTGACTCATGTAATCTAAATAACTATGTATTTTGATTGATCTAAGTTAAATATCATAATATGAATACTAGAGGTGTAAGAACCATGGTTTATCCACATATGAGAGTGGATAGACATGTTGGGTGAGTGTAGGAAAAAGAATAATAGGAATGATGCCCCCTTTTTAGGCATATGGATGAGATCATATGATAGAGGAGTTTGAGCTAAAAGTGATGATGAGTGGTGTAATGATAGAAGTAAGGTTGGCATATTTTAAATTGATTAAGTAGTTGTTTGATTGATGAGATTGAGTTGTTAAAATAAAAACAAATTTTTTATTGATGATGATCAAGGTGTCTATCTGGGTGTAAGAGAGGTATAGAGATGTGTGTTCCATAGTAGGAAAATGAATTAGTAAGAGATATAAGATGGTGTGATGTCTAAGGTATCATTATCATGATTTCATGGAAGAAAGTGATTTTAAAAATGGTATTTTACTTTAGATGAAAAAGTTATTTGATATAGGAAAATTGCATTTATTCTTGAATCATTTGTGTATTGACTAGTTTAAGATTTAGAGACCTAGAGTAAGAGATATGTTGAGGAAATGAGCAGTTACCATGACCTAGTTGAGCATTTGGTAGCCCAAGTGGAGGTTGGAGGTGATGTTACCTTGGTAAGTATCTAAAACACAAGATTTTTGCCTATTTATAAGCCTATTTTTGGTGTTTTTGAGCTATTTAACGTAGCCTAGGAAATTTTTGACTAGTTCCAACACCCCTATCTAGGATTTAGTGCTCTTGTCTTGGGGTCAATAGTATTGTCTAGGTTTTATCACTCTTCTCCTAGGATAAATAATCCTATCCAATGTTGGTGTCCTTTCTATATCACTATTATCCACTAGGCTTGATTTTCTAGGATTATAATTTGTTGCATGTTATTTTATTATTTTATAGAATAATAGAGTTTATTCCTAATTAAATAAATGTGTTTTATTAAGGTAAATCAATAAATAATGTGTAATAATTAGGCTACTAATTTGTGTAAATATATTATGTTTTTACCTTTTCTAAAATTAGAAAAAATAGAGAGAAAATCAAAATTAACTGGAAACTAACTAAGAAAAGTGTTGTAGGGTTTGAAATTTTTTACGAAATCTTGGGATACTATCACAAATAGGATCTTGGAGTTCATTTTTGGATTGGATAGGAGCATAAAAAGTGGGACACCTTGTTTTCAGTGTTATAGTCCTTTTTTGGTGTTTTTATCCAAGTGATTTGAGTTTTTCAGGTTCTACTTGGTGGGTCTAGGTTACCCTATTAGTGAAATATTGAAACCTAAAATTCTTTGAAGATCATTGTGCATCTATTTTAATCTTCAAAACTTGAGGAGATCTTTATGCTTGAACATGAATGGTAAATTAGGAAAGACATAGAAGGGGTTAGTGTGTAAAGTATACATTGGACACACTTCACACCCTATGTATGTGAATACTACCTACACACCAATACTCCAAGGAGGGATTAAGCTAATGTAGTTCTCCCATTAAAGTGCTTGGTGCAATTATGTATGAAAATTTAAATGGATACAAATTAGGTGTACTTGGAATGATTAGGGACTAGTTTAAGAGCTTTAATAAGCTTGGAATAATATTTGAAGGTTGTATGTAGAGAATAGGGGAAAGTTCTTGAATGTACTTACTTATATTCTTACTTCTCTCTTGTAAATGAGTGTCAACCCTTCTAAGTGGACTTTAAATGGAATTTTATAAGGGATTTAATGATCATGGGTTAAATTAATTCACATTAGGTTGACATTAATTAGGATAATGATTTGTGAGAATATGACTATTTGAGAGAACTTTGCACTTAGACATTAGTGCCAAAAATAAGACACCCTAGGTTTCATTGCTTCTGTCTAAGTTAGGTGCTATTGTCTAGAGGGAATAAGACCTTAGGGATGTATTTGGGCATAAAATATATACTTGGGTCTATAATGGTTAATTTTGAAAGGTTGTGGATGATTGGGAATCAGTGAAAGAAAATCCTAAAAGTGTCGTGCAAGAAAGTAGGACCTATGGATTAGGTGTCTTTAGCCATACTCAAGTAACCAAATTTTGTATTTTATATGACTATATTTACTCCCCAATTATTATAGTGATGTATCAAAGTGAAATACTAGGATAAAGGAAAAATATAAATCATACCTAAACGTACCTACAAAGGTGAAACCCATGAAGCTCGTGTGATGCTGAGTAATGTTGGATAGTGCATAGAGAGCACATTATGTAAGTATGAATCTACAAAGTGAAACAAAGAGTAGATTAGTTATTATTAAATTTGATATAAAATAAGAACATAAAAAATCTAAGTTAAATAAAAATGAAGAGAAAGGAACAAATACACCTCACCAAGTACATGAACCAATATAAAACCTATTTTGATCTTGAGTAAGGTTGAGTAATGTTGGATTGTGTTGGATGATGTTGTACCAAAAGTTATATTATGAATAGAGTTAAATGATTAATTCATAGAAAAGTGTCTCAAGAATACAAAGTCTAGCCCTTTGTCTCCGTCATTGCCTATGGAGTGAAGCTAAATGATCATGCATGTAATAATTGATGTTTGGACTACGTGTCCAATCCTTATGAATAGGTGGCTCAAGAATACAAAGGCTAGCCATTTGGTTCTATTTTTGCCCCATGAAGTGAGGATATGAAGTGATACTAGTATAGAATAGGTGTCATATGTTATGGATTAAGGAGCCTATGGATGTTCTTATAATATGATGATGTGGTGTAGATAGCTAAATATATGATAGAAATTAGGCCAATCTTGGCCATTCTAAAAGATGGAGATTAGGTTTGTATGAAAGCCACTAAAAATTGGATGCACTAGGCTTATGTGAAAGCTAATTCATGAAATTAGGTACTCAAGAAGTTAAACTTATATGAAATTTCAACTTGAAAAATATTCCAACCACCTATAGATGAAGTAAGGCATGTAACTACTGAGAATGCCTGGGTAATAAACTGAACTCAGAAATAAAATAAGACCAATGTGTCATGCACATTGTTCCCAGTCACTAGTTTATACAACATGGATTCTGATTTGGAAGTTATGTCAACTACCTAATATAAAACTATAAGTGAGAGACATCATGACACACATTATACCCTCTATATCTAGATTCCTTAAGAAAATTATACTAAAACTATTGATTCTAACTAATCTAGATGTGTAAAAACTATAACTAAGATGAGAATTTTTTTCTTATTACTAAAAAACTTAGGTGTTTTTCTTCTTAGATAAGAGCACAAAAATGAGGACACCCTTGTGTTTTGTGTTTCTATCCATTTCTATCACTATTTTCCTATGCTAAAATTGGTTGTTGATCTAGAATTCTCATTGTTTTTCTATTCTGTTCTGAATGGTTTGACCTCTGGATTCTAAACTAGGTATCTAAATGTTGTTATTTTCACTACTAGGAGATTTTATCTCTATGACAAAAACCCTTATTTATTTCCCCTCTTTTGAGGGTTGGAATGATTGAACCTATAATGACTACCCTTAGAAGAAAAGAGTCTTGCAAGTGTGTTAATCTAGAATTATACATGGTATAGAAATGATAATCAATAAGATATCTTATGATATATTAATATTTGTATTGATATATTTTTTGATCAATAAGGGTATGCCTAGATAGATATACAAATGTAATAACATGTTCAATGTATTTAACTGGAACTAGAAATGCTAGATGTTAGTGGTTAGTTATTAGTTATTAAATGTTAGTTGTTAGTTATTAATTGTTAGTTGTTATTTGTTATTTGTTAGTTTTTAGTTTTCAAGCATGGATGGAGCATGATGTCCATTATGGTATCTAAGAAATCAAGTAAAATGCATGATATGGATTATGGTATTGCAACAATAAAAAAAATCAAGTAAACAAGCACATGGAGTAAGAAGTAAAAAGCATACAAGGGTGGCCAAGGGGCCATGCAAACAAGGGACATGGGAAAATTCCACTTAAACTAAAAAGGAAGTATATAAGGCATGTTAAAAAGCAAAATACACATATAATTTGAAATAAGCAATGATTGGCATGAGGGCCATAGGCACATAGAAGATTAAAAGCAAGGGTCATTAGTAAATGTCCAAAGGTACACACACATGAGTAGAAGGAAAGGATATTGCAAAATTTCCTAAGGCACACATAAGAAAAAAAATGGAACTAAAAATATAATCACATCTATCTATGCAAAGAAAGAAAGGAAAGTGTGTAAAAATTTGGAAAATACAATAACATCTATCTAATCAAAGAAAGAATCAAAGCATGCAAGACATGTTTAGTACAAGACTAGGTATATGCTAGGAAATACATAAGTGCTAGATACTAATGAAATGTCGATATAGTAATCTATGTAATATAGTATGTATGTATGTATGTATATATATATATATATATATATATATATATATATATATATATATATATATATATGTGTGTGTGTGTGTATATATATATGTATATTTATATATATGTGTGTGTGTGTATATATATATACATATATATATATATATATACATATATACATATACATACATATATATACATACATATATATGTATGTATGTATGTATACACACACACATATATGTATATGTATGTATGTATATGTATGTATGTATGTATGTATGTATATATATATATATATATATATATATATATATAGTATGTCAACATGGTAACTAGAGTGTGTGGTGTAAGAATGACATAATTTGGATGGTGTAGTCATGTAGAAGATTCCCCCTATGGGAAGATGTATGTCTTTGTGTTTCTCAAATGTAGAAGTAGGATGCCCCCTCAATGGGTATAATGAAGCAATCAAGGAATTATAAATTACTGCACACACTCAAAGAAGATAAAGTGGAGCATGGTAATGTAGATAATTGATAAAAATAGCATAAAACAACAAATATAAGTCTAACATAGTAGAAGATATGTAAAGCATGGATGATGCATATAATCTAATTTTTTTTTGGTGTTTTTGAATTATTTGAATATTTTTGTATTTTGTAATTTTGTATTGTTTTTATATTTTTGAAATTTTAACTATGTAGAATCAAGAAGAAGAGATTATGTAAAAGCAATGCTAGGATAGGATGATACGAACTGATGAATCTCATATGAGACTTCCTATCATGGTGTCCTATATCAAGGAGTGTAATCATGCATAAATGTGAAACATGTTGAAAATGCTAAGACTGTGGCTCTAAAAGCTATATATATTGTAGATGCTTTGAAATATCTAAAGTAGAAACTAGATTTTGGGTCTCATTATTACTCTAAAAATTGGATGTAACTATAGGGCTCTTAGGGACCTATTTAAAAGTAGGAGAAGTTCTCTAAACCTATGCTTTATGTGTAGACCCATGAGATGTCAATGAAAGTACTTTAGATGCGAAAACTATATTTGGAAGCTATCTAGAATCCTAAATCTAAGGAAGTGTATTAACCCTTTATACTAGTGATGGATTTGTCAATTGTGTTTGAATCTGTACTGGAGGAAGAATAGTAACTAGTGGAGAAACTAAAATTGGTGGAGAAGCTATAACTGGAAACTATAAAGTAGATGAATATGAAGTGGGTAGTGGTAATTCATATGGAACTCTACCAACTATAATAAATTGATTAGAGTGAATGAATTTCATGCATCTATGAACTGTAGATGGTACTTCTTGAATTTTTTGAATCCATGGATGACCAAGTAACATATCAAAAACTCCTACACTAGGAACTATAGTGAAATGTGTGGTCACATATGTTAGACTAATATGTAAAGGAAGTACAATCTCACCTAATGAACTCTATATATGCCAACTAAATTGATTGATAACTATATTTGTCAGGGTGATATCCTTCTCTAAATAACCCAAATGTTGTAATAATGTAATGGTGCACATGTTGACACTAGAACCATTATCAATGAGATCACTATGAATGGGCTGATTATGAATATGTGATTTGATAAAGAGTGCATTATAATCTAAATTATCCTCCATAATATCTTAGTCTAAGAAGGATATTGAAGGTCTATATGGAACACTAAATTGATACACACTGATCATACTACTCAAAATATGTGACTCAACTAAAGGTGCCTGGTATGTAACTAGTGGTGGATGTGCATGATATGCATGGTGAACCCCTAATGTGCCCACTATATCTTGTTTTAAATTCTATATAAATGGATCTTAGAATACTTTCAAAACTATATCTTATTTTGGCTTAGCCTTTGGAAGCTCAACTTAAGTACCAAGATGAAGTAGGTTGTCATCTATCAAGTCCTATATTTTATGTCTCAAACTAATGAATCTATTTGTAGTGTGACTTGGTGACCTTTGATAATCAAAAAATACCTATTGATCATATCCCTTGGGAAGAGGTTTGGTTAGATCAAATTCTTGATTAGGAAAGAGAGATATGGTATTACAATCTAAAAGCTGCTATAAAACCCTAGTTGGAGGAACTGAAAGATGTGAGAAAGTATGTTGAGGTGGTGCTAATAAAACTATATGTTGAGGAGGATATAAAGCTACATTTACTATAGGTTTATTTTTTCATTTTGTATCATTAAACTTGACCTTTTATGGTACTTTGTTATTACTATTAGTATTTGTGTATGGAATGCTTTTATACTTGAGTTTTCCCATTGAAATGAGTTTCTCTTCTCTTTCCTTTAATATATGACACAATTAAATGAAGGAATAGAATCACTTGAACATAATTGATTCATTAAGTTCTAGTAGAAGAATCTATTTTAAGAGGTCTTGTAACCCCTAAGCTTCCATGGGACTAGCCATATTAGCCAAGATGGTATTATATTAATGAACATAGTCTATGAGATGATCATTTGGTCATTGTTTCTATTAAGCAATTTGGGATTATAAAACCTTATCACCAATGTTAATAATAAATTGTGCTAATAATATGTTAGATAAAGGATTGAATGCATAAATTGACTAATTTAATAGACTATAGAACCATTGTAAAGAATCATCCTTTAGGCTTTATGGAAATAGCTTGGTAAGTAGCCAGTCATTGGGTACATAGTCCAAGCATGTTGCATGAAAATATCTCAAGTGTGTCTCTGGATCACCCTTTACATCATAAAGAGTAAGCTTGGGTTGAACAAAACTTTATGGCAAGGGTGTAGAAGCAATGTGACATGCCAATGGTGTATGTAGAAGAGAAAAAGAATCCAAATATTGCATAGGTCTAGTGGTACCTTTATCAAAATGTTGAACCTTGGATTTAATAGATCTTATCTCTTACACAAGGATTGTCACATTAGGAGAGAGGGATGTACTAGTCATAACTAGTGGTATAGAGATAAGTTAGGATACTTTAGGGGGTTTTTAAGAATTAATTTCCCCCGTAGTGTCATTTTCAACTGGTTGCTCCATGGTTTGAGAATATTGACCATTGTTCACTTTTTGTTGTTCATATTATAGAATTATAATCATGTCATCTTGCATATCTAGATGTTTTGCTAAGAGTTATTGAAGTTATCTTTTATACATTACATCAAAATGGATATATATTGGGCCATTGTGAAAGTAGGAAAATAGTTTATGATGTGTTTAAATGTCTTTGAAGAATTTTTAATAATCAATGTGCTAGAAAAGGAAATTATTGAATATAAGAAATGTAAATTCCTAAAAATAGTTAATTCAAATTTGTGCAAAAAGGGTATGGAGCTTCTAGACATATAAGGTGATACCTCAAGAAGCAAAATAGGAGCTAGTACATGCAACTAGCAATTTTTTCAAAAATATTTGTGCAAAATATTATGAATTTTTGTAATTTATATTGAATTTTTGAGCTAATTATGCAATATAAAATTTAGAAAATGGTTGGAAAATTAATGGAAAATAACTAGGAGTTATTCGATGTAACTAGGGTGTCTGAATAATTTTTTTTTAAACTAGTATGATAATTTGATATGAATTTATAGAAAATTTGTAGAATTTTTCTTGAAAAAGTTAGGAAAATCAAAAAATATTTATAACATTAGAAATATATTTTTTCTAGTGTTTGGAATGTGTTTATATGCAAAAAGGATGTAGTTTGTACAAACTAGGGTTTTAAAAAAATATGTGATAATTTTGTAATTAATTTGTAGATTTCTAATTTTTAAATATATGAAAAATTAGGAAAATATATAAAAATATAAAAAATAATTTACCCTAGTGTTTCTAGGGTTTTTTTGTGAAAATTTGAAGTAAGTCAGGGTCACCAAATGTTTTATTATTTTTTAGCATAATGGAATTTTATTCTTAATGAAAATAAATGGGTCTGAGTAGGGTAAATCAGTAAATAATGTGAAATAATTAGGCTACTACTTTGTTTAAATAGATTATATTTATACCTTTTCTAAAAATAGAAATAATAGAGAGAAAATCAAACTTAGCTGAAAATTGATGGAGATGGGTGTTGTAGGGTCTAGAAATTTCTATACAAGGTTGGGAGACTATCACAAATAGGATCCTAGATTTTGTTTCTAGACTATATAGGAGTTTCAAAAGTGGGATACCTTGTTATTTCTCGCTATATTCATTTTTCAATCCTATTTTCCATGTGAACTAAGTTTTGTAGGTTACATGACCACTGGGTTGGAGTGTAAAAGTTATTTTAGTATGATCACATAACTAAATAGTTTGGGGTACCATAAGATGTGCCCTTTATAGCATGAGTATGGGTGAGGAGTGTGTGGGCACCATTCAAGGCATGAACTTGTGTAAGGCCTATTAAGTCTAAGTTAGAACCATTACCTTTAGATATGTAATATGTTTCTATAGATATTACTGATGTAGATGATGTTGGATGTATAGAGGTATATACCACATGCTGGAGTAGGCATCAATAGGTACCATTGTATGTTGTTGATGGAGGGGATGCTCCCAATTATGAGGATCTTGTGTCGATCTAGATTATGGGAGGTAAGTAAAAATTACATTTGAATTGCTTATAAGCTTATGATTTTTAAGTTTGATTTGAATTTATATATATAATGTAGTGTTACACATTATGTATAAGTGGAGTGGGAGGTGTGCAAGATGAAACACAAGATGGGGAAGGAAATGGAGATAATGGATTCTAGGAGACCATCATCGAGTTGACACTTTAAAAGCTCACACAAAATGTATTTGATAATGTTGTGGAGGAAGGTTCGATAGAGTGAATGATAGTGATAGGTGGTGTTTATGATCATTTATTTTATAGAGCTATGATAATGATAGTTCTATATGTTAGAGTAGTGGGAGAGAGAGATGAGTTGAGGACTAAGCTACATAGTCATAAAATACCTCCACTTGGTTATGTATTGATGAGTATGAGGATTAAGTATGA
Source organism: Torreya grandis (assembly GCA_037957365.1). Lineage (NCBI taxonomy): Eukaryota > Viridiplantae > Streptophyta > Pinopsida > Cupressales > Taxaceae > Torreya > Torreya grandis. The sequence continues at coordinate 1,314,519 of JARHVA010004545.1, read as the reverse complement.
GTAAATAGAGCATTAGAAGTGGAATGTAGACTTGTTTGAGAATCATGGTCAGTTTCTAGAGTGAAATAGTTGTTTTATGAGGCACTCAGGAGATTGAAAAGGTGTTGGGTCATTGAGTGGCAGAATGGATTATGGGACCAATACTAGTGGAGAGAGTGAGACTAAAAGTGAGAGCATGATTCCCATTCATGATTTATTATACCTTGATGTGATGTATATGTTTTGAAAACTTTGTGTTATATATATATATATATATATATGGATAATGGTTTGATTTTGACTCATGTGTACTATGTTATGGATTTTGGAGTATATTGGTATATTAACATGTAAATGATTGATTTTAGAAGTAGTTGATTTAGTATTGATTTCAAGGTTGTGGATGTTATGGAAAAATGTTGTTTGTGATTTGATTTTATTGTTCATGATATGTTGATAAGTATGATGATAGTTTTGGTTTGTAATCATTTATGAGCAAAAAACTTGTTGCTTTTATAATTGGTAAATTGCTTTGATAAAGTGAATTGGTTTAGGATTAGAAAAATAGCATATTGGTAAGGTTCAGATTTGGATAATTTGGTTCACCTAGGGATGGCTATTTGGAACTAATAATGCTAGTTGTTAGTATGAGGGGATGTAAGAGAGAACTATGTGGTAAATTCTTAAAGAGTGGCTCAAAAGTACAAAGGCTGGCCCTTTGACTCCTTCATTGCCCTGCTAAGTGAAGTTATGAACTGATATCCATATGAATGTGTGTTTTTTCTCTATCTAAGCCTTGATGGCCAACTGAAAAAGTTCCCATACTACTCATGTTGTGTAGGAACATATGTTGTATCTGATATTATATATTATACACTAACTATAGCTATGAATGGAGACTCTACCAAATGTAACCTTACTAGATGTGCAACTAAAGCTATGTGCTATGAAGAAGGCTCATCTATCCATAATCATAGTGGATTTATATGTGAAATAAAACCTTGTGACCTCTACTATGATGCATATGATTAATCAATAGATTGAGATGGAGCTAAAACCTATGATAGGGGCTCATCTAATATCAATTATAGCAGGTTGCTACATTAAATAGGTCCTTAAAAATATGGTATTAGTGAATCTCTATTTGGATAAATAATATGTGATATGGGTTGATTTAATCTTAACCATAATAGGATTCTACGTGAGATATGACCCTAAAAATATAGTCATAGTGAATATATCTTTAGAATAGTACTCTATTATGATTCCTATGGCTATGTTTAATATGTATATGGAACTGCACTATGTACTCCTCTAACTATAGGTTATATGTAGGTTGTTCTTACTTTAATAGTTTCCAAACCTTCTAAATATATATAATAGGAGATCCCTTTTGAGGCTATATCTTAGAACCCACATTACTCTCATGATGAGTGACCAATTATTCTTGTAAAGGGATGTCATGGGAAGACTTAGTCATGGATGAATGAGGTATATAGTTCCATGATGGAGGAGATCTTGATGCCCCATATGTAAATGATATGACGTCATTATAAACACATCTATTAATGAAATCTCTACATCCATAACAATCATTATCTCTATGTCCATGGCTATGATAATAATTATAAAAGGGTCAATTTGTCTATCTATGTAAGACAAGTGGATCTCATCGATGAGTAGAAGGTAATGTGATTGACCTCATATCGATTAGTGCTAATAATATAAAGCATGGGCTATCCCACTCTAAATCAAACTATAGTGGTGCCTTGTTATTATTCTCTGTAGTGCATATTATAAGTTTTGCTCTAGATAGTGGCTCTTTATTATTAACTTGTTTATTTTCTAGTTATGGGCCCATATATTGTTTAGGACATGGTGGATGTTGTGTGCTAGGAGTTATAGATATAATTCAATCAATTAAATCTTCCTCAATCAATCCTAATTTATTTTCTAAAGCTAGAACTGTATAACATAAGTGCATGAAGGAGGATTCTACTTGATATAATAGATGATCCAAGAGAAGTTGACAAATCCCTTTAATAAATACATTTTGAATCTCTAAATATTTTGGTTTATAGATCAATCATAATATGTGCATCCTAAATCATAAGATATAGTCACTAGCTAACTCTGAAGTATTTTGATGCAATGTATCAAGTTTCTCAAATGTCACATGAGGGCCCATGTTTTCTATGTAATATTTGAGAAATTCCTCCTCTAATTTATCATATGTGTGCAACAATATTATGGGGATTATATGAAAGAACCAATTGTGTGTTTCCCCCACTAATGTCTATTGAAATAATCTAAGTATAATCAAAGGGATCGCATGATATGATAAAGCCTTATGAAAGGCTTGAAGGTGTATGAATGGATTTATAGTTCCATCAAAGTGAGTCAATGATGGTATTTGGAAATGCTTAGGCAATGAATCTTTTAAAAATTTATTCAAAAGAGGGTTACCATGTAAATCACTGGCATCCATCTAAGACTTGTAAGCCTTGTTTTCCAAGGTAAGGAGATGTACTTGGTGTTGTAATTTACCAAATGTATGCATCAAATAAATATATTGGGATGGTATAATAGCATATTGAATTGGTTCATTTAATCATTGAATTAGATCATTAATTTTAGCCATGGGAATGTTACATTTAGAAATTAGATAATAAAGAAGGGGTGTGCTCACTTAAACCTTTGGAGGAATGGTAACTTGGACCTTAGTGGAGGGATGTGAGTTACCATTCTCTTTATGTGAAGAGTGAGAAATAGGTGCTACTATAGTGAGGGGTGGCTCGGGAGATTCATTGGTATCTTTATGTTTTAGTGAATCACATTCTAAATGAGTAGAAGATGTGATGTTATCATTAACATGTGCATTATTTGAAATAGAATCATGTGTAGAGGTAGATACAACATTTGGTAGTGCATTGTGTTTGAGAGGAGTGAGAGAAGAGTTAGGAACATGAGATTCATTTTGTTCTTCACTATGTGCATAATAATCATCATTATTCCATGCATTATCATATTTGAAATATTTTTCATAATCAATCTCATTTGCATGTTCACTATCATATTCATTATCACTTCCATTTTCACTAGGGAGAGGTTTACAAGAAGAATTTAGTTCTTTTCTAATATTGAATAAATTATCATGTGAATTTGGAATATTATGTGCATATATGTTATCCATGGATGGAGTGTATGCATTATTTTCATTTTCAACATGAGAAGTAAAAGTAAGAGTTTTATCATTTAGACATTCTTTTGATAAAGTAGATTTAGAAACATGAGATTGATTTTTTGAACTATGCATTGGCAATTTCATTCTATTGCATTTATAATGTTATATTTTGAACATAGAAGTAACAAAAGAGAGATAAAGATTAGGTTCACTTGAAATTATAGGACTAATTTGTTTATTTGTTGTATTGTGCATAGGAGAATGAGGTAATAAGTTCCTTTCCCATTTATCAAACTTATTTTATTTAGAAGAGGGAATAAAAGAGATAGTTTTGAGAGAATAAAATGCATAGATTTTGTATTCACTATCACTTTCACATGTATCATCATATTCCTCATTAAAAAAATAGTAATTATATTCATTTTAAATTAAATCACGTTCCACATTTTTAGCTAATGTGAAATTTTTCAAATTTGTCCATTCATTGTCATAATTATGAGAAAAAAATAGAAACTGATATATGGGATGAGAGGGAGAAGTGCCTTAGTGGAAATTTTATTTCTTCCACTAAAGAGAATATGTAAAATTACTATTTAATCAAATAAATAAAAAAATAACTACTAACATAGAGATTTTGAAAATAGTTTTGACAATCTAAAAAATTTAAAAATATTTAAAAATATTTTTATAAACATTGGAAGGAAGGCTTGAGGTGTGAGGACCTAGTTTGGAAAGATAGGGTTTTGGGCTAGGTTTTTAGAATTGTTTGAAAATTATGGAAATAATTTAAATTCTAAAAATGATTTTGAAAAGGATAAATGCACAAACATTTTTTAAAAAAATAGAAATTAGAAATTAGAAATTTAATTTTTACACAAAATAACTAATAACATTGATATTTTGAAAATAATTTTGACACTCCAAACAATTTTCAAAAATTCCAGAATATTTTTCTGAAAATTATAAGGGAGGGAGGCTTAGGGTTTGAGGACCTAGTTTGAAAATATAGGGTTTTTGTTTAGGGTTTTAATTTTTTTGAAAATTATTATAATAATTTAAATTCTAATAAAATATTTGAATATAATTAATGCACAAAAATTTATGCAAACATCATAAATTTGAAATTAAATTTTTGTACAAAATTTAAAGGAAAAACCCTAAGTGTACCTAGGGTTTTGAATTTGTTCAAAGTAAGTTAGGTTCACCAAATATTTTATTATTTTTGGAAAACTAGGTTATAGTTCATAAACAATAAATGGTCTAGAATAAGGGGAAATATCCAATCAAATATAGTAAAATTTAGTTTTTTATCAAAATTAATTACATCAATTACATAGGGAGAAAAATATACTTATCTAGAAAAATAGTCTAAAATAGATGATTCAGGGCTTAAAATCTACTACATAGGTTAGTATCATAAATATCAATTTGGATTTCATTTGATGAAAGGATAAGATAGTTATTATAAGACACCCCTAGTGTCTAGTGATATAGTCTTTTTCTACTATTATTGTCTTGAAGGCCTAAGCTTTTTCGGTTTTGTCTGTTGTCTCAGTGTGAACTTGTGTATGAAATTTTGGAGGCTGAATGTCAATAGATCTCATTGTAGGTCCATTTCGATCTTCAAAACCTATGTATACACACACAAAACAACAAATACATAAAAATCATAAGGGAAAAAACTGGGTTAGGGGAAGTATGATCACGTGATCTAGAATCCCTACTATCCTAATCACTACCTACATTAGCCCTCAATCTAGGGTCTTCGATCAAATGTAGTTCTCCTTTAGGGGATGTATAATCAATGCACATGATAGATGTAAGTGTGAACTTTTGCCTAGGCCCTTCCTTGATCAATCATGCAAGTCTATGTGTGATGCATAATGTTAAGCTATACTATTGACTAATTTATAATTATGTAATGTGCCAATGTAGTAAGTGATAGATATAAAATTCCTTATGTAGTCATTTATAGAGGAGATTATTTATTTTTAATTTTGGAGATTTATTTGCATTAGGCCAAAATTGAAAAACTTAAGGACAAAGCTAAGAAAGGGTCTAGGAATCATTAAGCAAGGAAACTAACCATTGGAGTTCAAAATTAACTTGGATAAGAGCACTAAAAATAGACACCCTAAGGTCCAATTTTGTAGTCCAATCCTAGAACTCCTATCCTAAATGCTCAAGAAATAGGGTGTGGAATAAGCATGGAAAATCTAACCTAGATGACGTAGAATGAAGTTCCATAAGTCTATGGATGATGGAAATAAGAAAAAAAGGTGACTCAAGCATGAAATAAGACCAATATGAATAAAAATAAAAGATAGCTAAATTGAATGAGGCTCATATTCTCTAGTTGGAGTCTCATGTGAAAGGACTATGAAAAGACATGATATGTGTGGTTACTTGACCAATTTAGGGTGTATAAAATTTCTTTTATAAAATATATGTGTATTTAAATTGAGAATGGAAACTATATAATACCTATAATATTTATAAGTGCCTTCAAGATCTATTATTATCTTTTAGACCTTGATATCCCCTATAGTGAAGATATTGTTGTAAATTAGATAGAGACAGGTGATGTTCAATAAACCTTATAAGTATTGGGCTGAAGATATATAACACTGGGTGAATAATGAAGTAATAGACTCTTATACCATTCCAAAATGAAGATAAGCAGTTAGATTTGGGATGTTATTACATATAAGATCTTTGGTGCTAGTGCCATAATACATGCCAATAAATTATTGATACTTATTCTACATATGATCTTAGATGATAAGCAGATTGCTAAACTCGAAGGAAATATAAATTTTAATATATCCCACTTGGTGATGAGGGTTAGGAAGGGAGGAAACTTTTATATGATGTCATATATAGTAGATAACCACTATTTCACACTTACCTTCAAACATACTTCTTTTCCACATTAGACACCTTATATTCCCCTAGTTTATGTTATCTACTCTAAATTGTACATCCACCATTTCATATCTCATATTGAGGACATATGCAATCACTTATACCAACCCTTATACTTAGTTATCAACTAGAATATAATTCATTAGATTTTAGAGGAGATGAGGGCACGCATAATAGTTATTAGAGATGATTTATAGTTTTACTATAATTAGAGTTAAAATAATTAATGATCCCTATTTAAATTCTCTTTGAGTTCTCATCCATCTTCCATCTCACATTAAACATGTGTTGTTTCCCTTGTGTAAATCCATCAACCTTGAGGTTCTCCTAGGTTTATACTAGGCATGGTATAGTGGCACACACTACTCAAAGTCTACATACCCTAAGTTTTGTTACTCAATAACCCAACCAAACACCTAGTCCCAATCCAACCATGTAGCCAATTTATCTTATGCCCTCTCAACCTAGCATCCTTACAACTATTATTAATGAATTTGTTCCATTTATCACCCCTACAAATATGTATAACATTATATTTTATCCACTTCCTATTTATCAACCTAAAATCACACCATAAATTAATACCTTCTATGCCCCAATTACATATGTTCTACATACTCCTAGATTTAATTTCACCATGCCTATATCCTTTTTGAGTTTAATAAGTGGTCTCCCCAATGTCATTGGGTCTATAGTACACATGTTATAGGACCAAGTGTGGCTTACATGACCTGATTTCAAAATTCCATCCCCATTAGTTATACCACATTCTCTCATGATTCCACAAATTGACCTTCTAATTATATTGAACCCCCTCCACATGTGTGGCTCCTTCATATGTTTCACAAGATGAAAATTATTCTAATACAACTTTACATAGATTTAGACTTGTCATTGGGGGAGACTCAATATATGCCTTGAAAATGATCAAAATAAAAAAATCCAAAATAATTAATCAAGGTGACCTATATATTCAACATACGTTTGACAAGGGAACTATGAAGCTAAGTAAGGTCATGACCTCAAATTTCATTCAAAAGGGCAACCCAATAGTATGTAAAATAGAGGAATACATGTTCTCTAACTCTCAAGAGAATAAATACTAGAGAAGAACACATTTTCAAGGATCTATCTCAATTATAAAAGCCACCTATGAGATGGTATAATAAATGATGGAGGATTTGAGAGACTTGATCAAAACTCTAGTCCTAGGTTATATCTTCCTTCCCAAAAAACCATTATGATAAAATTAGATGAGGCTCTTTATGAATTATTTATTTCATTAGTATCAATTATTTAGGCATTAACTAAGATTTTTTCACTTTATCAAAAGTCATAAAAATATTTAATGTAGATTATTATATTATATAATAATATGAATAAAATGTTATTGTGATAAAAAAATGAATGTTCAATTAGTCAAACATGATTCCACTAATAGATCTAAATTTCTATCAAACATTTATTGTGAACATGAGAAAATCTTTGGTGGAGTGGTTGAGGCATGTAAGATTGACTATGACTCCTTTGTAAGAGATAAAATAAAATATGATGGGATAAAATGAGGTTAACCTAACTATAATGCTCAACAAATATTTCATTGGTATTTCTAATTATTAATATAGGGTACATCTTAAGAGGTTTAAAATAGATTTCAAATGGAAGGTCACCAAGAAAAACTGGTAAATATTATAGACAATTATTGACTTATCCACCCAAGCCAATGATAGAAAAAATAAGGTGGGTATAGTAAAAATAAACCTCAAGCACACATAAAAAATCCACATAGAATTTATGACATGTGGAGACGTGTTGTTTCATGAGCCACCATTCAATATTGATAAATTAAACTAGGAAGTTAAGTTTATTTCTCAGACCATAATAGCTCAGGAACAAAAAATTGGCTAGGTGGTATTCCAACAATTGGTTATAATTTAGTTAAAATAATAATGTCTCGTAATGGTCCTAGTGGATAAATATATTGTGTGTTTATTTTTATGATCCTACTCTTTTTTATATCTTATATGATGCATGATTGTAGTTGTAAAAAAATGGGCTATAATGCTTTTAAATGGGATGATATTCTCTTAGATGGTGGGTCTCATATCTCATTTTTATATATAAAACTCTTTGTAATGTTGTATCATGGTCATAATTATAATGGAAAAACATGATAACTTCTAAAATTTGAGAGAATGTTCATTATTTCTTTCTATTTTTCTATGAGTCAATACATGATTCATAAGATAAATATAATGAGTGTTTGCTACTATTAGAAGATATGGTATTAATATTGATTGATAAATTATGTATTTATGTAGGTTAAGTTACTTAATCCTAATAATATATAAAATTTGTTGTATTTTTTTTTAAATAGTTCTAAGTGAATGTGTTTTCTATCAATATTTATCACTATTCATCTTTTGATATAATGTTGCAGGGATCATGTTCATCACCAAGTTCCCCATACTCTCTACCATGTTTAGTATATTTTGAGGCCAAATAAAACTACTTATAAATAGGTTGTCCTCAATCAAGTCCATAAATAGTCTATTAGATTATTTGTAGTTCCCATAGAATCTAAGAAATCTTTTTTATTCCTTACTCTTTCTCATTTTGCATTTATTTTATTCAACTCATAGTCAAGTTTATTATTATTCATTGTGATGAAATTTTTAAATATCTCTATAGTTGGGAGGCATAAGTGATCTCTTTGGTGATATAAATGGCATGCTTTAATTATTCCTAGTATGCTACAAAGGAGATCTAGAAATGGTAACTCATGCTCAAGGCTATATTTACAATACTAAAATGAGAGGATCCCATGGGAATTTTTGTATGGGAAAAATCCACATAAATGTTATCATAACCATAGCTATAAGTAAAATAGTTTATAATGTACTAGAGTGTATTTATAGATCAAACATTTATGATGCCACCTAACCTTGAGATACATTGCATACTACTACACATACTACTAGATGTAAATATAGTTTGGGTCAAATGTTATTCCCACTTTATGATTTAATATAAATTATAAATTTGGTAGGGGAATGAGAAGATATTTTATGGTTTAAAATAGTTATATAACCCATATTAACCCAAAAACTTTAGCTCCATGGTGTGGTTAGCTGCATCAATTATTAATTTAACCAAGGATGTCCATGATTTTCCTAGAAACTTTGAAATATATCTCCCATGGCTCACACCTAATGGTAGATGCATGAATAAGGAACATATAACATATTATAAGATAACCTTGATAATTTTAAATGTTTAACATGATTACATAGTTTTTAGGCTCATCCCATTAACCTTTCAAGATGATATATCTTACTTGTTCTTGAACTTACCTAAGGACTCCATCATAATATGGAGCTAGTTTAGTAATACTTTATTGGCTTAGTTTTGGAAAGTTATTGACCATAGTCTATTGTACCAACATTTTTATAGTATGAAAAGGGAAGGTAATGAACCTATTAGAGAATTTAATAGTAGGTTCCAAAATATGTATAGTTACATAATGATGTTGTATAAACCTAATTTTTAGTTGGACTTGGATATGTATAGTATGTATTTAGATCCATGCATAGTTATATTCTTGAGAATAGATCCCTTAATAATAAACTTACCATTGGAATATGTTGATGCTATCAAGATGCATATGTCATGACCCTCTTTGACTTGCATTTATTTCATTTTTTGAGATAGTTTAGTTTTGAATTATTTGAGACATAGTTGTTTGTTTATTGATGTGTCACATTTATGTAATCTATATTGATCCATTATATTTATTATTGAGAAAAGTTTTGATATAATTTTTATTTCAACATTTGATATTCATGATTAATGATTTACTAGTTTATTATTTAGTTTATATGTATTATTTAAATGTTGATATTGCATTTATTATTTTTAGATGTCTAGATACAACTAATGGTCTATGATTTGACTTTAGGGACACTTACTTGAGCTAGGTTGTGTTTGGACCTAAGCAATGGATAAATGTGGAAAAATAACATAAATTAAACTAAAATAGTAAATTCCATTAGAAAATTGAGCTTGTTAGAACTATTTCTTGAGTCTTTTTGTTTACATGATTAAAAGTGTTGAGTGTCTATCATTTTAAGTTTGATTTCTTTATTCACTTATTTTTAGGTATTTTTAAATTTTGTGAAATCGCTACTTTAATAAATGTTTTCAAATTCTAGACTTTTAAGATTTGTTGATTTGTGTTAGTCTTGAAATATTTACTAGTTATTTCATATCATTTTTATTTTTTATTATTCATTACGTTTTTATCTAGCTTAATGACTTGTTAACCTCAACATTACATTTATTTTTATATTTACAATTAATTTGTTGAGTGTTTTACTTTTTAGTCTTTTACATATTTTTTCTTGGTTATGTTTGTTTTGATGAACTATATCAAACTATATTTAGTTAAAGTCATTCAAAAATGTGTTTTATTTGGTTTTTCACTTGATTTTTATATATTAAGGGACTTCTTTTAGGTTATGATGTGTTGTGGCATTCGTTGTTTGTTATAACCAAGTCATATGCTTGGATTTGTGTTTAGGGGTTGCTAGGGAAATTACCCACCTTGGTTCTTGGAATTAGTGTTGGTTGTTTCATTTGACATTCAAATTTAAGGTCATGACATTAGATTGTAACATGATGCCATTAGGTTGAGACTCTTCCAAATTAGTTTTTAGGGTTTTCATTTGTCATTTTTCTTATTTGGATAAGCCCTATGCTTTAGAGAGAGTCTATTAAAATCTTGGGCATGGCAGCCAAGGGAGATGAACATGTAGTTAGTGCATGGGTTTTTATTGGTTTAAACTATAGTTATGTGATGTATATTATCATCCATGCTAGAGTTTAGTAGAGTTTTTATGGGGTTCATTTTGGATATATGTTTCAATTAGTTTTGGTGGAAACATGTGGATTTTTGGTGCGTGTTATGGAATTGGTCTTGGTAGCAACATGAAAGCATATTAAAGAAGGGATTTTATGTTTGATTTTATGACTTCAAGTAAGTTATGCATTAAATTATGAGTTGCATTATTCTAGAGGTTTTACTGGTGTGAACTAGTTTTTTTTTATAGCCATAAACACAGGCATTTATATTTTTTACCTGTAAAATAGTGTTTATAGATAGTAACCCTATATGGTGGCCAACATATGGCTCAACCATTGTCCTTATGGATATATATATATATATATATATATATATATATATATATATATATATATATATTCATTTGTTATTTCTAGGGTTTATTTTTATTCTTATTTTTTATGTCATTTTATTATGGGGATAACTATGCATTACTTAATTATGTTTTAGTTTGTAAATTCATTGTGAGGTTTTTTAAACCTTAGCTAGGTTATTTGAATTTTAGGGAAATGTTTTTTTGTTATTATCAACCCTATTGTTCATTACAATATCATGATCATGATATGGGGGCAATGACATTTTTGAGTCTCCAGGTGTTTCTAAATTATCCTTAGGTTTTTTGAAGAAAAAAATTATGATTATTTTATTTACATGATTATGTTTGGCATACTTCTATTTCATAATTTTGATAGTATGAGTTGACTCAGGTTTATTAAAATCCTATTTGGATTATTTATGTTATGTTGGTAATGATTTTGGATTTTTTTAAAAATAAATATGAATTGACTTACATTTGGAAGTTTTGATTAGTTGGTTACTTTAATTATTATGATTTTATTTATATCATTACAATTTTTTAATAAATAATATATCTTTTTCCATTTTTGGTAAAGTCTATTTTAGTCACAATTTGAAACATATCTTTATGTTGGGTGTTACGTTGTCATTTTTGGTTGGCTAAAGTTGTTGTCTTCTTACTAAATAGTTTTTATTTTAACTCATTAATATCAATTAAAATGGTATTTGAAGATAATTTTAATATATTTGCATGACATTGATTTATGGGCCATATTATATTTTGAGAGAATATGGATCATAAATTGAAAAACTCAAATTTATGAGTGGTAGTCGTAATCATGCACCAATTTAATGGAACTTGTTGAGATGGAATAATGACGTGTGGTTCATTTCTTTATTTTATGAAATTATTTGGTATTATCATGATCAATATGTTTTGATTGTCCTTTTCCCATAATTTCTCTGATGCATTGATCTATATCCAATTTATGATTCGGGTGGTGTAGGGCCACTTATGGTTAGGATCATTTTAATTCATTAGGTGGGTTTGGATTTGTTGGATTGCATTCAAAATATTATTGATACTCTTCTTCTTCATCTTTCAGTTTTGATAATTTAATGTAGGTAAATTAATTTTTTATGTAATTAATTTTATTCATTATCATTGTAAAATGATATAAGTTGGCGTTATTTTTATCTTTCATATTCAAATAAAACATATGAGATTTATCTATGGTTATCATGCCTAACCTTATGCCTCTATTCATTTATGAAATCAAAATGTGCTCCAAGGCTTTGCATTACTTTTGGAAATAGTCCTTTTTACTTTATTTGCTTGCTACTTGTGAGTTGGTAGATATTGCTTAATCAAAATTAGTATGATGATTCTTCTATTGAATTTATTTTTGCTCTACCTCTATTTGTTAATTTTTTTTTAAATTACCCAACGAGGTATTGGTTGTTCTATAGTCTATGTAGGTACTCAAGTAAGGCAATAAGTCAAAGATGGCTCTGATCAAAAAGCCATAGTGAAGTATAAGGATAGGTGTGCATGGGTGTATCTGAACTAACCCACATATAATAAAATAAAAAGTAGTTAAAACACTTCCTAATGGAGTCATTCATGAGTTAAGTACTTTTTCTAGCTCTTGTGTTGCATAGAACATAGTTATGGATCTCATTACATGTTTCCATGCTAAAATTTGGTTGATACTTTGTATCACAATTATTATCTCAGTTTATTTTAGGAAAACATTATAGTTGTTACATATTTTTATCAAATCATGGTTTAATTATCTAATGAACTTTGGGGAATATTTATTTGTTTATTTCATAATTAGTTTTTTTTTCACAATAGGATGGTGAGAAAAAGATCTCTAATAACATATAACAACCTAGAGAATGTTAACCCTTGTAGAGGAAGAGGTTAGGGTCATAGGGCTAATATTCATGAAAGAGAAGAACCACCTTTTAATAATGCTAGTAATAATTTTTAATCCCTTAACCATGAGGAAAATAATCCCAATGTCAATCAGGAGGTAGTTTTGAATGAAATTCTACCTACATTGAGCTCACTTCAAATTAAAATAGACACCTAAGAATGAAGGTTGAATAATCTAGAAGGTATTCTAGTTGAATAACTTCTAATTAGAGAAGAAGGTCAAGTTGGTGAGTGAAAAAATCAAAATAACCTTATTAATGTGGCTGACCATATCATCAAGGAATTGATAAAGTTGCCTCCACTAACATTTTCATCCAAGTAATCATGTGATGCAGCTAATGTAGGGTTAATACACCTACATAAGTATTTTAATCTACGTGATATGTCCTCTAATGAGATGTCAAGAGTGGTTTCTTATTAGTTAGTAAGATCTATATCTCTTTGGTGGAATAATCTATGTGAATTAGAGGGTTACAATTGAATGACTCTTACCTATCTTACTTTTGAAAGGCAATTAAAGAAGAGGTATATCAATTACAACTTCAAGGAATAAACAATAATTGATTTCAGTTGTTGAAGCAAAAGAATATGACTATGACTGAGTATGAAAAAAATTAAATATGTTGTACCATTTTAAATACATACATGATGAATATAATAATGTCACTAAGTTTAATCCAAGTTTAAAATAAAAATCGATGCATGATTTTAATATGAAAGATCCTAAGACTCTAAGTGTTGTTATCGAATCTACTCATAGGGAAGAAGAGAAGGAAAAGGCTCATCAAAAGGTGAGACAATATTTTAAAAATAACATGTAGTAATCTATGATTAAAAATATATCCCCTTCACCTAAAAAATTTAATAAATTTTATTCAAACCACATATTTACTAGAAGTACAAGTGGTTTTAACAAATTCCAAGGACAAAGTAAAAATTATAAGAATCTAAATTCTTATAAGTCTACAAATTTTAAAATAAATCGAACCCAAATTCGGTAACATGTGCCTTCCATTAGATAAAATACCATTATGATAATCCCACAAAGGATTATAGTATGATGGAAATGTGGTGATAACCACTACTATAAATATTTCCCTAAGCTAAAAATATATCAATCAGCTAATCACAGAGTGTATTCAGCTATGGATAATAGAAATAGATATTTTCAAATAATTCCTATTGAAATCAAAGGTAAAATATATTATTCTTTCTGTTTCAATTTTGTTTGATTCAAGAGAAACTGATAGTTTTGTGAATCCTGAGTTAATAACATGTTTTAATTTAAATCTAGTGGCTTTGAAGTATGGCTGCAATGTTGAGTTTGGCTCAAGTAAATGGGTATCAATTTTAAAATGTTTTGAGTTCATAAACATAGACTTAAGAAATTTTTAGACCCAAGTTAACTTATTTTTATCTTATCTTAGATATTTTGATGTTGACTAGTTTTCATATCATAAATAAAATTTAGACTATTGTGACAAAGTGATATATGTTGTAATGATTTGGGGAATCTTGTATAAATTCAAGATTTGTTGAAATAAAAAATATGCAAGTTGTTATCAGATTTATATTTGAAGAAAGTAATACATAAGGGTTGAAAATTATATGTTGTCTAGATGCAATAAAATACACCTATAATATAATCAACATTTAACAAATATACATTTTCATAATAACTCTTTGATGTTTTCTTTGACAAACTACCTATTTTACCTCCTAAACATGAATTTTATTTTTCTATTAATATAACTCCATGGGTAACCCTTGCATGTAAAGTGCCTTATCATATGAATTTAGTGAATTTGTATTAGATAAAATCTCAACTATAAGAACTACTAGAAAATGATAGTATTAGGTCAAGTGTGTCATCTTGGGCTGCACCAATGATCTTTATGAAAAAGAATTATGGAACCTTGTGATTGTGCATTAAATATCACATAATAATGTTACCATAAAAATGGTTATTTATTGTCAAATATAGACAATATATTCAATTAAATGAAGGATTCAACTATATCGTAAAAGATAGACTTGATATCATGCTATCATCATTTAAGGATCAAAGAGGAATACATCTATAAGACTAATTTCATAACTAGATATGGATATTATAAGTTTATGGTAATGCCTTTTGGTTTAACTAATGCACTTGCAACATTTATGAATTAATAAATAGTATATTCAAGGATTTTATTGAATTTTTTTTATAGTATTCTTATATGATATACTAATCTATTCCAAAAATGCATCTAAATATGAACAACATTTATGTTTAGTATTTCAAAGGTTAAGGTGACATAATCTATATGGTAAATTGTCTAAATGTGATAGCTTTCAATCTAAGATCCATTATTTATGTCATATTATATTTAATGTTTCATTATTATTGATCTAACAAAGACTAAAGCTATTAAAGAGTGATCTACTCCTTAAAACATACATGAAGTACATAGTTTAATGAGACTAGATGGTTATTATAGAATATTTGTTGATTTTTTTCTAAATTGTCTAACCCAATCACTTCCTTAAAGTGTAAGGGTAAGAAATTTGTTTAGAATTTAGAGTGTTAAAAAAAAATCTAAAGTTAAAGAGTTACTGACTTCAACACCTATGCTTGTTGTACTAGATCTAAATAGAAATTTTGAATATGGGCTAATGCATCCAAAGAAGGCTTGGGTGACATGTTAACTTAGGATGGTTTATTTGTGACTTATAAGTAATGGAAAATTAAAGACCATGATTATAATTACACCACTCATGACCTTGAGATTTCTACCATTGTTCATGCTTTGAAACAATGGAAACACTTTTTTTTAAGTAAGTATTTTGAGGTAAAGTCTGACCTTTGTAGTTTGGAATCTTTATTTTCCTAGGATGATTTGAATGAACACTAGCATAGATGGCTAGAGTTTTTAATTAATTTTAGTATGACAATTGCATATGTGAAAGGTAAGGATAATTATGTTATTGATGTACTTATTTAACCCATGTATCTTGTTACCTTATCTGTTATGCATGATAATTTTAGAACTAAATTATTAGAAAAACAAAATTCTAATAAGTTTTTCCGAGATGTAAGTACAAATTTGGCTATTGAGCCTATTGAAAATAATATTTCTATCTTTTCTATCCATTCTGAGTGTTTAATTAGACATAAAAATAGAATTGATCTACTTGAGTCTAGTGACATAAGGAATATTTTGTTAAAGGAAGTGCATGAATCACCTCATTTTTCTCATCCAAGTGCTAAGAAGATGATACATGAGTTTAAAAAGTAATATTTGCCTAGAATGAAACAGAGATTTATTGACTTTGTGTCAAGACACTTGGAATGTCAGTGTATGAAATTTAAACATTGTCATATAAGAGGATTTTTGTTCCCTCATGATATACCATGAGATAAGTGGGTTGTGATATATTTATATTTCATAGTTGGTTTGCCAAAATCTTGAATCAAACATGATACTATTCTAGTTGTAATAGATAATTTTACTAAATTTTGTCATTTCATTGATGAAAACTTAAATTATAATGTATTTATGTTTACTTCATGGTTTGTGAAAGAAAAATTATGGTTGCATGGCATGCCTAAAGTTATTATTTTAGATAGAGATAAAAAAATTTACTTCAAGGTTTCAAAAAAATTTGACTATTGATTTTGCAACAAGGTTGAATTTTAGTTCATCTTATCACACATAAATAGATGGTCAAAAAAATATTAAATCAAGTTGTGTAAGACATGTGAATAATGTATGTGATGGATCAACAAGGTAAATGGGATGATTATTTACACATAGTTGAATTTGATTATAATAACATGTACCATTCTATGATTAAAATGTCTTCTTTTAAAGATTTGTATGGGTGTAAGTATAGAACTCCATTTGGTTAGGAAAGTTTATAAAATAGAATAGTTACATGTCTTGATGTTTTAAAGGAGTGTGATAGGCAAATAGAAACTATAAGGTAAATTTTAAAAGTTGCCTCTGATAGGCAAAAGAGTTATGCTAATTTAAAAAGGTCACCATGTGAATTCAAAGTGGGAGATAAGTTTTTTTATGTTTGTTAGATTGTTTAAATTTTCAATTAAATTTTTAAAGTCTTACAAATTAGCTCCATAGTTTATATGACCATTAAATTTTTTGTAAAAAAATAGTCCATTTTTCTATTATCTATCCCTTCCTCTTTTCTTGTTTTGGATTCACAATGTGTTTTATGTTGCTATATTGAGAAAGTATATACCTAATCCCTCTCATGTTTTAGATTGGACTCATCTTTAAGTTTTGAAAGAGAAAAATATGTCATTAAATCTAATGAAGATATTTGACTATTGCAATGTTAAATTGAAAAATCATGAGATTGCCAAAGTGATGGCTAAATGGGATCCTTTATGAAAAATAAGTTCTACTTGGGAAGACGAGAGTCTTTTTAGGAAACATTATCCTTGGATATTTTGATTACCAAAATAACTATTTTCCATGTGAGGTAGGATTTCATGACTGTGTTTGACCTGCATTTATTTCATTTACTGAGATAGTTTAGTTGTGAACTATCTAAGACATATTTGTTTTACTATTATTATTATGTTACAGTTCTATGATCTATGCCAATCCATTATATTTATTGTTGATACAATTATTGATATAATTGTTATCATACCATTGGATATTTATGCAATGAGTTACTAATTTACTATTAAATTCAAATGTATTATTTAAATATTTATTTTATATTTATTATTTTTAGATGTCGAAATATTGTTGATGGTATATGATTTAGCTACATGGATAAGTACTTGAGTTAGGTTATGTTTAGACCTGAGGAGTACAAAAATGTGGAAAAATAGCATGGATGAAAACAAAATAGTAAATTATATTAGTATATTAAGCTTGACGGTATTATTTCTTGACTCATTTTATTTAATTTATTAAAACTGTTGAATGTTTATGATTTTAAGTTGGATTTCATTATTGATTGATTTTTAGTCAATTTCAACTTTTGTTTAATCAGTAATTTACTAGATGTTTTAAAATTATATACTTGTCATCTTTGTTTAATTGTTTTAACCTTACAACAATTATTTTCTATTTAATATCATCATTTTTAGTCATTCATGTTCATTGTGTTTTTGTCTAGCTTAATTTCTTATCAACCTCAACATTGAATTTGTTTTTGTATTCATAGTTGAATTATTGAGTGTTTGACTCTTTAGTCTTATACATGTTTGTATTTATCATGTTTGTTTTTGTAAACTATAACAACCTAGATACGGTTGAAGGTATTCTAAAATGTACTTTATCTACTCAATAGCCTAATGTTTATATGCTAAGGGAATTAAATTTGGTTATGATGTGTTGTGTCATTAATTTTTTGTTATAACCAAGTCATAAGCTTGGATTTGTGCTTAGGTGTTGTTAGGACCAATACCCACCTTGGGAATTGGAATTAGTGTTCATTGTTTTTTTTTTCATTTGAATTTATGTCTATGGAATTGGCTTATAACATGATTTCATTGGGTTGAGACTCTTCCAAATTGGTTCTTAGGGTTTTCTATTGGGCATTTGGCTTGTTTGGAGAAGTCCTATTCTTTGGTGAGACTCTTCCAAAATCTTGAGTATGAAGGCCAAGAGAAATGAACTATAATTAGTGCATGAGTTTTTATTAGGATAAAACTATATTTAACTCATGTATCTTATTGTCCTTGCATGTGTTTAGTAGAGTTATTCTTGGGTTTGTTTTGGATATATGGTTTGATAGGTTTTAGTGGAAATATGTAGAGTTTTGGTACATTCTTTGGAATTGGTCTTGGTAGAAGCTTGGAAGCATGTGAAAGAATGGATTCTGTGGTAAATTTTAGGACTCCACCTAAGTGATGTTTTAAATTTTGAGTTGCATTACTTTATATGTTTTAATGGTGTGAACTAGTTGTTATTCATATTCATAAATATAGGCATTTATTTTATTTACATATAAAATAATGTTTATAACTACAAAACATAACTAGTTAGAGTGGCTTTAAGTTTTTTGTATTGTTTATATGATGTCCATTATATAGATCAGACATGGTCCTTATGGATATAAACTATGTATATATATTTGTATATATTCATTTTTTATTTATGGGATTTATTCTTATTTTTAATGCCATTTTTTAAATTCCACGACTATGCATTATTTGATCATGTTTTAGTTTGTCAATTTGTCATGAGGTTTATAAAACACTAGATGGGTTATTTGAGTTTTTGGGAATTGTTGTTTTTTTATTAGTACCCATGATGTGCATTATGAAACTGTAACCATGATTTGTGGGAAATGACATTTTCAAGCCTCTAGGAATTTTAAAATAATAATTAGGGTTTTTAGAAAAATAATATTTTATGATTATTTTATTTACATGGTTATGTTTGGCATAATTATATTTCATAATTGATAGTTTGAGTTGAATCATGTTTATTAAAATTATGCTTGGATTATTTACATGATTCTGGTCATGATGTTGGATTTCATTAAAAATCATTAAAACTTGACTTATGTTTGGAATTTTTGAGCAATTGATTACTTTTATTATGATGATTTTTTTATATTATTACAATTATTTAATAATTATTGAATCTTTTCCTATTTTTGATAAAGTCTATTTTGGTCAAACATTAACCCATAGATTTACATTTGGTGTTAAGTTGTCATTTTTGGTTGGCTAAAGTTGTTGTCTTCTTACTAAAGTGTTTTTATTTTAACTCATTAATATTTACTAAAATGGTAGTTGAGGATGATCGTAATATATTTACATGACATTTATTTATAGGCAATATTATATTCTTTGAATAAATATGGCTCAAAAATAAAAAATATTAGATGTATGAGCATTAATCATAATCATGTACTAAGTTAATAGAATTTGGTGAGATGGAATAGTGATGTGTGGTTCATTTATTTCTATTGTGATATTATTTGGTTGTGTCAAGTTTAATATATTTAGATTGTCCTTTTTCCACCATTTATCTATTAACCTAATCCATATCCAACTGATGGTTGGGGTGGTCTAGGACCACTTATGGTTAGGCTCATTGGGATTTATAAGGCAGGTTTAGCTTCATTAGATTGCATATGAAAGATTATTGATACTATTTTTCTTCATATTTGAGTTCTAATAGTTGATTTTAAATGAATTAAATTATTTATCTAATTAATTTTATTAATTATAGTTGTAACATGATATAAGTGGATGTTATGTTTATATTTCACATTTAGATAAAATATGCAATATTGATATATGGTTATGATTAATGTTTCTCTTTAGAGTATCAATTTATCCATTGTATTATGATTTTTATATGGAATTCCAAATTTTCATTAAGGCATTTGACATTATGAACTTATTTATATGAATTTAATACATACTTATAGCTAGCCTTTTATTATTGGATAAGTAGATTTATGATGAAACTTCTAAAGTTAAAACCTAGGAATATGTTGCATTTTAAACGTAAGGTTGTACTGGTTATTTAGTTTTCTTATTATATGAACTTGTATTCATAGATTTATTTACACTTGATGATTATTGTGTTCATAGAATTGAACTAACTATATATTTAAGTTTGTAAATAGTTATTCTTGAACACATTTTGTAAGAGTTGTTATTTTACATGAGTATTTTGATGCTAATGAGCATATGATAGTTAGCAATTAATATTTGTATGTTTAATATTTCATCTTAAAATAAAATTAGAATGTCATGTTATCATTGAATAATTCATATGGAATTATCATTATGATTTTTAAAGTTAGGTAATGTTATTACACAATCAAGATAATTTGTGTTGAACATTATAATAGGTTATTATGATGTGAGTTGTAACCTTAAGTCTATAAAAAAAATTAACTACCTTAATATATTCAAATATAAATTAAATAGATGGTCTAATTAGTGATAGTTTGTTTGAAAATTCTAAGGAAAATGTTAAATTAAGTACCTTATATGTATTAATAATATGAAATCCTTATGTTTTTAATGTGGTGTCTTAAAGAGATTATAACTATCATAATAATTATACATGAAGTTTGTAATTATTGTTAGCATATTTGATAATGGTTAAACTATAAAAATTACATAGTAATTCAAGTTATATAAATCTTCTAAATATTATTAAAAGAAAATCATTCCAAATAGAAAATAATAAATCACTGTTGAGGTGTAATGGACTATTTTTGGACAACTCCTTATAATACTTGGAATTGAATTATAAATAAGGTTGTAGACATGTAATTTTGGCCACCAATGGATTCATATCTGACTTTAGACCAATTTTTTCCAATCATTGAATACCTAGCCCAAGAATTTTTATTAGTCTCCAATTTTGCTTTATAACCTTGCTTGAAATCAATTTGGCCTATTAAATCAATTAAACAAGGCAAATACACACATTTAAATAATAAAAATCAAATAAATAACCAAATACCTAAAAATATTTAATTGACTTGCACACCCTAATCAAAATTAATTAGCAAGCTAAATCAATTTTAAATCCTAATTGAGTTCACCCATGAGATAATAAATTAATTAAATTAGTTACTAAAAAGAAAACTTCAGAGCATCTTAGAACATTATAGAACACATTCATTACCTTTTTGAGTTGTCACTTGATGAAAATATCTAAAATTATATTCTAGGAATATGTCAAACTCAACCAAAGTTAATAAGCTCAACCATGTCAAATTTAACCCATTCCAAGGGATTTGAAAGCCTATAAAATCAAGCCTAGAGATCTTAATTTCGAGAGATCAATAAAATTATAGTTATAATTTAGGAATAGATTCATGAAGCTTAAATCCTATTGTTATAATGTTGAAATTGAGACAAGTCATATCAACTAAGCAAAGCATTCAACAATTGTTCATAGAGGATATAATGTTAGCCATATGTCATTGATGAAGACTTCTTATGAATAAATTTAGTAAGCCAACAAATAAATCATTTAGAGCTCTCAAGGAAGGAAAATATTGTTGTTCTTTGCATTTTAGTTGAATTTTCAATTATTGTTTGTTCATTAAGATATCCCTAAGATCTAGGGTTAGAGATGTTATAGTGTGTTGATTTCATGGTTTAATGGAGTAACACTTGATCTCACCTCCTCTCTTTGTTAAACTAATTTATCATAAATGACACGCTTGATGGAACTATCTTCATGAGTGTGCAATGCACAAA
This sequence comes from Torreya grandis, assembly GCA_037957365.1. Taxonomy (NCBI): domain Eukaryota; kingdom Viridiplantae; phylum Streptophyta; class Pinopsida; order Cupressales; family Taxaceae; genus Torreya; species Torreya grandis. The sequence continues at coordinate 1,292,084 of JARHVA010004545.1, read as the reverse complement.
TTTATTTGTATTCATAGTTTTAATTCTTTGTTTGTTGTTTTTGTTTTGCTAGAATAAAAATGGCCCATAATGAATTAATAAATTTTTATTTACTTAATATTTTTTATAACTTTTTTTAGGCATATATATAAATATTTTATCAATATTATTTTAAAATTTCAAGAAAAATATCTTTATATTTTAGAAGTTATAACCCTTTTAGTGACTATCACTTTTTGTTTTTTATTTTTCTTGTAAAAATGGTTAGTACATAGATAATAACTTTTTTATTAATTTTTTGACCTAAATTTTTTTAGAGAGGTGAAAAATATACCTATAAATAACCTCAAAAAAATTCATAATAAATTAATATATATTTTAAAATTTATGACTAAATTATTGATTGCAGGTTTTTATGATTTTTGTGTTTGGTTTTCTTGTTTTTACCATTCTAACTTGTTTGCATGTTTCATAGGTTCTTTTTCTTTAGATTTTTTGAGTTTTTTATTGATATTTTTTATAACATTTTCCTAACCTAATATGTTTTCTTTTTTTATGTTTTGCCTTCAAGTTGACAGATTTTACCCTTCAAAGTTGCTTGTCTCATTTGATAAATAAGCTTCAAGGACCTTTTCTTTGCAGGACCAATATGAAGAAAACCATTTCAATCTAGATTTTTATTTTCACACTTCATTTAGATGTCTAAAACAAACTAGGAATTATTCATTTTTGTGTTTAAAGAAACTTTTTAGGGTGTTTTATTGGTTAAGTTTTTGTGGTTTCTTTCAAAGTTCACAACTTAAATCCAAGGGGCTAAAAGAACACCACCACACATTTCATTTAGTGATATAAAATTTAATACATTTCAAAGTTTTTTCAATTTTTTTTCATTATTTTCTTAGTCTAAACTTATTTGAGTAAATAGTGAGTTGTAGATGTATACTCTCCCATCTGTCTCTATTAGGAAACTTTTGGGATCAAAATCATCAACTTATTTTTGTGTGGTTTGAAATTATTTCCATTTTCACATCTTAAAAATAAGGGGATAGTAGAAAATCTAATCAAACACTTTCAATTTGATGCAATGAAATTAACCTCACTTCAATTATTTACAAAATTACTTCTTAGTTGTGTGTTTTATCAAAAAGAGGCATGCGTGTATGATCTCCCATCCATCCCCTTTATGGAAATTTTTGGATAAAAAGCACCATATCATCACACTTTGAGCCTAATACAAGGTATGGAAATAATTTCATTAAAATCCCTCCTCAAAAACTCACAGTAGTATTGGGTGATCTTGAGGTGACCAAAAAGTCTTTCTATTGTGTCATTTATTTCATGCATCTTGGCTTGTGAGGGGCACTTCATTACCTTCAAAATTTTATTTAGGGAATATTTGACCTAGGGTTTCATCTTCTGACATCGACTTCATCACCCCCACTAGAATTGGAGGTTTGAGTGTTTAAACCACCTTTTAGTGTTGGAGTTAAGCACTGGGATGTATCTGCATATTGAACATCATACTACACTAAAAAAGTAATGAATGTATTAGTTAAAAAAATGGAAATCCATTTTTTCAATAAGATAAGTGCCACAAAAACCTAATTAAAGTACACTTCTTTACTAAATTTGGCATGAAATTTATTGTGTAATTGATCCATCTAGAATAATTGGAAAATAATTAGTTTAATCAACCCCACATTACCATACCCTTGTTAAGATTTCGATGATTATACTTAGTGTATTTTGGTGATTTTTTCCTGGTGTTTTGAGACTAAAATTAAAATTTTCAAGTTCAAATTCAAGCATTGATTGATTTTTGTTTAGGCCTCATTTCATAGGGGTTGATACATATATCTTTCTCTTTTGGTTTATGTAACTTAGGTTAATCAATTTCCTAAATTTGAAAACTATCACTTGTTGGTTTATTCAACCTATCCTCATCATTATTTGTGCCTTTATTTGGAAAAACATACTATTTTCTCTAGGTGCATTTTGTCGTATGCCTTATACCAACTAATCATGTTTATATTTGATTCCACATATAATGTATATGTTAAAGTTGTTCCAACCTTGTTATATTAAATCAAATCACAATATCTTTTGTTTTAAAATCTAGCTTTTGACACCATTTGACCAAAGGTCTTATAATATCATGTTTGTTTGATCTTATCTTTTGACTCTATATTTAAAGGCAACTCAAATTTTCCCTTTCCTAATTTAGACATTGTTTGGAAAAGTTTGGCCTAGACTTTGACATGTTAGTTTTATTCAGATGTTTAACCTTTTATGTGTATACATTTAACATTAGACATTTGAATTTAGGCTATTTTATGACAAGTTATAGCATAAATCATTTTGTAGATAGAACCTCATGATCAAATCAGGAGATAAAACTCCAACCCTTTTAACCAAGTTAGACCAAGTTTGAACCCTTTATCATTTAGACATTATTTTTTAAAGTTTGTAGAACTCTAAGCCTTTTTGTTTTCATAGATCTATTTATTGATGTAGATATGTCTAGCTACACTTATGGTGGAGTCATGCAAAATCCAAATTATGATAAAATGATTTCATAGAATGTCATTTATTTTTATGTTTGATTCAAGACCCCTTTGATGATAACATGATCTATGAGATTGAATTTTATCCACATTAGAAAAATCAAATCAAGGACCAAAGTCAACACATCAACTATAATGATATGGTTGGTGAGAAGGAATTAGGTACAAACCTCTATGATGAGGATGATTGTGATAAAAATTTGTACCCTCCTTACAATAATAAATTTAGGGACTAAAGATAAGAGCTGATTTACAATCCAACTCAAGAAATTGATTGGGATGATATGGTTTATGAGGAAGACTTGGATGCTCTAGCTTATATGAGAAATCAAAATCCATGATGCCATATCATATCTATTCTATTACATAATCTTTTGGATTGTGAAATTAATCAATCTCCATAGTGCCCACCCATTATCCAATTATTGGCTATTCCTGATACAATGTCTATCATTCCCCACTTTAGAAAAATCCAACCAATCGAACCCAAATATCAACCAATATAATCACAATAACAACATATCATTCAACCTCAACCAATCATTTAGCTAATCATTCATCCTAAACCTTAGCCCATCATTTAGCCTAAACCCTAACCAATGCAATCAGTACCTACCAAATTGAGCCAATCATTTAAGGACCAAGATGTGTTCAAAACTAGTATTTTATAATTAATTATAAACCAAGGCCAAGAGAACCAACCAAGAAGTGATGTTTTTATTAAATAAACCATTTATGATGACTCAACCTATGATGAATCATCTCTTGATGTTATACCTATTGTCAATGAATCTCACTCTAATGAGATCGCCTTTGCTGAGTCACTTCTTAATGATTATAACTACCTTTGGAAACATCATTACCTTGACCATGTGCCTATTTTTCAAGATCCTTATATTGGTAATCCACTCTCTAATAAGTTGTCACTTGACCTTTGTCCCATCCTATAGGAGTCTCACTATGACAAACTAGTCTTTATGGAGCCTGTTATGCCATCATAGGTCATTACTTATCCATTACCAAACATTCAACAAGACATCATTATAATAGTGTACCCATTATATGAATAATAAAAATTAGAGTCAATATCTAATCTTGAAATTATATAATATTTATCATCAAAAGTAGAACTAACATCAGTCTCAACATCATATTTAAAGTCCCTTAAATCATAATCAGATTGAGAAAAAGAATATGTTCATGATTATTAAAATATTGATTATGCATACATAATAGATCAGTAAAAATACATTTTTGAACCTTCTATGGTTTTTGAGGATTATTACTTCAATATCAACACAAGTTCTCCTAGTATCTTCTATGAGGATTGTGCATCCTTCCCTCATCCCATTACCATTCCACATGCCATTACCATTAACCATAATATTATTAACATTCTACCTTACATAAGTATTCATTGGGACTAATATAATCACACCTTTTTAAACTACATCCAATGAATAAAAGTAAGGAGGCTAAGACCACAATCATAAAATATAAGAACACTCTCTTAGTGAAACATTTTTAGAGGTGCTAAGGGGAAATCAAACTTAGAACTCAGGATATTCTAGTGAAACCTTTTTAGAGGCATTAGGGGATAATCAAATTCAAAATCAAATGTTACTTAGTGAAACCTTCTTGGAGGTGATATAGTAAAATCAAGACAAATTCATTGGTAAAAACCTCTTTGAGGTACTAATAGTTGAGCAAAAAAGTTGTTCATTATTTAATGACAACATTATCAAAGAAAAAAACAAACTAGTTTCCAATCTACATCCTAATAAAATGGAAGCTACTCTGAGGCCTAAACAACAAAAGAATCTAGTTGTATTATTGAGAGAATATTCATAAGTCTTCAGCCCCACCACATCCAAAGTTATGTTAGATTTAGAATAAAAAATATTGTGTGTGCCTAAAAATATTGATCTTCATTTGTTTTTCATCCACCATCCATTTCATTATCCTACATAATTACATTTTCCAATCAAACCTACCATCCAAAATTTATCCGTCTTTACCATCCATGGTCACACTTTCCTTTATAGAGGCTAAAAAGATACCTTGTCTCAATGTTTAAAGGAAACAAACTTAATTACTAATCTTGGAATCCAAATCTGCAGCCAATTCTTAACAAAGTAACTATTCAAACAAGGTGTGGGCTAACAATTTACATGATTGATTATTCTAGTTGTATAATTTGTTGATTAGGATATGCATTTCCACTTTAATATTAATAATATAATCATTTATCATACATAGGCTAGAACTAAACATGCACCATATCATATCAAGTTATCAATATTTTACCATTTTCACACATCCTACCATTTTCCTTATCACTTGGGGGTAATGCTCCTACTATTATATCCAATCAATCAAACCATTAGAATCCTAATCAAGGCCATCCTATCATACCATTTTACCATTACATTCCTACTTGACCAAACATGTTTTGAATCCTATCAATCTAATCTATTTGACCTTGGTTCATCCATTAGTTTCACAATTTCAACATATAGAGTTAGATTAGTTTCAATAGTTATTTCAAACATTTTAGACATAAGGAGTATTTTGGAGCAAGATGATATAAGTTTTGGTATTTGTATCTTTGATTTCTTATTTCCTTCTTATCAAGTTTGTTTATGTGAGCCTGATTATATCACCTATTGGGATAAATCAATGTTCATCGGTCTTCATACTAATTATATCACCTACTAAGGAAAATTGGTATCATTAATCTATCAGTTGTATCCTAGTTATAACCACCTATGGGAAAAATAGGGGTAAAATTTGTTTATTGTTCCTTGGCATATCACTTAGCCATTCCTATGCTATACTAATCCATCATACCAACTATGCCTATTTTGTTTGAATTGGATGCTACACTAGTTAGATTGCTCTATTGTTAGGTGAACTAATATGAGCTAAAGCCATTTTAGGACTATATGGGTCATGTCTAATTCATGTTGAGGTCAGTTGAGTCCCCCTTCATCCATTAATCATAAATTGGGTTCTAAAAAAGGTTTCAAGTTACAGTTTCAGTGGTGACACACTGTAGATCTCATCAAGAGCTTTTTGACACTTTTCACAGTTCATAAAATGGAGTCTGGATGCTCAAGATATGGTCATTTGAAGATTTGTCAAAAAAAATAACTTGCAACATTTGGCACGTGATTCAAAAATGTATTGACATTTGGACCTATCAAAGGTTGACACATGGCACTGTTGAAAAGCCAAGTGGGCCAATATCCATTTGACACATGGCAAAAAAAATAGTTGCAAAAAAATTGGCTTAGGTGTTTTTTATTCACATGTCATTTGATATTTTCAAACCTTTCAAAGGTGCCAAAGGAGGAACCTCCACCACCCAAGGAAATATTCAAACTTGGCACCCAAGAAGGAGTCAAAGTGCTTAGAGAGGAGAGCCTAAGTGCTTAGAATGGAGGAAGGAAGTTTTGAACTCTTGACCTCCCATGTAAAAGGGATAGGCCTTGACCACTTCAGCCATGAGTCTTGAAGTGTTATATAAGGTACTAATTTTTACTTGAATTTATCAGGTTCTGGACAGTGTTTTTTATTTTAAAGGCCAAGACTTTGCACAAGCTTTGGTAAAGCTTAGATAATGTATTTTTATCCATTTTCTGGCCATAATACTCAATCTTAATACTCTTTTTATCCAATTTGCATATTGGAAGAGTATTATTAAGTACATAGAGGAGATTTTTAGGACTTTTGAAGCAACTTTGTAGGTGTGAAGACTCACGAAATTTGAAGGTGCCAGGCTTGATTATCAGTCATAGTGAAGGTGATTTTTTGCATTGAGAGATCAACTTGTAGGAAATTTGTTTATTGTTTCTAGGTTTTTGAAATGCCCTTAATGGAAACGGTCTACTCCTTTAGAGAACCGGGAGATGTAGGCATCATTTGTTAAGCCAAACTCCATTATCAATGTTGGATGGTAATTTTTCATTTGCTTGCATGTTTTAATTTAGTTTTTTCTATTTTTTTAACTATGAAATCATGCAAAGACTAAATTTTGACAATTTATGACATTTGATGTAAAAAAAACAAAAATCATTTCAATAATCGAGAATGTTTATGCCAAAACATTGAGATGCAAGTTCTTTTGAGTTTTTTGAGAATTTGTTAAGTTTTGAGAAATTTAGTATTCATAATTAAAACTTCACTTTGAATTGATTCAGTGTAATTTATGGATCAAGTTGGTATTAGAGTAGCTAGAATGCAAGGATTGCTTCTAGTTATGTATTGACAATTGCTTCCAGAATAGTTGGATTATTGGTTTGCAGATTGATTATATTGTAGTGTGTAGTGTGGAATTAGTTGTTTGTAAGAAACTATGGGCAAGTTGTCACAAATTGAGGTCATCAAAGATGAAAATGCAATCTTGAGATGCCAAAAATTTGCACTTGAATTGCAAGTGGCAAAGTTAAAATTGGAGCTTGAATCTAAGGATGAGCTCTTGATTAGATTGCAATGTGGTGAGTGTGAAAAGGTAAATCCTTCAACTTCAGACGCAGAAACTATGACTGAGTGCAGTGTAAGTTTTTCACCACAATAATCTTTATCTTCTTCTACCATTTTAGATTCAAATTCTAGTAATATTATTTCTGGTGATTTTGAAAGATACACTAAGGGCATATGATCTAAATTATTGTTTAAAATGGGTTATAATGGAGGAGGACTTGGTATAGATAGCCAAGGTATATCTAACCCAATTCAGGTTGAGCATAGACTCTTCATGCAAGTTTGGGTTATACTAGTGTGCAAGTGGATGATGGAGAAGTTTCGTTTATGGCTAAAGGAAGACAAGCTTCCAATAGTGAAGGTTTTAGGCCACTAGTTCAAAGGTGTAAAGGTAAAAGAGGTATTGAGATTCTACCTCCTGATTCTTACACTAAATCTTTTGATCCAATTGATACTTTTAATAAGTTTGGATATAATGGACAGAAGATAATGCAATCATTTCCATGTACTTTTTGTGGGATGAATAACCATAGTGCTAAGACTTGTTGGAAATGAAATGATTTATTGAAGTAGATTGCATGTTTGAAAGACCATTTTCATGTTAAATTGGGAATTGGAAAAAGGGAGACCTCACCTAAGAAGGTTGTTTCTACTCATTGTAAAGTGAGTGGACATAGGATTGATAGATGTTTTAAGCTTCATGCATGTTCACATTCAAGTAATGTTAGAACTAAGATGATTTACAAACCTCTCACTAAGGTTAATGAAGCTAATTCAATCCATAATACAATTGACAATACAACCTAGGATAAGGTAAAACCTACAAGTGAAAATCCATTTAAGAGGTTAAGTCAACAATATGCAATTGATAATGAATCCACAGAGACAATCAATTTCACTAGGAAGAAAGAATTGGTTAAGTGGATTATCACTTCATTATTTTTGCAAATCATGGTTAAGAATTCACCTAAGGGAATGCACAAGCTTTGATAAGATGTAGATTAGAGTTGGTGGGAACACTTCAAGATAGGTTTACCATAAGAAGTTTTTCAATTCTCACTTTTTGATAACTCTAAGTTTTTGAATCTCTTATTTATGTTGTCTGAGTTGTCTAGAAGACTTGAACTCATTTGATCAGTTGGAGATAATAGTAGAAAGCATGTTGTAAGTTGAGTTGATTCCTTGAAAAACTTATTTTACTACTATTTTGAATGTATCTTTGGCATATGGATGTATAGATGCATGCTTAAGACCCTTTGGGCATGTTTAAATGTTAGGCAACATACACTTTTGGTTGTTTGCATTTGTTTAGCATATAAGTCCCATACTAGGGCATTCTAATGCAACATGTCCACAACATTTATTGTATGTTATTGGCATTATAAAATTATCTTGTACTTACATTTGGAGTTATTTTAGTTTTTGGCAATTCACCGCTTTACAAGATGTAACATTTGGGCAGGCAATTTTGCTATGTTGTAATCACTTTGGCAATTACAGATTCACTTACTCATGCCTTTGGATTAGGTATTTTTGTATTTTGATTGAGAATCATTTTAATTCAATTGTTTATACCTCTTTCTATGATTAGGTTCTATTTTTATTGATGTAGTAGACCAATTTTAAGATTTCAGGGGATATTAGACTTTTGAAAACCAAGAGCCCTTCATTGGGGAGGTGTGATCAAAAATTGGGTTTTAAAAAAGGTTTCAAGTTAGAGTTTAAGTGGTGGCACACTATAGAGCTCATCAAGAGATTTCTAATGCTTTTCATAGTTCACAAAATGGAGTCTGGATACTCAAGATATGGTCATTTGAAAATTTGTTGAAAAAAATCACTTGCGACATTTGGCACGTGATTCAAAAATGTATCAACATTTGGACCTATCAAAGGTCAAAACATGGCATTGTTGAAAATACCAATGGGCCAATAGCCATTTGACATGTGGTAAAAAAGTTGGCTTAGGTGTTTTTTATTCACATATCATTTGATATTTTCAAACCTTTCAAAGGCGCCAAAGGAGGAACCTCCATGCCACCCAAGGAAATATTCAAACTTGGCACCCAAAAAGGAGTCAAAATGCCTAGAAAGGAGAGCCTGAGCACCTAGAATGGAGGAAGTTTTGAACCCTTGACCTCCCATGTAAAAGGGATATGCCTTGACCACTTCAGCCACGGGTCTTGAAGTGTTATATAAGGCACTAATTTTTACTTGAATTTATCAGGTTCTGGACTATGTTTTTTATTTTAAAGGCCGAGACTTTGTAAAAGCTTTGGGAAAGCTTAGATAATGTATTTTTATCCATTTTCCAGCCATAATACTTAGTCTTATATTGGAAGAGTATTATTAAGCCCATAGAGGATATTTTTAGGACTTTTGAAGCAACTTTGTAGGTGTGAAGACTCACAAAATTCGAAGGTGCCAGGCTTGATTATCAGTCATAGTGAAGGTGAATTTTTGCATTGAGAAATCAACTTGAAGGAAAGTTGTTTATTGTTTCCAAGTTTTTGAAATTTCCTTAATGGAAATGGTCCACTCCTTTTGAGAACCCAGAGATGTAGGCATCATTTTTTGAGCCAAACTCCGTTATCAATGTCGAATGGTAATTTGTCATTTGCTTGCATGTTTTAATTTAGTTTTTTTCTTTTTTTTTTTTTTTTTTTTTTAATAATTATGAAATCATGAAAAGATTAAATTTTGACAATTTATGACATTTGATGTAAAAAAGAACAAAAATTGGTTTAATAATCGAGAACGTTTTATGCTAAAACATTGAGATGTAAGTTCTTTTGAGTTTTTTGAGAATTTGTTAAGTTTTGAGAAATTCAGTATTTCTAATTAAAACTTCACTTTGAGTTGATTCAGTGTAGTTTACGGATCATCCATGATCTCACCATTTTATGAGCATTATTTGAAATTATAATGTGCTCACCATTTTGTGAGCAACTTTAGCCATGCTCTCACTATTTTTTGAGCATCATTTAAAGTTATAATGCTCTAGCTATTTTGTAATCTTATACCATTTTAGTGTCTTGTCATTCTTAATTGATTTGAGATGATTCAAAAATTCTAAAACCATTTGATAAAAATTTAGAAAAAACAAAAACATTGACCACCTCTTTGCCTTAAGAATTCTGGTAACCCTCACTAAGTCACAAGCAAATCACTTGTTCTTTAGTTTCCCCATCCTTTTTGGCCTTTTATCCTACACTATCACCATTTTTCAAGTTCCTCCCTAATCTTATATCACATCCATCATGTTTTCTATCAATCATCATTTTCTTCCCATTTCTTGGAAGAACTACATTTGGCCTACAGCTTCATTGGATCATCATATCCATCGATCTACGTAGGTAGCATCCACTTGCCTAGTGCATATGGAGACAACTTGGTCACCCCTTTCCTTTTCTTCTATTCCCCCATATTGTTTGTTTTTTCAATTTTCACCTTGTTTCTAGGGGAAATATTCATTATATTATTTATAGTAACATAGGGACTAACACTTATTTGTTTCTTTATTTGTCTTACTTGTTTCTTTATTTGTTTGTGTGCTTGTCTTTTTAATTTCAGCACTGTGGCCTTGATTCAGTCTCTGTGTGTTCATTGGGTGATTCCTTGAACATTATTATTGAATATATCCATATTCAAACATCTACATTGTCATCATGGTTTTTATCATTAGTGAAATTATTTTCCATTAAGTATTAGATATCGGGAGTCAGTCCTTATGCATAGTTTGGCTAAGCCCCCGTGGTGTTATACCATAAGGCCTACCATCAGATGCTATAGAAAAATAATATTTTAGAGGTCTACAACATCAATTCAACATCACCATATCCTATGCATTGACATTATAAACAATCCCAATCCAATACCCAACCATATCCCAAATATATTAATTAATGAAAAAAATTCAACATTTGTTATTTCAGATGAGCATCTCCCTACTAACAGGTTGTCCTAATTCATCTTTATCCTCTGTATCAACTTATAAATCATCAACCATTAATCATGTTTTTCATTATCAGGGTATACTACATCAACATTGTATACCATCCTATATGTATTCTCAATGATTATATCACCTACTAGGGAAAATCATTATGTTATCACCAATTTTCCTTTCTTGTTTGTCTATCCTGATTGAGGTAGCTCCATCTTCTGAATGATTAGATCACCTTTTGGGGAAAATCATTGTGCCATCATACCACATTAACACTATCTAGGTATAATTATTATAATTACCTTTGGGAAAACCATTGTACACTATCCCACTTGCATTTCTCAATGATTTTGCCCAACTTTGGGTAAATCATTATGTTGTCACCCCATCATATTCATTTATTTAATCCCCTCATTTTTATTTTTTATTTTGAGGGACCATTTTACATCCCACTTACTAGCCACTCCCTCGAGGGGAAAGCTATAGTTCACTCATTACCATTTTAGTCATAAGCATAAATAACCATTTTATTCTTTGAAAAGATGTTACTATGATTACAACTTGAAACATCTTCCCAAATAGGGTAAAAATATAGACATGTAAATTTGGCCACAAATGGATTCCTATCTAGCATTAGACCAATTTTTTATAATCATTAAATACCTAGCCCAAGAATTTATATTAGTCTTGAATTTGGAATTATGACCTTGCATTAAATCAATTTGGTCTATTAAATTAATTAAACAAGGATACACACAATTAATCAAAATCAAACAAATGACCAAATGCCTACAAAGAATTAATTAAGCTTCACACCCTAATCAAAATCAATTAGCAAGTTAAATTAATTTCAAATCATAATTGAGTTCACCCATGAGATAATAAATCAATTAAATCAATTACTAAAAAGTAAATTCAAGAGAATCTTAGAAAATTATAGAACACACTCATTACCTTTGTGAGTTTTCACTTGATGAAAATATGTAAAAAAATATTTTAGGAATATGCCAAACTCAACCAATGTTAATAAATGTAACCATGGTCAAATTTAACCCATTCCAAGGGATTTGAAGGCCTATAAAAGAAAGCATAGAGCTCTTCATTTAGAGAGATCAATAAAATTAAAGTTATAATTTAATAATAGATTCATGAAGCTAAAATCTTAGTGTTATAATGTTGAAATTGAGCCAAGCCATATCAATCACACTAAGCATTCAACAATGGTGCATAGAGGAGATGATTCTAGCCATATGTCATTGATGAATAATTCTTATACATAAATTGAGTAATCCAATGAAGAAATCATTTGTCACTCTCAAGGAAGGTAAATATTGTTGTTATTTTCATCTTATTTTGGTTTTTAGTTGTTGTTTGTTCATTAATATATTTCTAAGATCCAGATGGAGTAACATTTGATCTAACCTCCTCTCTTTATCAAATTCCTTGATCATAAAGGTTATATAAATATTATGTTTATGCTAAAATTAACTTGGAAAATAATTTAGGTTCTTAATTTTTTTTTAAAGTAAATGGATATTCCAAATCAATTTATATTGTGACAGAGAATAATTTTCTCCATATTTGAAATTTATCATTGGAATATTAGGCAAGTTAAATGTGAATCCTTATAATAAAAATGAGATTTAATTGAGTTATATTCATTGAGTTGTAATGGATAATTATCCTTGGGAAAATAATGACAAGAAATTTATAATCTAAAGTTTTAAACAATAATGATATGCATAGGCTAATGCCATGAACCTAAGATGAAAAGTATTAATTCTCTTAAGCATGAATTTAAAATTAAAACCTAATATAAGTTTACTTAGTCCATCAAACTATTAAATGGTATTGATTCCATTTAAATTATATGGCACTCATGATGGTAGTGAATGAAAATTAAAGGATAACCTTGATCCAAAGTTCTAAATCAAGTAAGATCATTAGATATACATGCCTTGACATGTGCTTATAATCTTACCTTCTAAATTGGTAATATGTTCCAAAGTGGAGCATAAGCATGGTTGTTGAAACATCTCATGAAACTTACACATTTACATTAGGAAGTCCATACCCAACCTCATGCCTTAATTTGTTTTTGAATCCAATAGGTGTTTTAAGTCTTTGCATTGATTTTGGAAATACTCCTTTTTTCATGATATTTTTTACTGCTTGTGAATTTTTAGATCTTAATTAATTAAACTTGGTATGATGATTTTTATATTGAATATATTTTATCTCTACTTATATTTTTTTAAATTTTTTGAGTTACCCAATGAGGCACTAGTTGTCCTATACTCTATTCAGGTACTCAAGTAATGGCATAAGTCAGTGACAACTCTGCTAAGAAGGCCACAATAAAGTACGTAGATAGGTGTGCATAGTTGTGTATAAACTAACCAAATTCTATCCAAATAATAGGTGGTCACAAAACTTCTTAATGAAGTAGTTGATGAGTTATGTACTTGGTCTAGTTCTTGTATTGGATATAACATATTTATGGATCTCATTACATGTTTCCATGTTAAATACTTGTTGGCACTTTATATTGCAATTGTTATCTTGATATATTTTAGAAAAAAATTGTGGTTATTACATGATATTTTATAGAACCCATAAGGTCAAATGATATAGGATATTTAAAATATCATCCCAAATTCCATAACCCTAAATCCCATCCCTAATATTATTTAGAACTCCTAATACCAAACCTAGTCTTGATAATCAACCAACTGTTGCCTATGATAAGTTTCACCCAAATAAAATTTAGATTTTATTGGAAATAATAATGATGATTTTATAACCCAATTTTGTATTCAATCAATACTCCTCATCATAAATAATTTCTATCATGTGGCTAAAAGATTCTACCAAAATTGAACTAGACACTATAAAATATACAGTGTAAAATCTTAGTAATGAATTATTAGGCCTTCGAAGGCAAGTTAAAAATTATATTAGATAAAATTATTATTAAAAATTATTATTAAAAATATATATTTATCCTTTGAACCATTCCAATAATCACTCAGAACCTTCATCCAACAAGTTTTCTGAGATCAACATCTATGAATTAGATTTGACTAATTGGCATAGAGTGCATAACACAACCCATCATGGAGAGTTAGACTCTAATGTGTTATCCAATGTCTTTAATATATTAAAAAATTTAATGGAATGATAAAAATTAGTTACAAACCACTTTAATGTAGCCAACTCATCTGAAATACACAACATGTCAAGACCCCTGAGTACTACTATGATGCTATAAAATCTCAAATTTACCTACTAATAAGATAACAAGCATGATGAAATAAAAGAGGATATTCATGCCTTTCAACATTACCAAATAAATAATTATTATTTAAGGGTTATTATATAGCAAAAACACACCATAATATCTACTCCATTAAACAATTGTGCTACTCCTCCTGATTCTGAGGAAAATAATGACACCCCACCCCTAAAGGGTAGTGATCAACACCATACTATATAAATTTATCCTACTCTAAGTATAATTGGTTATATCATAGTGTTTAAATCTAATTTATAGATATGTGGATCTATGTTTAAGAATATATAAATAGTTATAACATAAGGGTCATAAAATTATATATAACATGTCAATTAATACAAAACTTAGATAAAAAAATATAATGAATTTATATAATTGAGATTGTTAAAAGTATTAAAGTATAACTATTTAAAGATATTTCAATAAATAGGAAGCAATGGTACTTATTAGGTTTATTATGTGTAGGTAGATCTGTACTAGGAATATGGGTTAAGTATGTAGGATAAACATTAAGGATCAGTCATCTTATTTTTTAAGCTATACCTTAGTGATTATGGATAATACCATTAGTTTTAAACTTTACTATCAAAACAAGTGTTTGATTGTGATGTAAATGTCTAGTATGAAATAATAATTGGATCTTAATATAACCAACTTCACTATTTTAAATTTTATGTCCCCTTTTTGGTAATGTAATTAGATTTGGGATATAGTCTATCTCTCTTTGTTGATTGATCAAACCCTATCTCTTCCCCCTTGGAATGAATTTGCTAAAAAGGGGTTAAATGGGATCATGGTGTCAAACTACACAACACATCCTTATGTCAATGGGCACTTTCTACATAGATAATACTCCAAGGATGGCCTTAGACTTACATATTTATCCTCTATGTGTGTAAAAGTTTGTGCATAAGGGTGAAATATATTATATTAAAATGCATTTAGTGATATAGCTTGTAATTTTAAACTATCACTCATCAAATTCTCTTTGAATACTTCATAGTTATGATATGATTTATCCAACACTTGATATGGAAATAGGGATTAATAGGGAAGGATAGTGTGTTTGCATAGTTTATTGATTTAGCTTTAGTGTGTGTTTTATTGGTATTTTATAGGTGGTGAGTGATAAGTATTAGACATGTATTTATACCACACCTTTTTAAAATATATCATGTTAGGGTTTAATAAGACAATTAGGCTAATCCATGGGTTTTTATCATTTTTTAATTTGGATGGCTTTTGGATACTAAACAATAGATATGGAATTAAAAAATGCAATCGATGATAGTGTCCCTCTATGGCTTTTGTTCTCTATAAGGCTATAAAATAGGTATGGATATAAAAATTAAAGTGAAGGATGTTTATCAGGTTTTAAGCCCTTCATATATTATATGAGACATGGCTCCTCAGAATGATATGGATCAGACAAAGAAATAATAGACCTCCTTCATTTAGTTATATTTCATAAGTAAGGAGGTCCATAACTAAATGATATATATCCCTAATTGATATTTGTCAAGTGTTTAAGAATGAGATACTATAAATTTTTAGTTATAATATCTACATCCCACTCCCTTAGTTTAGTAATTCATATAGATTAAATTACTAAGTTAGAGGAAATAAATCCATGCCTAGGTGTGTATAACACACCTTTTATTTGATTGATCCCACTTTGAGTGCTCTACTATTGTATTACCTATAACCAAGAGTATATTACAGTGTAAATCAATTTATATAATCTAAAATTAAAAAATAAAAAATAAATGCTTGAAAATAAAGAGAGCAAAGAAGGAATACACATGCTTATTGATGTAACCACTTTGCCTTTTGATGATTTGACTTGGTAAATATGTTTCCTTATGAACCATTAGAGTTAAAAAATGTTCATACATGAAAGGTATATCTTAAGAGGGATATTGAAAGGTATTATGTCCCCAATCCAATGTGAGGATGAGTTTTCATATGTCCATTGAGATTATTATATATCAATTACACAACTCAAGTGTGTGTGTGTGTGTGTGTGTGTGTGTGTGTGTGTGTGTGTGTGTGTGTGTATATGTATATATATTTTGATAACTATCTAAAAAAATATCAATGAGATCTGCTAGGGTTTATATAAATTATAGGAAGGGAACCATTCTTTCACTAGTAGTAGTGAAGGTATGGGAAATGAGGACCTTACTCAGGTATACACACAACAAGGGTTTCAAGAAGGGATTATGTGGGTGTATAAATCCAAGATAGAGGACCATACTCTTCATAATGAAATAGGATGGAAATAAAATATACATGATGAAGAAGGGGTACTACCTAAACTAATCATCTTATGCTCATATTTGCTTGGGATTAGAATATCCCACTCAACCTGTGTGCAAGATCCAATTTGGGTCATATTCAAATGTACCTAAACCACTAAATGAATGGGATGTGATGGAAAGGTATGAATATTTTCAACATATAAATGCACCCATCACTCACTCAATATCAAATTATGTAGTGAAGATAGGATTTAAAATGGTGGTAAATACTCTTCCTAGAAAAATGAGATGTCTTTGGGTATTTTCTTTTGACCTTGTGATATTTATAAAATAAAATATTGAAAAACTACTAGGATTTCCTATAGCAAAGCAATGCTTCATTTACCAAGGAAGATAACTATAAGATCAAAAGTATTCTTTTCTATAATATAGGGAAAGATTCCACTATTCAGATGTTGCTATGATTGAGGGGTAGAAGTGATGACCTAGATAAGGGTTCATCATCAAAACCCTCTTTCAAAAAAGCTTTGAAGAATACTAATAAAACATAGAATGAT